>CM076571.1:938348060-938948060 GCA_034641835.2 Pinus albicaulis | reverse complement strand
CGAGAGTCCACGGGTTTTAATAGCATAACGTGTGGGGGCTGCCCGAGGCTATAAAACAAGTATCCACAAATCCGCAAGAAAAGGCTACGAAAAGTGTGGAGTTATACTTTTTAAGGGTTTTAATGAGATTTTCTCCAATTCCAAGACTTGGTTTAGGAACATTAGGGTTTTTGACTTATAAGGGAGAAAAATATAGGTAGTGATGAACCTATATGGACAGTCAAATGTCATGGTGACAAAATAACATGTAACATATTGCCCCCCTAAAGTGCGAAGTATGAGGTTGTTCTGAAGAGTGAAGTGCCTTATCATTCTGAGGATTGGATTGTGGAAATTGGTCAAAAAAATGTAAAAAAATTCAATGCAAACATATATATATATATATATATAGATATCATCGTTGAGATAGTTATTCCCATACTCAGATCAAAACTAACTAATTGTTTGGTACATATATGATTTTAATATTACATCAATAGTAGACATAGTATGGACGCAACCATCTATCAGAAGCAGTCTGCTGTATCATGAATAATAAAACTCCTCACATCCTAGATGGTGGAAACTAGATCCAAGGTCTTGATTTATGCTTCCCGAACTAGTACGATTCTATCCATGCGATTGATTGTGTCGAAGTCGAACATGGTATCAACCACTTGACTACCAGTCAATGATGTGAACTATTAACAAGTGTGAGAGAAACCATCAAAATTACAATGGCTCTCAAAGTACTTAGTACAATCTATGAAGTGTGAATGAATGATTTGCAGTCGAACACTTCACAGAATCATTCGATCGAAGGTGAATGATGCAACTCGTCATCAAAGGTGAGAATCTTGTCATTAGGGCATGCAGATTCCAAGGTACTGATAGGATTTTAGATCAAATTTCTAGATGATTATTTGTCGTTGATAGAAAGTGACATGTTGCAGGAAAGCCCATGACATGAAACCATTAGATCAATTTTTGAAGAAATATTTGCAAGGATTGACTCGAGAATGGTCAACGTGAATGGAGACAAATGTTTGCAATGAATGGTTTATTTGGACTATCTCTTGAACACATAATGACATTGCAGTTGGTTTGGTAATAATTGACCTAAAGCTAATACCCAGAAATTGGTTGAAGACTTTCAATGTGGTTTGATTAACTATTAGACAAAGAATTTTCCCAACCCAGGTACAAGTATGACAATTTTTTGTGTTCAAGAGTGGTATAATTCTTATTAAACAAGGGTTACAACTGGATTCTTTTTCTCTCTTTTCCCTCACCATTACTGGAAAGTACCTCTTTGTTTTTGACAAGCTTGAGGAGGATAAAGTTTTCTTGTTTGTGTAATCTCATACTTCAGACAAGCCCATATTTGTATTAAAATAGAACCCTAAGAAGGAGTGGTTCAATCCTGTTTTTAATCGATAGGTCCTTTACTATTAAATTTTAACGAGTCTAGTATAGGAGAAACTCAATGTTTTTTAGTTTTAGGGAGTCAGAAGAAAAACATAAGAAAACTCCGTGGTTGTACTTTTTCGTAAATTTAGTCTCTCAAGCCCGAAAAAGGATAAAATACTATAGGAGAGAACACTATTGACCATGATTAGTCAATGTATACTTTTTTCATAAATATTCCATTTCATTCCGGTAAAGGGGTAAAATTATACTGAAGGGACAACTGTTCATTTCCTTTAATAAGTTCGAATAGTCAAGTACTCGGTGATATTTTCATAATTAGAGAGTCTGAAAAGGGTGAAACTCCACGGTTTCACTTTTCATAAATTTCAAGAGCCCGAAAAAGTGATAAAAGTACACTCAACGTCAAGATAATTATTTTCACCGCAAAAATCATGTATCTTGCACAAAAACTCAAAAGATTACACATACATGTTTCCAATAGGTAATTATATCAAAAAATAGTCTTTTCAAGTGAAAAATAAATAAAGGTAATATTTTATTCATTCAAAAACTATAAAAATGAGTTTAACAAAATCATATTCACCTTTTGTCTTCAGAGCAGTTAATTGAGAGTTTTTGGAAAAAAAGTTCCGGAGCTAATATCAGATGAACTGACTATTAATTCCATGATTGGTTAGAACCAAGTAATCCACATCATTTTACTCTTCATTTCTATCCATTTCAATTGTATTTTTAAGCTTTCATTTCATGTTTTCTGAGGAATTTATGTTCAAAAATGCGCTCTTGGGTTCACAGGTCATAGGCGCACTACCTGCAGACCTCGATAATTTTTCCAAAGGAAATTTATCGAGCTACCGTGGTTTTTATGTGGAGCCTGTGCAGACATCCGCACTGTCTCCACAGAAAAACTACGGAGGCACCGTGACCGTTTTAAAATTTACAAATTCTCTTAAAAATGATGAAATTTTTACACTCCATTGGTTTCTAACTTTCAAATGTGTTTATTTTCAGGCTATTCCACCATGTAAGAGTGGAGAGAACCTGAGCATGAGGCTATAGAGAATGAAGCCATGAATGATTTGGCAACAATGCGTGTGTTAAAAAATTGTGGTTTATATAATTTTTGGGTGATCCAAGGTATGAAATCATAGGTAGAGATGATGACATGGTTAGTAAATAGATGGGAAGTTCAGGATCAGTGCTTTATCATCAGTTACCATTGGCTCAAAATAGAGCTCAAGGATATCTATTTCCTCACTGAATTTTCCAGAAGAGGATAAAAAATATCGTTGTTTGGGGCTAGACAGGGTGGCCTACCTGTTGCTAGCTACAAACAACAATTTTGTAGTGATGAGGCAGATCCAAAGGATAATCGCATAGACATAAAAGTTTATCTTGCGATTATATCTCAAAGTGATTGCATTCACGGTAACCAGGTTGTGTGGAAGTGTGGCTCCAAATGTAGCCACTAAATCTCAAATTCAAACCACGGTAATGTTTCAGAGGCACCATATTCAATTGGTGTGAAGGGGTATTGGCTAACATGAAAGGCCAACTAACCAGATCAAAGAATGCAATGTTAAAAATCTTTGGTTATGGTGCCATTTTGATTTCTTTCACTTTTGAGATAATCTCGCTTCTCGCCCCTCAGCTTATTCCAGTAGATCATGGGGAACCTCGAAAACCTCGGATGGTATGTGGGTTTCATTAATGGCCCACCATGGTGGCGATTGTAGTTCAGTGGTTCGGTTCACTCCACCATACTTTATGTGGCTAAGGAACCAAGTCTTCACAATTGAAGACTTCCCTTATGTAGGTATAGATTTAAGAGGTGATCCTGAGATGTCCTTGCCTCCATGGGCATAGTGGGATGAATCAGGTAAGTGAACTATTTTGATGTTTTTAATATAATTTTTATTTTATTTTTATCATCCAATACTAATAAATATTTAAATGTATATGTTGGTCCACGACGACCAGCTAAACTCTGCTGCTTTAATAGGTGGCAAGAAGAGCCTATAGCACCACCACAGGATCAAGCAGAAGAGATCTTAACTGATATTGAACACAGAATGGAGAGGTTAACCATATATATTCCCGAGACAGGGATAGATGACAATTCTCTCCCGGTTCAGAGACATGTTAGAGGTATTCCAGGATAGTTTAGGAGATTCTTGTGCAAGGTGGAACATGCCATAGTGTATTACCATGATCATCATCACGGATAGTGAATGATCATTGTGGATTAACATGTTTTGTTTTTTTGTATCAGTATCTATTACATCATAAGGTGTTTGAACCTATGATCATAGAAAATGTAATATTTCTAAAAAAAACCTATCTATGTTATTACTACTTTCTCTAAGTATATTGTTCAAGATGTATCGAATGTTGTTTTGGTTTACTATTTTAATGTTGAAAATGTCTATTTAGAACACAATTATCTGATGCATCGGCCAATGTGTTGATATTCGATGTAATCAAATTGTCGTTCCAAGAGATAAACCTTCAAAAATAATCTCAATAACACTAGATTTTTAATTGCGTATACTCTTTTTAAATGTAATACAATGAGTTATGAATCCAACCTAATGATCAGAAATCGAATACCAAATTAAATGGCATTAGATAATAACAAAATGACTGCGCTATATTCTGCAATATTGTTTGTTGTTTGACCAAGACTTACGCCATGCATAAAAGCCAACTCATCGGTGGGTGAATAGCTAACTCAAGCAGTGGAACATATATTTCGTGTACTACAATAGGCACAATCAAAAAAACCAATGTACGTTTGAAGGGATGTTCACATCTGCAATATCAAGAGTAATCAAGATAAGTAGTGATAACATTAACAACAAAATTAATCTAGGCACACTTATCTAATCTAAGGCACACTGTCTAAAAAATAACTAATATACAAATGAGATCTCTACACAAACGTCAAGCATAATATCTCTTAAGATAAAGACCATTTCTGGGCTTATCTAAAGAGACCTCGTTATAATCAGTCAGTTAATAGGCCCCTTTTGCAAGCACATTCTTGACAATGCAAGGACCATGCTACATCGGGTCGAATTTCCTAGCACCTAGCTTATCGTTAGCTTGATCATATACTAAGACTAGGTCACCTTTTGAAAAAACATGAGGGGTAACACTTCGATCATACTGAGCTTTCACACGTTTCTTATAAGCTTCGGTAGCTAATGCAGTGGTGCGCCGAGTCTCATCTAATTGTGCTAAGTAAAAAAGGTGTTTTTCCTCTTCAAAGATAACCGGTAGTAACTCAATGGCTAATTGGAGTGACAGTATTTTGAATTCAATCAGTAAAACAACTTCTAAACCGTAGACCAATTTAAAAGGAATGAATCCTGTAGAATTTTTTGCTGAGGTTCAGTATGACCATAGTGCCAAAAAAAACATGGTATGCCAATTTGATTTGTGAGTTCCGATAATCCATTTAATCATGGTGGCTAAAACCTTATTGATAGCTTCAACCTGACCATTATTGTTTTTTGTTTGACCAAGACTTACCCCATGCATAAAAACCAACTCATCGGTGGGTGAATAGCTAACTCAAGCTATGGAAGATATATTTCATGTACTACAACAGGCACAATAAAAAAAAACCAATGTATGTTTGAAGGGATGTTCACATCTGCAATATCAAGAGTAATCAAGATAAGTAGTGATAACACTAACAACAAACTTAATCTAGGCACACTGTCTAAAAAAATAATAATATACAAATGAGATCTTTACACAAAAGTCAAGCATGATATCTCTTAAGATAAAGACCATTTCTGGGCTTATCTAAAGAGACCCTGTTATAATAAGTCAATTCATAGGCCCCTTTTGCAAGCACATGCTTGACAATGCAGGGACCATGCTACATTGGTTCAAATTTCCTAGCACCTAGCTTATCGTTAGCTTGATCATATACTAAGACTAGGTCACCTTCTCAAAAAACATGAGGGGTAACACTTCGATCATACTGAGCTTTCACACGTTTCTTATGAGCTTCGGTAGCTAATGCATTGGTGCACCGAGTCTCATCTAATTGTGCTAAGTAAAAAGAGGTGTTTTTCCTCTTCAGAGATAGCTGGTAGTAACTTAATGGCTAATTGGAGTGATGGTATTTCGCATTCAATCGGTAAAACAACTTCTAAACCATAGACCAGTTGAAAAGGAGTGAATCCTGTAGAATTTTTTGCTGAGGTTCAGTATACCCATAGTGCCAAAAAAAACATGGTATGCCAATTCGATTTGTGAGTTCTGATAATCTATTTAATCATGGTGGCTAAAACCTTATTGATAGCTTCAACTTGACCATTAGCCTGCGGGTAATATGGAGTAGAGTTATCATGGTGCACGCCAAGCTAATCGAAAAGTTTGGTCATCATTATATTTCGAAAATAACTCCCATGTTCTGTGATAATAGCTTGGGGTACACCAAAATTAGAAATCACATGATTGAATATGAACGTAGCTGCAGTTTTTCCATCTGTCACGAATGTAGGCATTGCCTTGGTCCATTTGGTAAAGTAATCTACAGTGAGAATAATATACCCATGCCCCCCGACTGAGTGAGAGTTACATGTAATGAAATCAATGCCCCATTTCACAAAAGGACTGACATCAATGATTCGATGAAGAGAAGCTAGAGCCGCACACACTTTTCGATCAAAAATTTGGCAGTTGTGGCATTTTCAGACAACAATAATACAATATTTGAAAAATGACGGCCAAAACTAACCAGCACGCAATACCTTTTGGGTTGTGAAAAACCCAGACATATGACCACCACACGCTCCAGAGTGGCAGTCATTCAAAACCCTTTCAGCCTCTTTGTGATTTATACAATGTCGAAAAACAAAATCTGCACCATGACGATAAAGTGTGTCTCCAACAATATTGTATTGTTGGGATTGATATCAAATTCTCCATTGATTTGAACATGAAATCTTTGGGTCAAAGGTTTGGGTTTGAATATATATGATGATATCTCCATACCATGGATCTAACGTACTAATAAGAAATAGAGATTCATCTGCGATGGGATTCTCTACCATGGTTTTGGTCTCAATATTGGGAAAGTCACACATGAGTTCTACAAACACCATTTATTTCTTTGATTTATATTTCTCGAATTCCAAATCAAAATCTTGTAGGATGACAATCCATTTAGAGTACTTGCCCCCGAGTAATTGTTTTGTAAAAATATACATCATCGAGTTCCAATTAGATATCACAGTTGTTTTACGCAATAGTATGTAGTCACGAAATCGTTGGACAACTTGAACTGCTATCAAGGCCAATTTTTCCACATGCGAATATTTAATTTCGGTTGGATTTAGATTCTGACTTAGATAATATATCACATGCTCATTGTGAGATTCATCCTCTTGAACTAGAACCATTCTTATGGTGGAATTAGAGGCTGCTAAGTATAAAAAGTAGTCCTGGTGGTAATTTGGTGGATGCAATAAAGGTGCATGGGTTAGTGCATGTTTTAGAATATCAAAAGTTTGATCAACAATATCATCCAAAATAAAGGGAAAATTATGTTTCAACAACTAGGTAAAACCTTTTGTTAACTTAGCATAGTTCAGGACAAACCTATGTAGAAATTTTTCTTTCCCCTGCAAACTTTGGAGTTGGCATAGTGTGGAAGGAGGAGGTAAATTGATGATGGCCTCAAAATTTGAGGGTTTGACACAAATGCCAGATTTCTAAATGATGAATCCCGATAATCATCCTGATTTCACACAAAAATACATTTGTGCGGGTTCAAACAAATCTTGTAATGCCTACATCTCATGAAAATAGCTCGTAAGTGTGTAGGATGATCATCCCTGTGTAATGAGTGAGTAGGTAAGTCATCCATATAAGGTGGTACAATATGTTTGATATCATGAAAAGCATAATACATGGCCCTTTGAAAATTTGCACTAACATTCTTTAATCTGAAAGGTAATTCTCAATAAGTAAATGACACTCCCAAAGACATATAAACGTTTTTTTTGGTTGATCAGCAGGGAGTATGTTGATTTGATTATATCCGAAAAATCATCCATAAATGAAAATTTTTCATTTCTAACACAATCATCGATAATTTGGTCAATATAGGGGGTAGGATAATTGTCTTTTGGACATGCTTTATTGGTATCCCTATAATCGAGGCATACCCGTATAGTCCCTTGTTTCTTGATAACGGAAAATATATTAGATACCCAATCTGTCAATGGGATTGGATGAATAAATCATGTTCGCAGTAGCTTTTCAACTTCAGCTTTGATAACAACAGCTTTTTGCAGATGTATTGGACATAATCTTTGTCTAATATGCTTAGCATCCGGGTATGTCTTTATTTCATGAAGGACAATCTTTGGATCGATTCTTGGCATCTCTTCGTAAGACCAGGAAAATATGTCTCAGAATTCTTGAAATGGGGCTTTATATGTATTAATATCTTCAATTGTACAAGAAGCGCCTATATGAATTTTTTCAACAATTCCAAGTTTAACTGATATGTCAATAGGAACAGTTGTAGAAATGTTTCCCAAATTACTCTCAGAATCCGAATTTGTAATTGATATGGGATTTTGTGGTTCCTTAACATAATAAATGATAAAAATAGGAGAAAACTAATTTTCAAACCTATCAAGTTCAGGAAAAAACGAATATCTATGGTATAGATCAACCCAGGGTAATTCATCCATAGACAAAAATTCTCAAATACTTTCATCAGTGTGAAACACTTGTTTAAAAGGATTGGAAAGTGATGTTAAGGCTGAACTTGATGCTGAAGAAGATTCTTTTGTGATCACATTCATTTGATCAGGTGTAGTTGAAAGTGTGTCAGAAAACAATTGTACTCCCACATATGCCATTTCAAAAGGACTCAAAGGAATTTCCCATTGAAAGAATACATTTCTGACTCGGAAGGAACTACCCAAGTGTCATCGAATGGTATAGTGCTTGATGAAATCATTTTTATGTTGAAAATGGTATGCGGTATGTTGGGTGGAGGCATAGAGAAAAGTTCCCATGAGAGCAGAGTCCTTTACTAAACCTACCCCAACATCTTCATATGAGATAGTTGATTTTCCAACATGTTGGATACTATTTGAAGAAGCAGGGTCAGATGAATAATATGACTATGATTGATTTTTACAATCTTTCCTTTATGAGGAAACATGATTAACTGAAAAGCGGATGAAATGATAGTATTCATGGCATAAGAACAACTACGACCCAAGAAAAGGTTATAATCCATAGTGGCATCAACAACTTCCACATATAGATTAACAATTTTGCCTCTTTGGTAAAGTGATCCTCATCACAGATAAGACAAGGATAAAGAGGTTTCTTCTTATCATCGGACGGTTCAATATTTTCGGTTTTCTCTTTGGGAGAGGAATTTTGTTTGTTTTTATTCTTTATTTTCTTCTTATTACCGGTTTTAGATTTAGCTATAGATGAATCTACAACATGAATGTCGGCAGAAGTTTCAAGGGAAGAACCTCCTTTCAGTGAATCAAGTAAAGTTATGATAGGAGAATTAGTTTTTGAATATTTATTCTTACTCTTATTAGTGCTAACTAAACCAATTACACTGTGTGCTGCATGAGAACCTGAAGGAGTTTCAGTTATTTGACCAGGACATGGTAAGTCAGGAAAATTTTCGTATAACATACCAGACTATGTATATGCAAGGTCTAATTATTGAGCTTGAGCAATGACCCGTTCTTATATAACAACCCCTCCCTTAGCCACATCTTCAGTGATCTTTGGAAGTAATGATTTGGTGAACCATTCTTCCAAAATTTGATCTAGAATAAAAACTTTCACTAAACGTCTTCTACGTCTAAATTCATGTATGTGATCTGATATGTACATAGACATATATTTTTTTAATAAATTCAAGAATTTCATGCAATTTTCATATCAGAATGGAAACTGAAAGTGTGTTAAGAAAGTCGTTGCTAATGCGTCAAAATTGTTGAATGAGCCACTTTGTAGTTCAATATACAATTTTGCAGCTAAAGCTATTAGTGTTCTTTGAAACAGTCTTAATCAAATGGAATCATCAATTAAAGAGTTGGATGCCCACCAGAGGTGGTAATTCATGACATGGTTGGATTGGTATTATCTTGATTTACCTTCGAAATTAGGAATATCACTAGGCAACTTATTTGACATTGGCGGCCAATACGAAAGATAATAAATCAGATCATTCGTTAGGCACAACAAATCAGGTAAATCCAAAGTTGCTATGAATGGTAATCGACAGTTAAGGTTCTGTTGAGCAAATTGATAACCTTGTCGAACTATACTAGTACTAGGAGGAGGATATCCAGGATATCCTGGAATAGCCTGTGTATTTGGGATTGGAATGACTTTCGGATAACCAGGGTTGGTTGGACTATATTGAGGTTGAGCTAGTATTTCATACATGTAACCAGGGTATGGTTGATGCTAGTATACTATATTTTGTGCTACATTTCCATATTGATACTTCCCCTGATATGGTTGTTAAACAAACTGAGGTTTTCTTGTTACAATTGTGCTTGTACCAGGTTTTCCCGTAGGCATTTGAATAATACTCTAAACTGTGGGTATAGGTTGATGTGCAATTACTGGGGATTTTTTGTGATGCTTGAGGGGCTATAGAAATAGTGGCTGCAGAAATTCCAGGGATAGGTGTGGTAGGTTGAACATAACTTGGTACAGTAGTTTGAGGTGGAGTTCCATGTGTACTCGAGCTAGGCTGTTGAACATTACTAGGTGTAGATAACTGTGGTATAACTTGAAGTGTAGGTTGGACAGGTTGCTGTATTTGACTGTAACCAATTGGCTGACTAGGTCGATTATAAGGTACTTGCATGTTAGGTTGAAAATTTTGTTGATTTGGTGTCCAATTCCACACCTTATTTACTCCATGATATGGAGCTCCCATTAAAGGTTGTGCTGCATAAGACGAACCATAACCAGTTGATAATTTGGAACATATGTTTGATATTTGGTTGGATAATTCCCACTAAAAGATTGACCTCCATGAAATTTTTTTTTTCCTAAAAGAACTGTGGCCCTAAAGGAGGTTGTTGTCCTTGAAAATACTATTGCCCTGGTATAGGGTACTATCCTTGAAGAGGTTACGAACCCTGAATACAGTACTTCCCTACAGGTTGATATTTTCCTTAAGGTGTGTATTGTCCTTGTGATATGTACTGTGCTTGAGGTGTGTACTTTCCTTGAGGTTGCCCCCCAGGTAGTAAATTACTACCTTGAGGATACCTCCCAGGTAGTAAGTTACAAATTTGAGGGTCAAGGTTAAGAATGTTTCCAGACATCATGTAAACTTGTTCCCTGTTCAAATTTTTGGTATGTGATTCATTTAGACTAGGTGATTGGATAAGTTTTTTCAAGAGAAGGAGTCACTCCTGAGAAAGTACCAGAAAGTGACTTGTACCCCGGAGGAATTAAGGGACCACCATAAAAATATGATTCTGGAGATGAAAAAGACATGGATGACTCACCAGACATGTTGAATGAAGGTCTGTAATTACCTCTTGGTATGGCGTAAAAAGGAATTCAGAGTGGAAAATAGTTTAGACCAGAGTTGTGTAGAAATTCGGTTAATTGAGAATAAAAAGGATCCTATTTTAAAGGGCTATAACATTAAATCGATTCACTTGTCCTAAGATATAAAGATTCCTACTGTGAATGAAGAACAACTTCTTCTTTTGTGTCGGTAATTTCTTCAATGCTAATGAGGCTAGGAGGAAGGTTCTCAGTGATGAAAAAATTCACTCTTGGTGAATGAGGATGACCAGGGGTTGGGGTGATGAACTATAAAGTAGGCTCATATGTAGCAGGTTCAGTTTCTAGTTCATAAATTTCAGGCTCAGTAGCTGATAATTCACTAGTTGTGGAAGCAAGTTCAACTAGTTTAGAAATTGATATTTTCCTTTGAGAACTTTTTGTTGTTTGAGGTTGATCTAATGCGTAATAAGGATGTATAATTACTGATGTTTCCTCATGTTCAGTTGATCCAGTCCTTGATGGTTGTCCTTTCTTAGATTTAAGCTTTTCTAACTGGCTTGGTGTTTACGTGTTTTTCTAAGTAATTCAGCCATGATTAAAAATTTAACACATGAAATCAAAGAAAATTTCAACAAAATATCCTAAATTCTCTAAGGAAAAAATAAAATTGATCACACACCTACAAAATCTAAGAGAGAAATCCACACACAAACAATATATTCCCACATTAAAAACACTAGTTGGTGATGAAATCCAATGTCGTATAATTCTAATGTGGAAATGGCGGTTGGAATAGTTACCCCGACAACATGCTTAATGAAATAATCCAGTGTAGGTCTCTCCATTTATGCCATCTTGAAGTGAATAGTATCCTCCGGAAAGTCCAAGTGAGTCTAGTCGACGTCTTCTCCAGGTACAGTGGGACCTTCCCTCCACTATCACCTTTGGAAAAAATCCTAAAGTTTATAGTCACTAAGGTCACCAACGGGAAATAATGTACCTAGGGGAACAATCTATGATTTGATATACATGCAAGGGTAGAGTAACTAGCTCAATCCCCTTGAAGGCTCCTTGATATAATCCAAAGTTTACCAAGAGGTGACCCCAGGCTACTCGACAACGGTCTATCCGAGTTTTACCATTTTTAATACGTGCACATCTGCTATCTTTCCCAATGAGATAGGTATGATTACCTCATTGGTTCTGGCATGATCTCGTGCTTGAATCTTTTAAGAAGATCTTCCCAGAGCACAAATGCTACAACTGTATTTTCCTACTGCAAGATTGCTATTTTTTTGTTTGAACTGTCTTGGAATTTTAATTACAACCTGTTTCAATACACTAGCCTAAGCTATGTTGGTGGAAAAGAGCCCTAGAAAATGTAAAATATCTAGATTAATTTTATTAAAGCATTGTTTTTAATTTGGCTATTGCTTAAGACAGAAGGAATGGAAGTGAAACTTCAATGATTTTTGTAACCTAACTCAGAAATATGCTAAATTCATCTAAATGAGGACTGAAACTCTTTTCTTTTAAATGAATCTTATTTAAGGGAAAAATTGAGAGATTTAACAATTTTCAAAGAACCATTTCATTTATAAACAATTTTTTTGAAAAGAAGATGATTTCTTTGAGAACTCAATTTCAAAAAAATGATCAATTACCTGTTTGAAATGAAATTCCCTTATCAATCAGATCAGAAACTGCAAATCATTAAACAAACTATTTCCAAAAGGAAAACAATATCTAAAACTCTAAAAACATAAATTTCAAAATCAAAAGAAAAACTCTAATTTTGAAGTCTGTTTAGAAAGTTTGAGAATGTTTTCTCCTAGTTTGTGATTGAACCAAGAAGAATTTCTACTTATCTCGGTAGAAATGAAAACATCCAAAATTGGTTTGGTGTGAAAATCAAGCCTTATTAACCTAAAAGCTCTTCCAAATTTGCAAATGAAAATGAAATCAATTTTCATAAAAGTAAGGTTTCCAATGGGTTTAATGGCTCAGAAAAGAACAACATCATACCAATAAGCTGAGGTAAATGAAGGTATCTTATATGAAGCAACAAGAAAAGGGAAAACACTTACTCATAAAATGAAAGTCAGATGAAAAATCACACAAACAAAAAAGTTTCTAAAAGGAAATTCACACATAAGATTTGACACCTAAGGTAAACTGGGGAAAACACAAAGAATCAGGTGATTTGGTTCCTAAAAAGAGAATTTTAACTTTTTCAAAAATTTTCCACAGGTGCACAAGTTCAAATGGAGAACAGAGAAGTACTGCACTATTATGAATTAAAAGCCATGGAGGCTACCACACTGTTTTGAAATGAAAACTACGGAGGTAAGGGAAAGTACAGAAAAAATAAATATTCAACTCTTCTTTTCAGGGATTCTTAAAAGTTATATACCCAACTCAATCTCAGACAAATCAAAATCAGAAAATTTTTAAAATTCGAACTGAAAAATAAAAAGGAAAACTAAGTTATATTCCCCAGTGGAGTCACCATTTTGTTATGTGGATTAATCCATCTTGCAGACAAGATTGATCTCCCTAGTATTCTACGAATATATAGAAACAAACATCCATCTATAAATTTTTCTCTCTAGATTATTTGAAATTCAAAATTATTATAAACAAAGAAAGGGGACATGCCCCTACCTTGAAATCTAACGTTTGGTGCAATCTTTTATCCAGTCACTGTAAAGAGGCTTCTCCAGTAAGTGGAACATGAAATCAAAGAGAAGCAAAAGAATTAAAATCACCTAAAACATATAATAATTAAGAACATCTAATCTAACTTAGTGATCAATGAGTCTAAGCATTGAATTATTCAAATAAGCACAAGAACAACTCAATGAGAAAAGGAGATCCATATGTATGATATTTGAATGAAAAGAGTAACTTTATAACCTGATGCCTTAATGCCATACAAGTTTCTACTGGGGTCCTCAAATAATCGTTCCTCCTTCATTTTGACAAGCATTCCTCTCTTGTAACCAGCATGGAGTTATGGACATAAGGATGTGATCATTCTCATGCCAACAACAACTAGTGTAGAGAGTATGCTCTCTTGAGAATTTCTTCAGCAACTAACGTGTATGTCTACCATCTACCATCTACCTTTGAGACTGAAACATGAGCTAAATTTATAGAGAAATGGAGGTAGTTTCAGTTCCATGAAGAAGGGGATGGATTCCTCTCATGAATGGATTTGAGCTCCATAGATCAAGGGATAAGCTCCATGAGTGGAGGGATAGAGCTCCATGAGTGGAGGGATAAAGCTCGAACTGATCGTGCCACTATAAGCTTCCAGTTGGGAGAATATTCGACCAACTAGGCTTATAGAACTTATTTTTTCCTTTATTTGACCTTTTACAGGGGTTCGCTAGTTTTAATAGTAGAACGTGTGGTGTCTGCCATATGCTATAGAGCAAGTATTTGCGAACCCACAAGAAAAGGCTAGGAAAAGTGCAGAGTTAGACTTTTAAGGGTTTTAATGAGCCTTTCTCCAATTCCAAGACTTGGTTTAGGAACATTAGGGTTTTTTACCTCTAAGGGAGCACAATATAGGTAGTGATGAACCTATATGGATAGTGAAATTTCATTGTGACAAAATAATGTGTAACAACAACAAAAGGAACATGAGCACCAACCAGAAAACAAAGATAAAACCCACAACACCATGACTATCTATGAAATGGAAAGGCTAGGAAAAACCACCATCAATCCAAGTAATCCTTCATGCCATTGATAGATCATAACCAATAAACCACATGCATGCAAAAAATAGGAAGGAAATCATACATGCAAATAAGTACATACAAGAAAAACTAGTTGTAATTATTGATCTCGATGTCCTCTTGCACTTTCCTATTCTTCGTTTGCCTTCTTGCTCCAAATCACAAGTATGCCACACTTCTTCAAGAGTTATCCAAGAAAAATCGAAGTGTCCAAGAGTATGAAAGATAGCTAATAGAATTAGAGCTCCAAAAAATTAACTAACAAAATACATGAACAGATCCCAAAAGCCTTTTTATTAATGAGGCCTTTATTTTCTTCAAATTTCCATTATTTTCTTTCATTTTCCTCCTCACATGCAACTTGTGACCTTTCACTTTCCTTTTCTCCCATTTTCCATTATTTTCATAAATAAAATGCCAATAAATGTCTTATGCCTTTCCAAAGCCATTTCCATTTTCCGTAGCCATTAATTAGTAACAAGTGATCCCCATCACTATGTTTTTTGCCAACATTCATCTTGGAATACGCGTCCCATGACCAAGGTCTTAATTTACCTTTATTAAATTTATTACATGGATTTTTAAATAGGGTTTTTACATATAAATCCGGAAATCTAAAGAGGAATAAAACCTAATATTGTATATTTTCATATTTTTAAGTATAGTTTTATCATATCTATTATGATGAAATATTTAGTGGAATACCAATGATAGTTTACAGATCACATTAGTATCAGAGAAAAATTCTTTGGGTATATTGTGGAGATTTTTAGGGGATCTAGATAATGTAACACAAAATTTTTAAACCCCTATTAATGGTCGATGAATAACCCTCTTGATCTTTTAGAGGAGAAGTGTTCACCACTGGAATCATAAGTTGTAGATATAAATCATAACATGAATATCATCATGTAAACTTTGACAAATAAGCTCAGGATATTCACAGAATATGGGGGTTATAATGAAAATTTATGATTAGAAGGGAGATTAGGATATCAGGAAGAAACATAGAATAAGCCAAAAAAATCACCAAAAAAATATCAACCTAGTTTGAGTGTTGTGCATCATTCAAAGTCTCTATTCAAGATGGAAGTGAAGGTTGATATCAATCTGTACGAAGGTGAGATCGACGCTATGAAGTTAAACCATTGGTCGTAATAATTATAATTTTATTTTAGTTTTCATCATATAGAGGAGGAACACAAGATTTGATTTCTGCGGCTAAAATTAAAGGGCCATGCCTTGGCTTGGTGGGAAAGCCACACAAAGAACTTAAGGTTGGAGGGATATCCTTCTATGACTAAATGGGAGGAATTTAAAGTTGTCATAAATTCACAATTTTACCCTATCGGGTATGTAAATGACAAGTGGATCTAGTAGCACTACTTTAGGGAGAAGCAGGGGAAAAGTGTAAAGGAGTACATCACATAATTTAGAATTTAGTCACTGGAGGTAGATCCACCAGTGAATAAATGCAAGGAATTTAAAATCAACATAAAGTCACAATTTTACCCTATTTGGTATGTAAAGGAATAATGGATCCCGTAGCACTACTTTAGGAAAAAGTAAGGACAGAGTGTACAAGGGTACATCTACGGGGGCTTCACTGGGAGAGAAATACCATAGTATGTATATTAATATTGGGGGATATATATTGAGGAAAATTTGACATAATATATTGAGAATATAAATGGGGTTTAAGGGTTTTTATATTGGGAGGTATAAAATGGAGATCAAAGTTAATGAAAAATTATAAAGGGTTATAAAAAATGTTAATGAAAAAATGGATACCAACAATATCTAGTGAAAGTAGCGGTTTTTTAAATTGGGAAGGTGTATTAGGTTCGTATTGGTAGGGGGTTAAACAATGTTATTTTTAGACATATTTTCCAATATGTAGTCAAACCTTATTTTTTAATATTCCATGAACACACTTGATATGTTAGAGGTTCATTGAGTGATGCCCCCATGAGTACATCATAGAGTTTGGAAAGGTGGCCATAATCCTAGGTATCTCCCGAAAGAACCTAAATGTACTCCTCAAGTATTTGGGGGATGTACATACTCATTTCTAGAAGAAAATGATGCTTTTCAAGCCCAAATTGGTGAACAAGATTTGTATATAGGCACAATACCTATAGAACATAGGATTGAAGAAAGGGAAATCAAGTGGATCAAAGTAGAATGAGAAACATGACACTTTTAAGTGTTGGAATTATGACTAATGTGTTGTCCTTGATGGAGACCTACTTGATAATTTGTCTTTTGATGGAAACCTACTTGATGAAGATGTAAAAAATATGTGTCTACATGTGAGATAAAGTTTTGTCAAAGGCATAGCGGTTAAGAGATAGAAGAATAATGAAAATCATGTTTTGATAAGTATACAAAGGTTTTGTGAAGAAAATTCGCGTAGATACACAAGTATGATAAAGAGAAGTCCCATATACACAGGTTATGTGAAGAAAAGTCATGTACATACAAAATTATGTTGAAGGGAAGTCATGTATACATAGGTTCTATGAAGAAAATTCGTGTATGTACGTAGGTTTTATGAAGAAAAGGTGCATACATTTTCTGCACCCGGGTATTCTAAGTACCAAGTAGTAATGATTATTTAATCCTGTCAAGAAATACCATTGGAAGTAGTATGGTTTTGACCTGTGGTATTGGCTAAGTTCTAATCTATATATGGAGATGAAGATCAAAGTTATGTTGGGTGTACAAGTGATGAATATTTGATGAACTTTTTGTTGTGAAGCAAATGTGCATGTATTGGGCTATTAATGAATTATTTGATCCGAAACCAAGTATGCACCCAAGAATTTAATGATGGATAGTATCCAATAGATCTGAAATGACTATATTAATAATGGATCAATTTGATCTATGATATTTATGTCTGCCACATTTTTTATTGTGTATATCGAGAGATGGGTTTGTTTTGAAGGTCTCATGTGCAGTGCAAATACGACTCAATAATTGTAGATCTGTAAGAAAGTTTGATAACCTCAAAGATGTGTGCATACATGGGTTTGATAACCTGAAAGGCACGTGAATATGCGGGTTTGATAACCCGAAATGCACGTACATACACAAGTTTCATGCTGGTAAGTCGCGTGTCAATTATGAACTTTGGACATATCTGTACATGATTTTGATTCTTGAAGAGCGCATATACATGTGAAATTGTTTTGTGGAAAGCACATATATAATCTAGGGTTTTGATGAATAAGATGTATGATTAGTCTAATCAGTTTTGTTATGTTTCTACTATCTGTCAATGAAGTCTTCATGTTGATTTGGGTTTTATAGTGATGTTTGAAGATGAATTGATTGATAATTGATATGTTGAAGAGTGATGATGCTACTAGCATTATGTGATTATTTCAGAATGATTCAGTGGCTTTGTGTGCGACTCAGAGTTTGTTTCAGAATTGCAGTGATTTAGTTTCATGGTTCAATTTTTTTATTTCTGTACGTAGGCATTCTTAAAGGAAGTCGCGTATAAACACATATTTTCTAAAGTAAATTAGCATATATATTTTGACATTTTATTGATCAGGGTTTTCAGTTTGTTTAGTAATTTTATGCAGTGTTTGGGTTCATTATTGGTATTCTGGTTACAGTGATCAAACTACTTTGATTTTTTGAGAATAAGTTGATTGATTAGGGTCTCATATGGTTCAGTGATTGGTTGATCCATTTGGTTCATTGATTGGGTGATTTTTTATAGTGCTTGACAGTTTTGATGTTTGGTATTGGGTTTAAATGACAATAGTGGGTCTAGTCTTAAAATTTGATGAAAAGTGGCCTACAAGTTGTGATGTTTTTTATCAGGTGGATCCAATGTGAAAATTTTTGAAAGGTGGTCCATGGTGGTGTTGAGGGTTGGAGCCTTCAGTAAGGGAATCGAAGCTTCATTCCAGTGGTAGCTAGTAAATCATATTAGGGGGTAGGATATCTCCTCCAGTGGGTGCTGGTAAACACGATTAGGGGGTTGAAGCTCCCTTACAGTGCATGCTTGAGAATGAGAGAAGTTTTTAGACTTCTACAGGTGGGTTCTTGCATGTTGTTATGAGTCTGTACCAATACAAGATTGTAAGAATCATATCTTAATAATAAAAGAAGACATAGACAACAACAATGTTGGTTTTCTCCCACATTGGGTTTCCACATAAATCATGTTGTTCATGTGTGTTTATCATGCGTGATGGTTTATTTTTTTCTTATTGCACATAATTATTGTTTAACTAATTCTTAACGAGGTTCTGATACACTGGTTCAAGACAAATATATGATGAACTAATTGAAAAGTGAGTTAGCTATATATACACTAATTGTCCGCATAAAAATCGTGTATATACACAGGTTTCTTTTAGGAAAGCCGCGTACAAAAATATGATTAAGAAAATAAAAGTTTAAGTGAGTTTTAAATATTGATTCACCACCCCCCCCCCCCTCTGAATATGTTTACCAAAATTAAGAAAGGAAAGAAGAAGTGGAAAGCAAGAAATATGAAAAAAAAGTAGCCACAAAACACCATTGCAAATATCTGAACAAGTACTACAAAATTTGTGATCATACAAAGAAGAAGTGTTGGAATTTTCATCTCGAGCTTAACTAGAAGAGAAAAAAAAAGTATAATAGTAAGAAGAATCTCATGGTAACCAATTCGAGCTATGACATCAAAAGTAACTCAAATGTGGATGAGAATATCATATGTATGTTATTGTATAAGGAGGTGCATCCAAGTAGCCTTCATAATTAGGAAGAGACAAAAGTCGCCAAACTCTTCCACATAAACTTACAAGTCAAGAAGAAAAATATTGATGCTCTGCTTGACTCAAGATCGTAGGCGAATCTCATTACAATAGATCTCGCCAAAAAATAAGGATTGGAAGTTCATGATCATTCAATCCCATTTCCATTGGGATGGGTAAATAATAATGTAGGGTTAAAGGTACAAAAAGAATGAAAATTTATATTTGTTATAACTACTCATTTAATTGATGAAGTAGAACTAAATGTAGTTGCAATTGACAAATGTGGAATGATGTTTAGAAGTCCCTACATGTACATGTGAGATGTAATATTCATGTAGATATCCTACTAGTATCGACTCTTCAAGGATGGAAAATCATTCACCATAAATGCATAGAAATGAAATTCAAAAATATCACTGGTAACTATCAATGAATTCAAGAAATTGATTTGTTGTAGCAAGAAGAATGTTTTAAATTTTTTAAGAGAAACTTGGTTCATAGAAGAATTGGTAAGAGGTAAGGCATCCTTAGAGGGTTGTACTAAGAAATAAAAATAACCACTGAAATAGTTTATATATGCAAATGGGGATGTTTTCCAATATCCTAAAGGACTACCACACAAGAAGGAAGTGGAGCATGAGATACAACTATTATCAGACTCCCCCATTGCTAAACATTGGGTTGTATAGGAAATATGTTTAGCAAGCAAGGTGAAGAAATAGTTGCAACAATTATGAAGAATATGGTTTCATTTCATCAAATACATAACCATGTGGGTCACCTATTATCATTATTCCAAAGAAGGATGGGAGTTTGCAAATGTGTATAGATTACAAGGTGTTGAAAAAATTCACACTCAAGAATAGGTACCTGCTACCTAAGATAAAATATATACTAACTCAATTGTAGCAAGAGAAATACTTCACCAAGATGGAATTAAAGTTTCAATATCACTAGGTTCAATTCAGAGAAGAAAATCCCTAGAAAATTGCCTTCAAAACTAGGCAAGTTCTATATGAGTGGTTAGTCATGCCATTTGGCCTATAAAATTCACTAAGTACATTTATGAGGTTAATGAATGAATTATTGTGCCCTTTTATACATAAATTATTTATTTTCTATTTGGATGATATACTGATATATAGTGCTACTAGGAGGAACACATCTCACATTTGATGTAGGTTCCACAGATATTAAAAAATCACCAATTTCTAGAAAATCTCAAGAAATGCGAGTTTTCATAGTACTCCTTGGTGTATTTTGCATATGAAATAGGTGGAGGGAAGATTAATATATATATTTTTAGCAATATGATGCAATATGTTGTCCTTGATGGCAACCTACTTGATGAAGTTATCCATGATGGAAAACTACTTGATGAGTTGCGTTTTGATGGCAACCTATTTTTTAAAGATGTAAATTTGATGTTTCTACAGGTCAGTTTAGATGTGACAGAGAAGGGAATTCCAGTAAGTGCCAGAAAAATGAAACATAAAATATTTCTCAATGTATACGTAGGTTTGATGAAGGCAACCTATGTATGAAGGCAATGTATACGCCACTTAGTATATAGGCAACCCGCATATACATACAGAATTAGTATATATGCAGTTTTGATGAAGAGAAGTCGCGTATACACATGAGTACGAAGAAGCAATGGCATGTATGCCTTTTGCACTCTAAAATTATGATACCAAGGGGAATTACCATGGTATTAGCCCACAATATTGATCGTTGTATCGTCTATTTGATTTCATCCAAGAATACCATCGACACTTGTTTGGTTTTGGCTCATGGTATTGATAAAGGCTAATCCTAGATAAGGAGAGGAAGATCATAGTGCAAGGGTGTGCATGTGGAAGGGAATTTACTGAATACTTGTCTCTGAAGTATATCTACATGAGATGAACTTTGTTTTATTGGTAGATATGAAACTATGATGCACCCTTGGATACAATGATGGATCAAGATCTCTAGACCTGAAATGACTATGTACTTGATCTACTGAAGAGATGATTAGATCTGTGACCTGGTGCATGTTTGTTGAAGTGAAGTGAAGAAATATAGGTAAGGCTATAGACCTGAAACATTCTGCAAAATTAATATTTACATATATATACGCTAGTTCATCTTGGTAAAAGCGCGCCTATAAGCGACTTTGTGTAAAAAAAGAATGTATGGAAGTCAGGGTTTTCTGAAGCTTACTACAGAGGTTATCTGTTTATTGCTGATATATTTATGTTTTCAGTCAATGAAGTCTTCATGTAGATCTGTGTTGCTTGAATATTGTATATGCTACTAAGTTGAATATGTACAAATCCAATCAATGAGTTAGTAAATATGCTTAATGATGATTGAGTGATTAAGGGTTCTACAATATTGAAAAAAGATATTTGACTGAAATCCTCACATCTAGTTCTGAGACTGACCATATTATGGAAGATCAATATTCTCAGATCTATACACAGGTTGGTGTGAACGAAAACACGTATCCACGTGGGCTCAATAAGGAAAAGTAGTGTCTGCATTTTAAGATAATGAATGATAAGGGTTGAGGTTGTTTCTACATGTTGATTCTGGAATTCAAGTTTATTACTATGTTCTGGTTACAATAATCTTATTGTTCGGATTGAAGTTTGGGTTAAGTATATTATTGATTATCTTTATGATGAGTTTTTTTGAAGTTGTGGGATCCAGTGTGAAAATTGATGAAGTGTGGTATGCAGTGGTTCTGAGGTTGAAGCTTTCACTGTGGAAGTAAAAGCTTCCTACCAGTAGAAACTGGTGTTCTGATCAGGAGTATGAAGTTCCCTTCCAGTAGTGGTTCGTAAACAAGATCAGGGGGTTGTAGATACCTTCCAATAGTAGCTGGAAAACTAGATAAGGTTGCAGCCTTCTATAGGTAGATTCATGCGTACCGATATGAGTCTGGACAGAGACGACAACAGTGGTGGTTTTCTCCCGAATTGGGTTTCAACTTTCCACCTTAAATATTGGTGTTCATGTGTGATTCTCTTTTGTGATGATTTATTCTACTATTACTGCATATATTTACTGCTTAAAAATCTGATGCATAGCTGATAAGTTGAGTTAAAGATTGTTTCTGAAATTTTATCTAACGATAAATTTATCTCAGTATACACAAGTTTCTATTGGTATATCCACATGTATACGTGAGTTGGGTTTATCAAAGTCGCATATAGAATTCAGTAAAGAAAAAGTAAAAGTTTTCAATGAGCTATAAATACTGATTCACCCCCCCCCCGTTCTCAATATTTTTACCAACAATTGGTATCAGAGCAGGTCCTTTTGAATAATCTTAATCGTTAGAAGGAAGATAAGTTAAGATGAGAAATCAATATGGGACAACATCTATCATTCCTCCTCACTTCAATGGAAACAATTTAATCTTCTAGAAAAAAAGCACAAGATCCTATCTTCAATCTCTTAGAGAAGATGTATGGGCTATAGTTGAAGGAGGTTATCAATATCCAGATTCAGTTCCAACAAATCCAGCATAAAGAAAGAACTATGAAACCAATGCAAAGGTAGTCAATTCATTATTCGGAGGTTTGATTGAATATGAATTTTTCAAAGTCATGCAGTTCAATATAGAAAAGGAGATATGGGACAAAATCATTTTGAGCTATGAAGTTGATGCCAAGGTAAAAGGTGCTAAACTCCAAACTCTCAGAATTCAATATGAAAAACTCAGAATGCATAACAAGGAAGGAATTTCTAGTTTCCTTTTACATCTAGATGATATTGTAAATAGTATGAGAAATATGGGTGAAATCATACCTGACACTACTCTAGTAGAAAAGGTTTTGAGATCTCTAACTCCAAAATTCGAGTCAAAAGTGTTTGATATTGAAGAGAAATGGGATCTACAAACTCTTACTATTGTTCAATTTCATGGGATTCTGACTACATGTGAAATGAGGAAAGGAGGTCCATCTGAAGTCAAATAAGCTATCTTTATAGCTGCTACAAAAGGAAAAGAAGTAGAAGAACAAGAAGGATTAGTGTATGTTTTAGAAGAAGATGAGATAAATTTTGTAAATAAGCTACAACTTGGCACTGGAAGGTTCAGAAGTAAGCTTCCATCTAAATTTTTTTCTTGTGGAAGAGTTGGTCATTATGCTGCTAAATGTCCCCATAAAGATAACTATGAAAAGGGAAAGGAAGTGGAAAAAAGAAAATAAGAAAAGGTTTATCAATAGAAAAATCTATTATACTCATGAAGATAGTGATGGTCTATTAAATAGTGAAGAAGGAGAATTTGATCAAGATATTACACTATTCATGGCTTTTGAAAAATACTCTAGTGAGTCTAAAGATACTTTTATGGATGCATTAGAAGAGAATTATTTTCTTGAAGAAATAAATCATCTAAAGATATGTTTGGAAGAAAAAAAAAATTCCATAGATAATATAAAGAATCAAATTATAGAAAAGGAGAAGGACAATGAGAAATTAGAATGTGAAATAGTAAGCCTAAGAAAGGAAATTGAGAAGGTGAAAAATTTAAATATTAGATTTGTTAAAGTATCTGAAACCTTAGATAAAATTATCAAGGTACAATACAAAGAGAGCACCTAGGTAAAGCATGAACACTTCAATTCATGGAATAATAATAACAAAAATATCAATCAGTAGATGAATATAAATGGAAGGTTTCAAGGTCGCAGAAATTTCTTCCTTAATGGAAAATGTTTCTCATGCCATAATTTTGGTCATAAATCTACTCAATGTGTTGCATACAAAACCATCATGACCAGAGAAGCAAGAAAGAAAATAAATGAGACTGGAATAAATAAGAATACTTATAAAAAAATTTCTCCTCTTCAAAATGAAATTCAATGTTCTTTTGCAATAACTTTGGACATGAAGAATCTAAATGTAGGAGCAAACTTCAGCCAGAAGAGCATACATCTTCAAATTCCAAGGTATGGAGAAAGAAGGACTTACAGGTTGAAATTTGTGGCATAGATTTGTTTGCAAAAGGGGAATAAAATCAATTTTACATTGATAGTGGATGCCTAGAATGCATGACAAGTGATAAAAATAAACTCCTTTCATACAATGCTCTAGAGAAGGAAAAGAATGTTACCTTTGGAAATGACTCTCTTGCTGTCATTAAAGGAAAAGGTTCTGTTTTTATAAAATAAAAGGTGAAAGCTAACAATTTTATGTATGTGGATGGATTAAAGCATAACCTGTTAAGTGTGAGTCAAATGTATGATCAAGGAAATGAAGTTGTTTGTAGTTTAAAATAATGTATTGTACGTGAACTTGAAACATGAAAAATGGTAATAAGAGGAACTAGAACACAAAGCAATCTATATGTATTGAAAGGTGGCCAAGAACAATGCTACTTAAGTAAATGTTTGGAAAATTGGCTATGGCATAGAAGATTGGGACATTTGAGCTTCTCTCAAATAAGAAAATATAGGAGACTCAAAGTTGTTCGTGATCTTCCCAGCATCACTCTACCTGAAAGTGCTATATGCAAATAATGCCAATTTGGTAAGAAAACTAGTGTGCAATTCAATGCCAAAGAAGGATCAGCAAGTAAGCCTCTTGAACTTATACATATTGATATATGTGGTCCTGTAAGGAAAAAGTCTCCTCATGGAGAACAATACTATATTTTATTTATTGATGACTTCTCTAGAATGTGTTGGATTGGTTTATTGAAACATAAAGATGAAGCATTTGAAAAATTTAAGATCTTCAAATCTTTGGTTGAAAATGAATTAGATCTAAAAATCAAATATCTTAGATCTGAGCAAGGAGGAGAATATATATTAGATGAATTATTTGATTCCTATGAACATCATGGCATAAAAATATATTTTTCTTTAGCTGGAACCCCATAAAAAAATAGCATGGTAGAAAGGATGAATATAACAGTTCAACATATGGCTCGTGCTATGCTTGATGAATTTAGAACTTTCGATACCTTTTGGGGAGAAGCATCACATATTGCAACAAATATTCTTAACAAGGCTGGTGTTCATGTGAATAGTGATAAAACTCTTTATGAGCTCTAGTATGGTAATCTTCCCACTTGAAATCATTTTAGATTTTTCAGAAGAAAATGTTTTATCAAGAAAAATGATGAAAAATTTGGTAAGTTTGAACGTAGAGCAGATGAAGGAATATTTCTTGGTTACTCTTCTAGAAGTAAAGCATATAAATGTTACAATAAAAGACTTCGGAAGATTCTTGAAAGTACTAATGATGTAATTGATGAGTCTCTCACAGCTGCCAAAAGGGAAATAACAACAAGAAATGAAGATGATGATAATGTATATTTTCCCTCATCAAATTGCTACAATATAGAATGATAACCCAAAGAAGCACCATAAGAAGATATATTTGAAAAGGCTCCATCTAGGTCCAGAATCTCAAAGTCTTGGAGAAAAGGGATCAGGTGTCCAAAAAAGTACTCTTGAAGGATCCCCTAGCTATCTGACATTATTATCCACTATTTACCACATAATGTAAATCAAGCTAGTAAAGATAAATTTTGGATTCAAGCCATGAATGAAGAACTTGATCAGATTGAAAAGAATCATACCTGGGAATTGGTTCCAAGACCTCATGATAAAAATGTTATTGGAACAAAATGGATATTAAAAAACAAGTTAAATGAAAATGGAGATGTTATTAGAAAAAAATATAGACTTGTTTGTAAAGGGTATTCTCAACAAGAAGGTATAGACTTTGAAGAAACACTTTCTCATGTAGCCAGACTTGAAGCCATAAGAATTTTTCTTGCTTTCTCAAGTTTTCAACAATTCAAAGTTATCAAATGGATGTAAAATCTTCTTTCTTAAATGGTGATCTAGAAGACGAAGTTTATATAGAACAACTAGAAGGATTCATTCTGGGAAATGATGAAAAACTTGTTTGTAAACTCAAAAAGCCTTTATATGGTCTCAAATAGGCTCCTCATGCATGGTACTATCATCTTGACAAATATCTTCAACAACAAGGTTTCACAAAGGGATATGCTAACAATAACTTATACACAAAATTTGAAAATGATAAAATATTGATTATTGTTGTGTATGTTGATGACATCATTTTTTGAAGTAATGAAGAGTCCATGAGTCAATTATGCAGCAAGAATTTGAAATGTCATTACTTGGGGAACTAACATATTTTCTTGGCTTACAAGTGCAACAAGAAACGGATGGCATATTTCTATCACAAACAAAATATCTTAAGAATATTTTGAAGAAGTATGGGATGGAAGAATGCAAACCAGTGAGTACTCCAATGGTAACTGGATGTAACCTCAGTTTGCATGATGATTCTCCTATGGTGACTCAACTAGATTATAGATCGATGATTGGAAGTCTACTTTATCTAATCAAGACAAGACCAGACATTATGCATGCAGATGGGATTGTTGGATGATTCCAAGCTAATCCAAAAGATTCTCATCTTCAGGCTATAAAAATAATATTCAAATATATACAAGGGACTCAAGGCTTTGGTCTATGGTATCAAAAGAATGCTGATATTACTCTTCATGCTTACACAGATGCAGATTGGGCTGGAGATTTTGATGATTGACAAAGAACTAGTGGTGGTGCATTCTATATGGGGCCCTAATTAGTATCTTGGTTCAGAAAGAAACAAATTTCTATTGCCTTATCTACAGTAGAAGCAGAATATGTGGTTGCCGCATCATGTTGCACAAAAATTCTTTGGATGACACAGACATTACAAGATATTCAAATCAAATGTTCACCTCCCATCTCCATTCTATGTGATAATACAAGTGCTATTAGTATCTCAAAAAATATTGCTATTCATTCCAAGACCAAGCATATTCCTATCAAGTATCACTTCCTACGTGAGTAAGTGCTTGAAAAAAAGGTTAAATTGGAGTATGTTCCCTCCAAAGAACAAGTTGCAGATATATTTACTAAACCTCTTCCTAGGGAAGCATTCGAATATCTCAGACGGGAGATGGGAGTTGTCTCTGCCTCTCTTATCAAATTTGCTTCATTTCAGAATATTAAATTTGGTATTCTGGTTTCATAAAGGCGAATCGCGTATATATGCGAGTTTCTGTGCATAAAACCACGTATGGTTTTTTCTAACAGAAATTCTATGAGCCAGCTTTCATAACAGTCTCTGGTGCTATTGGGTAATCTATGTTTGTGTTCCAGTATTCATCTTACTGTACCTTTCCTTGATATTTATCTCCTTGATGAATATGCTTTGATGAATTGGTTGTTGAAGGTGTTCAGGATGCACAAGCTTAGGGGGAGCACCTGCCTTGTTGAAAAGGATGCATTGTTGGCATTCTGATTGGTTTCTTATTTATGATCTCTCTCTTGAGATATTTTGGTCCTAGTTATAAAAAGTCATATCTGTAATTTAATGAAAAGGTCATGTTGAGACCTATGATGTAAAATTGTTATATTCAGTCCTGTAAGGACTTGTTCAAATTTGTAAACCCACTTGGTTGGGTAGTTGAGTCAAATATGTAATTACACTTGGAACATTGATGTAAGTATGAGTCCTTGGTGATAGGAAAGGTCATACTCGGGTGAGTTGTAGAGTCATGTACTTCATTGAAAAATATGTCTGAATATTCAGCATGAACTCAGGGGGAGCATGGTCAATACAGTGCACATCAGATCTATAGAGCTCTTCTTTCTTTAAGGAAAGAGAAACCTTGTTTCGGTATTGATCTACCCTTTTCCCTTGATGTCAAAGAGGGAGAGTATTTTGATGTTTAAATAAAGGTTATGGTTAATGTATTTATTTGTTGTGGTGATCAAACACCATCATGGTTGCCATCATGTAACAATGTTATCGATGAAATAGGTAACCTCATTGTTACCTACTTTTTGAAGTATCAAGAAAAACACCTGATTTTGAAAATGTGGCGATGCAGAATCAAGAAAAAAAATTTGAGCATGTTTTTGGCACTTTAAGTTTTTTTAATTTTGTTTTTTTTTTTTTAAATTATTATTATTTTTTTTAAGTGATATTTTTAATGTCGATTTTGAATAGTGGTGGTGTATCATCACCAACATTTTTTTATAGGATTGATTTTGACACTATAGATTTTCTAATGTCTTCTTCTTCTGTGAGATATTTATTTTTAAGTGCATTTATGTACTTGTGTTTTAAAAATAAAAAGATATTTTTTTTTAAAATAAAAACTTGTAATGATATCTTCACTTTTTCACATACATAAAAGATGGAAAAAGGGTCAATATTCTAAAGTTTATATTTTCTACATGTTTATGTATTGTTAAATAATTTTTCAATGCACATCAAAAAATTGTGGCTAAAAAACCAATATTTTGAACCATATGACAAAAAAATACAATTTTTCAATATAAATACAATGCAAAAAATACACTTTTACAGAGTTTTTGTTGGAAAAAACATGTTAAATAAACTAATTTTTTGGGAGAATCTTAACAAAAAAACTTAAGAAAACAACATTTTTCTTGAATTTTATGTCAAAAAATAATAGCAATCACATGTTTTTTGCAAAAAAAAAAGGGTTGTTCTCATAAAATATCAAAGTCTAAACATTACAAGTAAAACTGATTAATACTTCTAAAAAATAAGCTTTGTTTGCAAGCATAACTTAAACATCATCAACAATATCAACTAATACATCTTCAACATCATCTATAATAGCATTGATGGCTTCTTCCACAGCATTTTCTTCTTCATTTTGATCATTGTCATCTTCTAATGGATCTTTCATGTCAGCAAATCTTCCAAAGTGTCCCTTTCCAATCATTCCATATAATGGTGGTTGAGGTTCCTTTGCTTTTTTTGCCACACGTAATTCATTAAAATCTCCTTTCCTCAAACCAACTTCTTGCTTCGCATCTAGAAGGAATTTAAGAGTGTTAATTCTTTGTTGAATAAATTTGCATTGAACTGGGTCTTTCTCAATGGCAATGCAATTTCTTCCTTTTAGTAGGCAACATGCTAGTGTTGTACCTAATCATCAAGCATAAAAAAATAAGTAAGAAAATTAGTATGGAGACATAAAAAAGTAAAAAAGACAATATTTAAATTTAAATTTGTATAATAAAACTTACCTGAACCTGAGAATAAATCCAAAACCCATTCTTCTTCATTTGAACATAGATCTATAAGATAGTTAATCAATGCTTGTGGTTTTTGATAAATGTTAACTATATCTCCTTTTGCATCTTTATCCTCATATGTTAGTTTTCTTACTATTGCATCATAAACCAATACTTGACTATGACTCTTCCCATCTACTCGATTCATAATAATATGCTTATAGCTATCATCTTTTGTCCAACATTCAACATGGATGAACTCACAATCATTTATAATAGGCTGATCTTCGGAAGAAACAATATTTGAATTTTTCCTGTAACATAACATAGTAAAAGTTCAATTAAATTTTACATGAATAAAAAAATTTAGGAGGAATCAAACATACAATTTCAAAATCTTACCATGTAATTTGCATCCTTGAGTTTGCTTTACCCTTGAAGCTTGTTAATAACATTGGAAACTGTGTGTCTGAATGAAATGTCACAAATCGCCAAAGTGGTGATGTTGTCACTTCTTGAAAACCCGTAACCACTTTACTAAAAGCTTGATAAGTATATGGTTCTCTATCATATTCAATGTCCGGGAAATTGAAACCATGAGGAATATCTGCAATAACTAGGCCATATTCCCTTTTAGGTATTAGTGATGCAATGTCTTCACAGTCACCTTGTATTATTTGATATTGGACATTGTCAAGCCCATTCCAAATGTAATGATTAAGAGTAGGATCTAGTTCAACATTCATAAGACACTTCCTTCTCATGTTCTCCATCTTAATTTTTTCAATAAAGCTTTTGAAAGTATCTGGTACTCCATTTCCATCCTTCTTTAACATCTTTAATGACATATATATGTGTGTGTGTGTGTGTGTGTGTGTGTGTGTGTATAAGTAATAAAATAAAAATAGTTTAAATATGAATAAAATGAATTTATAAATCAACATACCTTATTAAATGCAATATAAAACTCTTTTAGTGTTGATGTAGAACTTGCTTCTGGGTAGTTGCGTACAACATCATCCCAACTGTCTTCATTCAACATTTTAACCATGTGTTATTGTATTTTCATAAAACATTTCTGACTGAATAAATCAAGTTAAAAGCATTAATATATTGACATGTATAACAAATTCTACCAACATCATTGTGTTTTATTTAAAAGAAAATTATAATGAAATAAAAATAAGAAATAATTCAAGAAACTTACTTTTGAAATTCTGCACACATTTTTTCCATTGATAATTCACCCGACTTCACATGGGCTAATACTGATTTGACTAATTTATCATCCTTCACACCTTACATTGTTCTCCAAGGTGTGGTAGTCATATCCTCTCGAAGCTGCTTCATTTCAAGACCCCCCTTACTGTAGGTATATATTATGGGTTTACTCTTTCTAAGCTTCTGATTTTTTATGGAAATATTCTCCCACCGATCAAAAATCTCATCAATCAAATCCCATACCTCCCCAGTTCTAAATTCCAACTGAAAAATGTTTCTGTGCCTCTGAAGAGATTTGTATTCAATTTTCCATCTTTTTCTTTTTTTTTCATCAATTTGATAACCCGTTTCCATTAAAAATTCCTTTCAAAATGCTACACTAACTTGTGTCTTATCCCCACCACATTTTTCTATGAATTCATTATGAATAAATCTGACCCTTTGGATGAAATTCATTTTCATTCTATACTCATTATCTGCATTATGATCCCATGCCAATAACTTTGATTCCATTTCTGTTAAGCCAGCGTAAATGATGCATTTCACTGTTTGAAAAAGATAGTTATTGGGATATTCTGCAATCAATTGTCTCTTAGCCTCTATTGAATGGTTCCCTCCGATTACATAATATTTATAATAAAAAAAATTTGTCTTGTCAAATGCTTGTTTGTTGGGAACCTGACATGGATCGACAAGAACCACATAATCCACCACATGCGCATATGGATTGAACCTGAACAATGTTTTCAGATTATGTACATGTAGGTGATGGGCCTTTCTAATTTGATGTTGAGATTGTCCTTCATCTGGGCTATAAAATTGGTTAACATTAAGCTCAAATGTTTGGCCACCAAGAATTAATTTATTCTTCCTCAACTCTTGTCGAATAGCATTTTGTTTTGTTTTAATAATGCCATCCTCTAACTCAGCACCTGGTGTTATGATTTCTCTGCTTCTGTGAGAGCTTTCAATTTTTTCTTCACTGCTGCTCATGACCTTTACAGGTTCACCAATATTTGATTTCCTAGTCTTATTGGATAACATATCAGTTTTTTTATAAACAAGCTCTCCTTCATGAGGTAAAAGAGAGACATCTTTGGCAATTTTTCTTTTTGGTGTCTGATTTGTTTTCTCCTTTTTCACAATAGTTCTCATCTCCTCCTCACTAATTCTATCATAATTTTCTGTTTCATGTTTGACACCTTCAAAATAAACATGTTTAAGTTTACCAGATTGACCCACCTTAGTGACTCTTGGTTGATCCCCTCTTTGTACTGTTGCAGTGTCACGAGCTATTGCTCTTTGCTTCAATCTCCTTTCCTCTGCTTTGTCTTTGTGGAAAGTTTTGATCACATCCATAACATTTGGCACCAACATATAAATACCTTAAAACATGTTTGAAAGACCCGGAACAAAATCCTAAGAAACAAAATAAAACATGTCAATGATCAATAATTTATAAAAAATTGACTCATCCTTACAATAATGCATAGAGGAAATAAAAATAAGCATACATAAAATGTTATTTGCAATGTTGCTTAATATTTCTTTAGAAAATTTTGAAGATATTTCATTTGTGTCATACTTGACGATTGATAAATGATATCTAACCTTCTCATGTTTCTGAGCCTTTCTTGCAAGAACATAAATAGTGTTTGTATTCGGGACCATACATATGTCTCGTACTCTGCCCATCACATCATATGGCTCATTTAAGTCAATCATACCACAAATCATATAGATGTTTATATCAGCCTCCATTTCAATGTCTTCAAGATACCATGAGAAATCAGTTTTATCTATTTCCTCGGCGTTCTTCCAATCGGAAATAAGCTTTAATGAACGTGGTGCCCCACTTGCTTGACATTTATTAGTGTGTGCAACAATGTCCTTATTGCGTCCAACTGCAACTTTAGATTTGGGAGTTGTATCCGTAGTGCGTCGAGCGGCAGCTGTAGATTTGGGAGCTGCTGCCCTAGGTGCAGAAACATTCACATAAATCTTTTTTGATGCCATTTTCCTGATAATATATATATATATATATATATATATTAGTTAATGGAAAAATATTGTGGATAAAATAAATTTAATAAACAAAATTTATTTCTAAAACTAAATAGCTTGAAATTAAAGCAGTAATTTAATTTTAATTTAATTTTACTTTACATAGCAATTAAATAAAAAATTATAAACTTAAAATTATAAAAAATTAATATAAAAGTTTATAAATTTATATAATCTTTTAATATATTTGAAAATTACAAATTTCTATTTCACATTACATAGTAATTAAATAAAAATAAATAAAATAAAATAAAAGGAATTAAACAAAATAAAAGAAAAAATTAAATTTTTTATAATGTTGTTTTAATACTTAAATTTAAAAAAAGAAATTTAAATATTTAAATGTTAAAAACAAATATTATAATATTATATATTTTTTGATTTTTTTAATTGTATTGTTATATAGTTTTTTTTTTATTAATTTATTATATTGTTATATTAAAACAAATGTTTTTTTTTTTTAATTTATTATATTGTATTGTTTTTTTTTTAATTATATAATGTTTAAAAACAAAACATAATTGTTGTTTAGTAATTTTTTTTTTAATTTTTAAATTTTTTTTTTTTTTATATATTTGTTATATTTTGAGATTTTTAACAATTATTATTTAGCAATGTTTTTATTATATTATATAACAATTTTTTTATTATTTTTATATATAACAATGTTTTTATTAATTTTTAATTGTTTTATTAAAACAAATTATTAAAAAAAAAAAAATTAAAATTTAAAAAAAAAAACCAAAATTAAAAAATGTTTTATTAAAACAAATTTAAAAAAAAATTAAAAATAAAAAAAATATCACAATTACGTCTTTTTTCTAAACATTATACAATTAAAAAAAAAAAAACAGTATAATAAATAAAATAAAATAAGCATTTGTTTTAATATAACAATATAATAAATTAAAAAAAAAAAACTATATCACAATACTATATATATATATATATATATATATATATATATATATATATATATATATATATATATATATATATATATATATATATAACAAAACAATAAAGAAAAAAAAAATAAAGATTTAAAATTAAAAAGAATAAAACTAAGATTTCAAATTAGAAAAATAAAATAAAATAGAATATAAAATCAAAAAATTCTCAAATAAAAACAAAAAAAAAAAATTTAAATAATGAAATCACTAATATATTTATGATAGAAAAAAACAAATAAAAAATGCTATAAGATTACTTTTTTTTTTTTATGTGCATGGTCGTTTTATGGATTTTTCTGTCTAGATGAACCTATAAGTCTTAAAAAAGGAAAAAAAAAAATATAAATTTTTGTCCTTAAAACCCTAAAAAATTTAGTCATTTTTGCATTTTCTTCACTAAAAAAATATAAAAAAATTAAGGTTTTTGAACCTAAAAACCTTAAAAAAGTATTTTTTTGACACAAAAAACTATAGAAAAACAAATTTTCCCCAAAATCGTCTTTAAATTGACAGAATAGAAGGAAAACTAACCTTTGAAATGTAAAAAGCTGTTGTCACCAATGCTAGCACAACGCCTCCACAAAATTACCAATAGCAACACAATGCCTCCAATGCCAATGCAATGCTTTCACGAAGTTACCAATGCTAATGCAACACCTCCACAAAATTACCAATAGCGACACAATGCCTCCAATGCCAATGCAATGCCTCCACGAAGTTACCAATGCCAACGCAACACCTCCAGAAATTTGCTCTAACAAATACTAGAAATGATGTGATGAATAGAAACAATCATTCCTTTTAAATAGCGAATATTGTCTGATTAGTTTACTCTTTAACGAATGTGGGATTAAAATTTCAAATTTAAAATATTTACATTTAGTTTATTATAGTTCATACTATAGTTAAAATACTTATTATTTGCATGTAGTTATCATAGTTAATATTTTCTTTAATATTTACATGTACTAAATGTTGAATAATTCAAATATAATCTCAGACTAAAAATTAAAATATGAAATACTTACATGTAGTTAATTATAGTTAATATTATAGATAAAATAGTTAATATTTGCATTTAGTTATCATAGTTAATATTATAGTTTAAATAGTTAATATTTACATGTTGTTATTTTTGTAAATATTTACATGTAGTCAATCTTAAACCATTCAAATAAGAAAATTATTTTAGTTTCGAAGACATGCACGAAAGGAATATTTTGTGGGTATTTTGAATAGAAAGTATGGTGAAATATTTGAAGACCAACAGTTTATTAATAAATTTTGAAATATATTTTAGATGAATATAACATAAGTTTAAAATTTAAAATTTAAAATATTTACATGTAGTCATTATAGTTAAAATAGTTAATATTTGCATTTAGGTATTACAGTAATATTATAGTTAATATTTACATCTAGTCAATATTAAATCATTGAAATAAAAACATTATTTTAGTTTGGAAGGCATCCATGATAGAAATATTTTGTGGATATTTTGAATATAAATATCGGTAAAATATTTCAACATAAACAATTTATTAAAAACAATGTTAAATACATTTTTTGACTAATATTTGTACCAAATATTTGAAATGAAAATTTTGGAGGGAAAGTTTTTTGCGAAATGTTTTGGGGGGAAATTTTGGGGGGAAATTTTTTCGCGATTTTTTTTGGAGAGAAAATTTGGAGGGAAATTTTCAGTCTCTAAGCTATATATTGTAAGTGGGAGAGGAATTTGTATCATTCAACCTATTCTTGTTGAAAGCCATGGTTTATTCTGATAGCAAAGTTTTTCTTTCTACAACATCAACATATTCGTCACACAACAACTCTATTCAGAGTGATGAATATAACGGGAGTTCGTTCACCATGAATAGAGAATCAAAAAATAGACTTGGTCGTTATCCTAAAGATGATGAGAACAAAATTGATGAGGTGCAGCAAACTGAAATTTCTGTAAATCAAGCGCCAATTATACCACTTACTCTTAATCCTAAGGATTATAAAAGCAACAGTGATGAAGGGCATGATGAAGAATTTCCAGATTCAAAAGTTTCACTTCGTCCTAATCCCAAGGATTATGAGGACACCATTGATGAAGAGGGAGATGAAGAATATCCACTTCAGCTTAATCCTAAGGATTATGCGAGAACAACAAATGAAGAGGGGAATGAAGAATATGTAGAGTCAAAATATCCACTCTGTCCTAATCCTGAGGAGTATGCTAGCACCACCGATGAAAAGGGGGATGTAAAATTTCTAGAGTCAAAATATCAAATTCTTCCTAATCATAAGGATGATGCAAGCACCACTGCTGAAGAGGGGAATGATAATGTTTCAGAGTCAAAACATCCACTTCATCCCAATCCTAAGGATTATGCCAGCACCACTGATGAAGAGGGAAATGAAAAATTTACAGCGTCAAAATATCCACTCCGTCCTAATCCTAAGGATTATGCAAGCACCACTGATGAAGAGGGCGACGAAAAAATTCCAGAGTCAAAATTTCCACTTCGTTTTAATCCTAAGGATTATGTCAGTACCACAAATGAATAGGGGAATGAAGAATTTGCAAAGTCAAAATATGCACTTCGTCCTAATCTTGAGGATTATGTCAGCACCACTGAGGAAGAGGGGAATGAAGAATTTGCAACGTCAAAATATCCACTTCGTCCTAATCCTAAGGATTATTCTAGCACCACTGATGAAGACGGGGATGAATTTCGAAAGCTAAAATTTTCACTTCATCCTAATCATAATGATTATAATTTAACCATTGATGAAGGGGGGGATGAAGAATTTCCAATAAATATAGATTCAAGGCATTCACTTATTCCTAATCCTAGGGATTATGAGAGCTTTAGTGAGGAAGGGGAGGGGCAGGATGAAGAAATTCTAGTGAATACAAATTCAAAGCTTCCTCTTATGCCTAATCCCAAGGATTATGAGAGCACCACTGAGGAAGGGGAGGATGAAGAGTTTCTTGCAAATGATAATTTTAGAGGCACAGATCTACATATTGCATTTTCTCCAAGTGACCATTTCAAAGACACTCATGGTGATGAAGAATTGAATCCTCCTAGGGAAGAATTTGAAAGCATGGGTCAAGATGGTGAAGAATTTATTTTTAGTCAGGGTTACAAAAGTGCCGATGATTCTTGTGAAATGTTTTCTTCAACTCATGATGGTAAAGAGAATTTTCCATGCAATGATGTTGATGAATTTCTTAACTATGTTGAGGATGATGATAGTGGGGATAATATTCCTCTTAATGGTGATGAAACTACTTTTACAAAGGATGATGGAATGATGAAGCCGTTGCAAGCAAATATTTCAACTAGGAGTAGGAGTAGACCTTTTCATATCAATCCAAAGCATTCCAGTTATACAAGGGCGAGGCCAAAATATCTCACAACAAGAAGTTCTGTCATTCATTTGATTTCAAGTGAATTTTGTCGAAGGGATTGCTTGAAAAATATGGATTTCAACTTTACTTTGGAGAAAAGGAAAACATATATGTCAATGAATAAAAGCATGCAAAATTCATATTTAGTGGGTTGCATGCAATCTACACTACCAGGTTATGATTATCATATTGGGAATGTATTGCTTTGCAGAAAGGCGTTCAAAATGTTGTATTCAATTGGTAATTGTCGTTTGTCAAGAATCTAGGATAGATTGAAAAGGGATCTCACATATTATTCATAAGCATGTTATAAACGGGAGGTGGGGCCATTTGCAAATACTACTAAGACATGGATGAAAGAATTATTTTCAAATCATGGAGAGTGTATGCCAAATAAAGACACAATACATATTCCAGATAATTTCTTGAGATGAAAAATATTCATGTTATACAAAGATTATGCAGAAGCTATTGAAGGAATTGGTAATTTTATTACATATTCTTATTTTACAAGGATATGGAAAACTGAATTCAACAATGTTTGTATTCCTAAGAAGACAAGGATGGGGATTTGCAGCACATGTGCCTTTCTTAAAGAAAAAAGAGATAAATGTCAAGGGGCGGAAAGAGGTATGTGTTCAAAACATTGTTTTTTAAAATTTGATACTTGTCAACTATGAAAATATATTTATTCATATGTTTCTTTTATTTTATGTACAGATTCCGTTGTCAAAGAACTTCAAGACCATCGCAATCAGCAAACAAGTGAAAGGAAAAAGTTGTATAAACATCGAAAGAAGTGTTATGATCATCCAAATAAATATCTGGGATTGATAATTTATGGTATGGATCAAACGAAAACACTTCTTCTAAATTTTTTCTGCATGCCGAAAAAATTACACGAGGAAAATTTCATTCAGTTTCACTTGGTTGGTTGTATGGTATTTAATGAGAAGATGTTTCCAAGAGTTTTCTTCAAAATTCCAAATATTCACAATGATGCAAATTTGACCATAAATATAATCCATGATGTGGTTACTCATTGGTCTGGGATTCTTCCTGAAGTTTTGTATTTACAATTTGACAACACAAGTCGTGAGAACAAAAATCAAGCTCTTTTTGGGTACATGCTCGTTGAATTGGGGATTTTTAAAAAGATAAAGGTTGGTTTCCTTCTTGTTGGGCATACTCATGATCATATTGATCAAATGTTCAGTTGTTTTTCAGTAACATTGAGGAGGAAAGGTGTTGGGAGCCTGCCGTCATTAATTGAATGTATTAAGAAATCGTACATTCCAGAGCCTGTTTTTCATGTGTTGGAAGAAACTATTGACATGCGAAGGTTTATTTTTGGATCGCATGGTGAGGAGAAATGCATTGAAAAACTTAGCGACATTAGCTTCCAGCATCAATTTCATATTAAAAAAATTGATGGGATAGCACTTATATGGGGCAAGAAGTATTCAACTATTGAAGAATGGGGACCATCATCAGGTTTAGCATTTTTGAAGTTCATTCCAGAGCGTCCAATGTTTTCATCAAAGATATTGTTATTACAGTTAGTTTCTGAACTCCATAATGCACGAAGGCAGAAGAGAGACATAAATTATTCTGAATGTCTAGAGGAAATTAAAATATGTATTAGAGATACATATGAGTACTTCGATGTTGCTGATTCAGTTTGGTGGGAGTCTTTTTTCAGTAATCAAAGTGATATGATTTCAAGATCAATAAATGGGGATATGCTTTTGAAGACTCCTTTTTTTTGCCACAAAATATGCCAAATGAACATGAACATCAGGAAGCACACAATGTTGAACAACAACAGCCTCAAGCTATTATTAATTCCCCATAGGTAGAGGAGAGATAAATCTATATTGGTTCTAGAAGATCACGTGCACAATGTGAAGCCATGGAAGACCTTTACAGGGGTTCTGTGGAGGATCTTGAGGGTTTCATGATAGCAGTGTTAGTAGATGAAGATCCACTTGGCTATCCATTCTGGATTGCCAATGTTATAAAGGTCATTAATGAAAACGAAGAGATTACAGCTGTTTATGTACATTTTTATGCCACAAGTACCCACCCTTTCAATGGTGTGTACAAGCTAGAGATGGTAGTGGAAAAAAGAATTGGAAGAAAGAGAAAAAGAAAGGGCACAAATATAAATCGTCGCCGCACAGATGTCTTAAAATTTGAGGATGTTGACATACTTGTGTATGACTTCAATTTGACAAAGAGAGGAACTCTTCTGTTGCAGACCATAAATATTTTGAAGAAATTGCTACCAAAGAAATTACTGTTGAGATGGGACTCTGTAGAATGTAGACATAGATCTACAAGACTTTTGAACTCAGAAATGGTGGGCATGCATGTTGACTCAGATGGAGCACTAGTTGATGAAAGAGAAGAATATGGATCATCTTCATCTGCATCAAGCCATTCATTTGAAGATGTAGATTATGATGGCGTGCCAGAACCTATGGTTGATTTTGAATAACTATCTAAGACACTTTTATGTAATTGATGTTTGCATGGTAACTTGAAATATAAATTTTGACTTCCATCTCATTTTTCATGAAGTTATGAGAGATTTCTATGTCTGTTGGATTATATGTTTTAATTATGTAGAATTCATCTCTTTAGAATATCGAAAATGCAACAATGAATTACAAAAATAATTTATGTTATATTCAATGTACTAATGTTGATATTTTAATTATAAGTAAAATAGAAAATAGAAACTAATGTTGAATTTTTAGATTATGCAGTGATATTACCATGATATTATGTATTATTACCATTTGGTATAAGATACTTTTAAAAGTTTTAATAATTATATGCGTCATTGAAATGGAACACTTTGTTTTGATGCTTGATTTTTAGGTTTTGGTTGAAATTATATTTAAATTTGTCTTATGCTAAGATTTGAAAAAAGATAAGTTTTTATCCTTTAAAATTAAAATAACTCTTACTTATTTCTTTTCAATGATAATTTTTTCATTTACTTGTTCATTTTTTAAAATTGTTAAGTCTTACAATTTCTCCATAATTTCATTGTTCAAGTATGTTGAACACTTAAGATTGATTTACAACTTGTCATTAAGGTTTTTATGCGCTACCAAATTTTATCTTTAAGGTTATGGTTGACAATAATTACAATTTTGGGGTTGTTTAAAGTCAAGATATTTTATGTTTAACAACATGGATGAAAATTGTTCGAAATGATAAGCCCTTCAGACATGTATTTGTTTATCTTTAACATCATCTATCAAAAATGTTAGAAATTTACGATTTTAAAAAATGTCCTAATATGTTGTCTCTAATTCCATTGTTACAAGTGTCAAAATTATGACATAATTTTTTCTTTTGTTATTCCAGCATCAAATAGTTTTGTTTTGAGGGTGTTTTTTCAATCATTTTTTCAGCAAACAATTTTGTTTTTAGCATAATTTTATAAAATGTTGAAATTTGACCTTAAAAAAAAACCAAGTGTGTTCTGGAAGACACACTTTTTGTTTTTGGGGTGTTTTTTCATGTTTTTTGAGACTTTTGGGCTAGAGTTCCCGTTTTGAGGTCAGGTTACCTATTTCATCGGTAACATTGTTATGTCCAAAGGGGGATATTGTTGGCAATATGATGTAATATGTTGTCCTTGATGGCAACCTCCTTGATGAAATTGTCCTGTATGGAAAGCTAATTGATGAGTTTCCTTTTGATAGCACCCTATTTGTTAAAGATGTAAAAATTATGTTTCTACAGGTTAGTTCAGATGTGACAGAGAAAGGAATTCTAGTAAGTGACACAAAAATGAAATAGGAAATATTTCTCAATTTATACGTAGGTTTGATCAAAGCAACCCACGTATGAAGGCAACGTATATGCTACTTGGTATACAGGCAACCCGCGTATACATGAATAATTAGTATATACGTAGTTTTGATGAAGAGAAATCATGTATACACGTGAGTACGAAGAAGAAAAGTCGTGTATTCCTTTTGCCTCTAAAATTATGATACCAAGGGGCATTACCATGATATTAGACACAATATTGAGTGTTGTATCATCTATTTGATTTCCTCCAAGAATACCATCGACACTTGTGCAGTTTTGGCTCATGGTATTGATAAAGGATAATCATATATAAGGAAAGAAATATCATAATGCAAGGGTGTGCATGTGGAAGGGAAGTTACTGGATACTTCTCTCTGAAGTATATCTACATGGGATGAGCTCTGTTTTATTGGTAGATATGAACCTATGATGCACCCTTGGATACAATGATGGATCAAGATCTCTAGACTTGAAATGACTATATAATTGATCTATTGACGAGATGATTAGATTTGTGACCTGGCACATGTTTGTTGAAGTGAAATGAAGAAATATAGGTAATTCTATAGATCTGCAAGATTATGAAAAATTAATATTTACAAATATATACACTAGTTCATCTCGGTAAAAGCGCGTATATACGCGGCTTTGTATCAGAAAAAGTGCATATGGAAATCAAGGTTTTCCAAAGCTTACTACAAAGATATATGTTTATTGATGTTATATTTCTGCTGTTTGTTAATGAACTCTTCATGTAGATCTGGGTTTCTTGAATACTATATATGCTGCTAAGTTGAATATGTACAAATATTATCAATGACTGAGTAAATATGTTTAATGATGACTGACTGATTAAGGGTTCTCCAATACTGAAAAACATATCTGACTGAAATCCTCAGATCTAGTTTTGAGACTGACCATATTCTGGAAGATCAGTATTCTCAGATCTATAAGTAGGTTGATGTGAAGGAAAGCATGTATACATGCAGGCTCAGTAAAGAAAAGTAGCATATGAATTTTAATATAATGAATGTTCAGGGTTGAGTTTGTTTCTACATGCTGATTTTGAAATCTAGGCTCATTACTGTGTTATGGTTACAATAATCTCATTGTTCTAATTGAAGTTTGGGTTAATTATATTATTGATTATCTTTATGATGAGTTGTGTTGAAGCTGTGGGATCCAGTGTGAAAATTGATGAAATGTGGTCTACAGTGGTTCTGAGGGTTGAAGTCTTCAATGTGGAAGTAGAAGCTTCCTGCCAGTAAAAGCTAGTGTTCTGATTAGGGGGTTGAAGCTCCTTTCCAGTATTGGCTGGTAAATGAGATCAGAGGGTTGTAGCTCCCTTTGAGTAGCAGTTGGAGAATGAGAGAAGGCTGCAGACTTCTGCAGTAGATGCTTGTGTACTGATATGAGTCTGCATAAGTACAATATCGTAAGAATTTTTCCATATAATAAATATTGAAGACAAAGATGAAACCAACGGTTGTTTTCTCTCAAATTCGGTTTCCACCTTAAATCTTGGTGTTCATGTGTGATGCTCTTGTGTGATGACTTATTCTGATGTTACTGCACATATTTATTTCTTAACTATCTGATGCATAATCGATAAGTTGAGTTAAATATTATTTCTGAAAGTTTATCTAACAATAATGTTATCTCAGTATACACAATTTTCTGTTGGTATATCCGTGTGTATACGTGAGTTGGGTTCATTAAAGTCGTGTATATAATTTAGTAAAGAAAAAGTGAAAGTTTTTAGTGAGCTATAAATACTAATTCACCCCCCCCCCTCTCAATATTTTTCCCAACATATATTACCAAGATGGAGGCCATCATGAAATGGTAAGCTCCTACTAATATTTTTTAGGGTATGAGGTTTTTCGGGGAAACACAAGACCTAAGGAAATTGATAGCTTCATTTTTAGTGGTAGCAACACCAATCCACACCATAATGGAAAGTTGAAATAATTTCTAGTGGGGAAAGTGTGAATAGAGGGACTTGGATTAGCCAAATAAGAAGATCATTCAAGCACTATTTATGGAATTATCCAACTTGCAACATCCATTCAAAGTGGAGACAGATATGAGTGGGTTTATTATGGGAGTGGTATTGATACATGGAGGAAGGCTTGTATAATACCTTTATGAAGTATTTCATGGGGCAGTTCTTAAATACTTGTTCACGCTACAATCAACACCCTCCAAAATTTTTCCCATGCCTAAATTTTGGAGCCTACTGAGCATCGTGCAATTTGTTTCTCTATGGTTACCTTTGGGTTTTTTGATGTTCGTAAAGATTTCAAGTCTTCTTCTCAAATCTTTAACTACCAAGTCACCTACTCACACACACATAGTCCATAATTAATTCATAAACACACTTCCTTTACACAAGATAAAACGGGCATAATACTATCCATAAAGATGGCTTAGATGCAATGTTTAACTCATTTCAACATTCAATGCACACTTTCAATTGACAATGTCCCTCCCTATGGTTGTGTTTGTACTTTTATTTCAGTGAGTTTTCTTAATTGTCACTTTTGTGCACCGTCGCTTTAAAAAGTTTCGCTTTTAAATTCTTGGTTGCCACTTTTTCTTGCTTTCACTTTAATAAGTGTCATTTTCATGTTATATTCACTCTAGAGTGTGTCACTTTCAAGGTCATTCACTTTTTTCAAGTGTCATCTTCATGTTTTCCTCCTCACGCATGTGTTTCTTTTGTTGTTTCCACTCCTACATGTGTCACACCTTTGTGCATCAAAAAATATAGTTCTAACACACTCTTCTACATTATATAGTATTACATATCATCAAAATATGATATAGATACATTCCTATAGCTTAGCACACCTTTTGATCGTGTTTCAATTGTGGCACTTAGAAATAGGTGTTGCTTTGTTGTTATTTTAAGGTGTGACTATAATTCACGAGTTCCATGCATTTTGTTCGCTTGTATTGATGAAATTTATGTGTGTGGACCATGTTTTAGTCATGTTAGGATGCATTTATTTATCTTACTCCACTGGTCCCACATTTATCCATTTTGAGATCTCTTCCTGGTCCTCCTTATCAATGCAATATGTAAAGGCATTAGACCTCTTACAAGTTGATGAGCGTAGATTATTTATGAGCCTCATTAACATATTTTTTCCACCCATACTTGCACACTAATTCTTTTCTAAGGTATCCTCCCTCTCACAGTGCATTAGTACTTTCTAGGATAAGTGATCTAGCCTTTTGTTGCATCCCTTAGTGAAAAGAGCACTTTGAAAGAGCAAGGACATTCTCTCCCTTCAAAAGCGTACTTTATAACTATGAACCGCACTTCAGAACAAAAAAGTGCACTTCATAACAATGAATAAAAAAAAACACACAGGGCATACTCTTGAAGCATGAAGCCTTCATCCTTCCCTTAGGGTGCATGGCGAACTATTCATTAGGGGAATTTTGAGGTCTAAAATGGAATTCCTAAGGAAATTATAAAAGATTAGTGGAAATTATAAAATAATAGTGGAAATAATAAAATAATATTAGATTACATCATCAAATTTTAGAGGGAAAAAAGAAAAAACTACTTTTTCAACTCATATTTTGAACTTATCTCCCTATGGTTTTACTCAAATTTTGAGCAATAATACTGGTTGGATGCATAATTTGATGTTTCGTCCAAGGAGTACCCATGTTGCATACTTTCGATGGACCCTTTTACACGAAAAATGAGAAATACAAGAAAAATGTGATTGCAATCACATTTTTTCGTGTATTTCTCATTTTTCGTGTAATAGGGTCCATCGAAAGTATGAAGCATGGGTACTTATTGGATGAGAAATTAAATTTTTCATCCAACGAGTACTCCCGCTTGAAATTTGAGTAAAATATTTGGGAGATAAGCTTAAAAAGTTATTTTATTATTTTATTATTTTTTAATCTTTTTACTAAATTACCCCAAAAATTTTGAATGACCCCCCATGGTTGACATAATAATATTGAATCTTATTGGTTCTTATAATTTTTATTTTGGTTGTAAATTTTCCTTAGGAGTCTCATTTTCGACCTCAAAAGTTCTCTAACGGAAGCACGAAGTATTCATCCTCCCCTTAGGATGCATAACACATTCTTGAATCACGAAGCCTTTATCCTTCCCTTAGAGTGCATGGTGCACTATTGAAGCATGAAGCCTTCATCCTTCCCTTAGGTCACATGGTGCACTATTGAAGCATGAAGCCTTCATTATTTGTATTTCCTTAAGGCACATGGCATAGTCATGAAGCATGAAGCCTTCATTTGAGCACACTCCTTCAACTTGAGGAACAATTCCCTCCTAGTTCCTCTTAAGTGCACAAGCACACTAGGAAGGATTGAAGATTTATCCATTTTTCCTTTGATGTGTTCCCCTAAACTCTCCTTTTTCCCTTTAGTGCATAAGCACACCCTAAACAAACAAATTATTCTCCTTCATGCTTTGAACCTATGTCCGACACCCTTGAGTTCTCTTTCTCTCTCTTTCTTGAGCACACAAGCGCACCATGAAGGCCTCTTGTGAGCCTTGACCTTTCATTTCCTTCAATCCAATAAAAATTAATATTGGAGCCTTCCTAAGCCATTTTTGATTTTGAATTTTCCCTACTGATCAAGCCTCCTTATTTCAACCCTCTCACCTACCTATCATGATTTTATCATTCCATGAGCTTTGTAGTGATAGAATAGACGTTTTTAAGACTAATTTTTCTTTGTCATGAATGATTTTCAGTAACTTTCTAGCATGACAAGGTAATGCTCAGAGAATATAACAATAAGAAAGCATAAAGAAACACATGTGGAGAATAAGAACAAAATAGAGCTATCATGAGGACGTGAAGCATATCATGGACCGAGACAGAAAGGAGACATTGCATGGTGACTCAAAGGATTCAAATATTTATCAAATACCTTTTGGATGGTGAAGGAGAATAAAACAATGGATCCTTCATGAAGATGAAGCATAGATAATATTTACCACCAAGAATGCAATATGAAGCAACAAGGAAGATAGCTTGGCATTACCACATCATAATGAAGTCCATGTCACCATTGTCAAGTTGTAACTGGTACAAGTTTCATCATAATGGTCAATATTTTTCCATGTGTCATGCCACATCATTATGTGAAATGTAATGATGTATATTCAAGGAAAAGGAAAAAAATTAATGTGTGGAAGTCCAAGAGTCATATGTGGAATATGAAAATTCACTTAGTTATATATGGAAAAAATTCCTTTAGGAGGAGTCCAAAAGTCATATAGAGAAGTCTAAAATTCATTTAGAATTTCAAGAGTTTCATAAAATTCGAGAGGTCATAATACAAGTCCAAGAGTAATGAGCATAACCAAAGAGTCATGAGGACATGAAAGGTCACTCCCCTTGTTATAAAAGCAACGTCATAACTGAAGGAAAGTGATTTTGGAGGCTTAATATTTGGAGAGTTAGTATTGGATTCTCTACCTGGCATAGGAGAGAAAAAACATTGTTTGGAGACACAATAAGTGAATTAATGTTCCACTACTGGAACTAGTGCCTCATCATTGTAACTATGTACTTGGATCTTTCACCCAATTTAAATTCAATGAGGCAACACATTTTCATGCATGCATCATAATTTTTTTAGGACTATTCTTGGGATGTTTATGGTATATGTTGTGTTCATGTGTAATGTAGAAATTGAACTATTTCGGTGTATTTGGTACCAATCTTGTTGAATGTGTGTTGTATTTTATTTATGTGAACTATTTTTCTAACAAATATTTCCATGATCTCGTGTCTCTCTCTTAGGTTAGTACTATTAATTCCTTCCAGAGAATCACTATTGTTCCCCGCTTGTGAATATCCTTTTACGCGTTGCAATTAGTGTTTCAAAATGTCAACTTACTTGTTTTTTCAAGATATTTGTATATAATCTCTTATGTTATTCACTGAAACCAAGGTGAACATTATAGTTATGGTGGTTGGGCATATATTCCGGATGGCGCTCCTACTCCTAATGTTGTGAGGTATAATTGGGACTTCACATTAGGGATATCCCTTGTATGTTGGTGGTATTCAACACCGTCAATATTCTAGCACTAGAAGGATGGCCATATGACAACATGTGCACATTGAGTCTGTTTTGAATATATTATCTTAACTCAATCTTTCCCAAATCATAATCCAATATTTTTTTTATAAACCATCTCCTAGAAAACTTTCAATCTCAGTGGAAATTTTCCATGTCTTTTATTCATTCAAGTTTTATCATGAGTTTGATATATTTCTTATTGATCTATGGTGTCATACATTACCATATGCCTCTATCCATTCTTTTCATCAATTTATTAAGGAGCTTCATCAAGATTTTGATAGGTATGATTTTCAAGATTTTTATAAAATAATCATTCATCTTAGAATGGAACATAATGAATCAGTTGAGGATTTTTCTACTATAATCCTTCACTTATGTTTTGATTTTCCCTAAGAATATATGGATTAGGATTTCTTAAAGAAAATTTTCGAAAATTTGGTTCAGGTCTCTTTGAATCAGTGTGAATCTAAAACCCTAGATATTCATGTTATCCCAACTTCCAAAAATTATGATACACCTCCAATTTTAGAGGGCGAACCTACTATTCATTTTATTTCTCCTTTTCCAGTACCAATTAGGGAGCCTATACATATTAATGATCAATTTTTGAAATATTGGAATCAAATCCCTAATCCTTTTCCTCAGCCTTCCTCTTTTCATGATTCAGAAATAATAGAGGAAACCTTGGAACCGGGTTCATGAAGCCTATGGTGAATATTTATATTTCCATTCCACCAGATGATATTATAACTCATAAATCTAGTCATGAATATGATTTTTATTCCTATACTCCACTATCATATCCTTATAATGATCCCTTGACCCGTGATTTTCTTAATCAACCTCTCCCAAATCCAAATAATGATGAGGTGCGAGGTAGTCACTCTTCATAGGAAGAGGGTCAGGAAAGTGAGTATTCTTTTGATCTTTATTTTCTTTTACAAAATCCTTTGCGTCAATATTATGTTCTTCCATCCTTGGTTGATTTTGAATATAGCAATCTTGATGATGAATAAAATGGAATTGTTTTTAATAATAAATATGAAGTCTTGGATAATCTTGATTCTATTGATTCTAACTACATTATTATATGGGATATTGGATTCCCAGGTGAACCATTTTATCTTTCAGCCTCTCAAAAAAACTTTTTTTCAAAATATTTAGATCTAGAATCTGGTTTGGTCCAAGAATATGTTCTTATGGGAACTTCCTCTTCACCTCACTATCCCTTATTCTCTACTATTTGTAATGCATTTTCATCATATAATGAGTTGGGTTTTGAATTGAAACAAGGTAGTGAAATTATCCATGATCAAGAAGAAGGTAATCAAATAATTGATGTTTTAGATGGCCGCCATTTGGATCATAATGATATATTTGAAATTACCAGTGGTGGATATCCACACACCACACATGATATGATTCAATTTTCAAAATGATATTCTATAATTCTTGAAAGTTCTGGGACTCATGAATAATTCGAGAAACTTCAACTTCCGTTGATGGTTATGTTAGGTTCTCGCCACTCTTGTAAGGCCCACCAACTAAATTAAATTTGGATATTCTCACATAATCCTTTTCTTTGCATGGTTTAACTGGATGTTAATTCCTTCTTGAAAGTTGTGTGGTATTTCAGATATAACTTTTCAAGCTTTCAATATTTTTCCTATGATCATATTAAGCACTCTATTTCAATTTATCATTCCTTATGTAAATATCTTACATAAAACTCAAGTTTGAAATGTGTACCTTTCATGGATGAGTGAATTTGTGAATTTGATGATTCTAAATATTATCTCTGGCTAAAGGATTCATACCTGTCAGTGTCAATGAATTCTTGTGTTATTTTTTGAATCAAGTTCCTCTTTTTCATCCACTGCATATTCACTGGTTTCATGTGTTTGAAGTATTGCCATTCATTTTTAATGATCATGATGTTAGCCCAGTTTGTAACCTGTCATAAGTAAATGGTTTGTCACATTCAAAAAATGAGGAATATGATTCCATTGTTTAAACAATTTGTAAATTTATTTGAATTGATCTATATTTTATGTCTTATAAACAAGAATATTATGCCTTAATCACACCATATGATCATGGTTCTTATTCTAAAAATTGTCATTTAATTGATCATTTTCCCACTAGTGTACCCGAGGATGGTTGTTTTACAGCAATTGCAATCTTTGATCACAATTTTCAGATACTTTTCAAGTAGTCGAGGCACTTCAGCCTCCATTGATGGTTATGTTAGGGTCTGAATATCTTGAAATTATTTCCAAATATGATTAGATTTATTTTCCCTCACAAGGATCTCATCCTGATTTCACACCATTAACTGAAAATTATTTATCCCAAGCATTTTAGGATATTCAAGAGGATATTTTTGAATTTTATGATTTCATCTATAATTAATTAGAGGCATCTTTCTTAGCAAGCCCATTTTCTAGAAACAAGTTTCAAATTCTCTTGACGTTCTGTAAGGAAGACAAATTAAGTGCATCTAAATTCACAAAGAGCCATAAAGGTTTGCTTGATTATGGTCTTAATAAAGAAGGTAAGGCCACATGTTGGGTAAATTTAGGTGATATGGCACATATTTATTCTTTTAATAAAGACCTTGTATGTTTTGGGTAAAATTTCCAAGCTTCTATCTTTTCTATTGCACTTTATTATATATTGGTTGTAATTGCATCTATATTTGTGATTACAGGTTCGAAACAGTAGTGGCTTCATTGGAAATTTCATTATAATTTTCTCTGACCTTCTAGCTTGTTAGGTTAGGAATAGGTCTATTTGCATTTAGTTTCCCTTGGATTGAACCCACCCTTGGTCTGGCTCTCCATCTAGTCTCTGCATGAGTTCTTTTTTCTTATTCTCTGTTATGCATGTTGCTTTACATGTCATTTTTATTTTCACCTTGTCTCTTTGATTTGTCATGTATTTTCCTTTGTGTTATGTTTAATAATGATTTGCATGAAATATGCTCCTTTGGCTCAAAATATGATGTGGAAAAAATTGAAAAGGGAAATTGTGATGATGAAAAATGCTTGGTCAATATGTTACCTCTTATCTATCTTGGGTTTATATATCTTTAAATTTGATGATGTCTAAATGGAAAATAAGATTCTTTCCATATGGAAAGACTTTGGCCAAACTATGAAGCTCGTATTTCTATTAGGACCTTAATTCTTGAGTCAACCTTGTATTGAATGGTGTTTCGACCTATCGACTTGACCAAGTAGAGAAGTGAAAGGAGAAAAACTTTAAAATGAGCATGTGTATTTTAATTCCCAAAAAAAGGAACAACCTATCCTAATCTCAATAATTCAAGATCCCTTTTATGACCTGGAAAATAAATAAGTGCATACACATATTTCTGTAAATAAAATATATAAAGGGTGAAAGATTTGAAATGCTTCCTGTACAAAGAGGTGAAACAAGCAACGCCACTAGGGTACTGTTGAGTCCTATTGGTAGTGAAGTGATGTTTGTGTTCCCTTAAGGTGACTCTACTAGGGTACTTATTAGGATTTTTGGAAGCGTTGCAACACTAGGGAATGTAATAAATATATTTATATGTTTACTATCCTTCTCCCTTATCAAAACAATTGAGGAATGACTAGTATTATATTAATGTTTTCAAAGATGAGAAAAGAATAGAGGGGAATGCATATTTAACTGGGATAAGTAAAAAAACCAGGGTATTCTGTACAATAAATCGATACTTAATGAATGAATGATACCTTTCACTTAGAGAATTAAACCAAAAAATAACAATTGGAGTTCTACCAGTGTGTCTCCAAGTGTTGATGTTGCGATCCACACCCTCAAAAAATTTTCCCACACTTGAATTTTGAAGCCTACTAAGGATCTCACAATTTATCACTCTATGGTTACCTCATGGTTGATTTATTTTTTGTAAATAATTTCAATCTTCTTCTCAAATTTTTAACTTCCAAGTGACTTGCTCACACATGCCCAATCTATAGTGAATTCATAAAACACACTTCCTTTAAAAAAGCTCGAGTAAGCATAGCACTATCCATCAAGATGGCACATATGCAATTTTCAACTCATGTTGAAAGTTAGTATGCACTTTCATTTGATAGTCTCCCTCACTTTGTTTCTTTTTACTTTTATTTGGGTGAGTTTTCATAATTATCACTTTTGCACGATGTCTCTTTCCCAAGTGTCACTTTTACGTTCACGATTGTTTCCTTTTATCTCTTTCACTTTAACAAGTGTCATTTTAATGTTATATATTCTTTGGAATGTGTCACTTTCAAGGTCATTCACATTTTTCAAGTGTTTTCTTCATGTTTTCCTCCTGTCACAGGTGTCACTTTTGTTGTTTTCACTCCTGTATGTGTCACACATTTGTGCATCACCAAATCTAGTCATGTTACACTCTTCTGCATTATATTGTATTACATATCATTAGAATATGAGATAGACACATTCCTATATCTTGCCGCACCTTTTGGTCTCAGTCGACCCTTTTTTCATAACTTGTGTTCTAAGTGTTGCAATGTCTCGTTTCAACTATTGCACTTATAAATAGGTGTCAATTTGATGTTGTTTTAAGGTGTTATTATTTTTCACGAGTCCTATGCATTCCTTTAGATTTTATTGATGGAATTAATGTGTTCATTCCATGTTTGAGTTGTGTTAGTATGCATTTCTTTATCCTACTCATTTGGTCCCCGACTTGGCTATTTCGAGAGCTCTTCTTGGTCCTCCTACTCAGTTCAATATATAAAGGCATTAGCCCTCTTACTAGGTGATGAGCACATATTATTCATGAGCCTAATTGATGTATCTTTTCCTCGCATACTTTTTCACTAAGTATTTTCTAAGGTCTCCTCCCTCTCACAGTGTATTAGTACTTCCTAGGATAAGTGACCTAGCCTTTTGCTACCTCCCTCAATGAAAAGAACACTTCAGAAGAACAAGGGCCTTCTCTCCCTTCAAAATCACACTTCAAAAAAAGGAATAACACTTCAGAACAATTAAGTGCACCTCAGAACAATGAAGAAAAATTCATAATAGTGAATCACACTTCTCAAAAGCAAGAATCCTTTGTCCCTTGAAAAATAGCACACGACACACTCTTGAAGCAAGAAGCCTTCATCCTTCCCTTAGGACACATGGTGCACTCTTGAAAGAAAAAGCCTTCATCCTTCCCTTAGGGTGCATGAAACACTCTTGAAGCATTAATACTTAACTCTTCTCTCTTCCCTTCGGTCGCATGGCACAATAACGAAGCCTAAATATTTCATTTGAGTGCGCTCCTTTGACTTGATGAATTTAACCCTCCTAGTTCCCCTTGAGCACATAATATCACTAGGAAGGCTTGAATATTTATCCCTTATTTATTAAATGTGCATCCCTGCACCCTCCTTTGTCCCTTGAGCACACAAGTGCACTCTGAACCAGCGAATTATTTTCCTTCGTCCTTAAAATCTACTCCTTACACCCTAGAGTTATCTCTCTCTCTTGCTTGAGCACACAAGTGCACCTTGAAGGCCTCTTGTGATATTTTACCTTTCACTACCTTAAATGCAATAAAAAATAATAGTGGAGCCTTCCTAATCCACTGGCGAGTTTTACTATGTCCCCCTAATCAATCCTCCTTATTTCAACCATTTCAAAGGCCTATCGTGAGATGATCAATGAGCTAGGTAGTGATAAAGTATATGTTTTTAAGAATTATTTCACTTTGTCATGAATTATTTCCATTGGTAGGATTACCTTCCTAACATGACAAGGTAATTCTCAAAGCATATAGGAATAATAAAGCATAAAGAAGCACATGTGGAGAAGAATAAGAAAATAGAGCTATCATGGGGACATGAAGTAGATGATGGAATGAGACAAAAAGGAGACATTGCATGATGACTCAGAGGATTCTAATATTGATTAAAGACCCTTTCTAGGGTGAAGGAAAATAAAAAAGTGGATCCTTCAATAATATGAAGCATAAATCATATCTACCACCAAGAATGAAATATGAAGAAACAATGAAAACAACTTAGCATTGCCACCTCATCATGAATTTCATGTCATCATTGTCAAGTTGTAACTTGTACATGTGCCATCATAATGGCCAATATGTGTCCATGTGTCAGAAACATCACCATGTGGAATGTAATGATGTATATTCAATGAAAATTGTTAGTATGAATCCTTTGTCGAAGTGTACGAAAAAATACCACTTTAGCTAGGCATAACTTATAGCCCTAACATCAAATATGGCTGCCAATATCTTCAGATCTGCAGTTAGTTGTTCAAGACAAATGCTGCAAAAATCCAGATCTATGCATAAAGAGACATTAAGCAGTAAAAATAAGGTTTTGCTCCATACATCCAATAGACAAGACAAGAACAATATTTTTGAAAGAATTTTTTGTATTAAGGGCACCTGGGAGGAAAACAAGAAGGTGTTTCCAATTCTCCTCAATGGGATGGGTTCTTGGAATTCCTCAGCACTTAAGATCTAGTATTTCTCTCTCTTGTTGGTGTAGAAAACCCCGACAAAGATAGAACTCAAAGGGAGCTCACACAGCAAATAATGGAAAATTTGACAATGATAATGGATCAAAGTCAGACCAAGAGTATAGATCCAGAGTGATCTAATAGGCAACAAAAGGTGAAGAATGGTAGGAGAAAACCCTCCTATTTATAACAAAATATTGGGTCATTCTAGATCTTGGTGTATGATTAAAATAACATTAACCAAATCTAGATCCACCTTTTATGGAATATTTTATTATATTTGTTGGAGGGAAAAAAGTATTTGACTTGGGTCAAATCCCTTTATTTGTTAATAATACATAAATAAATGATTTATTTATCTTTTTAAGGAAGTGGTTGAAGGATAATTAAATAAATAATGATTTATTTAATTATTTGTGGGTGATTTGGTCATATTTAACAAGGAATATTATCTAAATAAGATTTAAATAATTATTCCTATAAAATAATAAGATAAATAAAGGTTTATCTAATAAATTTCTTTGTTTTTGGGTTAAACATGACTGGGAATAATAATTAAATTATGGTTTAATTAATTATTCCATGAGGAAAATCAAACAAAATAGGTTTGTTTAATATTTCCTTTTGGGGTTTCCTGTTTAAACCATAAACAACCTAATAAATGTGGTTTATTAAGTTATTTTACATAGTGAAAGCAATTTTACTTAGGGTAAAATTGGTCTTACATGGTGTACTTGGGTCCATCTAATGATAATAGGTTAGATGACTAAAAAATGGTGTAACAGATTGCCCCCCAGCGTGCGAGTGTCAGGAGAAAATCGTATGACCGAAGTACGTTGTAAGAACACAATCACTAGACAACAAAAGGGATGTCAGAGAGAGAAATGTGAGGTAGATAGTGTGCTGAAGGACTAGACCCTGAGGAGACGAGACTCGCAGGTGCAACAAGTCTCTTTTTATAAGAGGGTACCTGTGCTAAAGGCGGCGGGGGAGGCATACCTATGCCCGCCGAGACAAAGTACAAAAGAATAGTGTGTCCAGTAAACAAGGGACCGAACCATAAAGTACAACCGGCATAAACATGAGCCAGATAACAATACAATGAGGGATCCCATATACATGTTGTGCCTGGGATAACAGCCAGGACTTATACAATAATATATGAGTACATGAGATACAAATACAACCCAAATGCCCCCTATAAGCGGGGAAGGGCTCACAAAATCTAACTGATATATGCAAATCAAAGAGGCGCTGCAAGCGGCTAAGGCCGACATCATCAAATATATGGAGCTTCATCGAAGGTTGCAATGAAGAGGTCATCCGGGCATGTGGGGGGCTACCTGCAGGGCCACCCCCTCATGAGGGCTGAGACATCTCACACACACCCGGGAATCACCAAAAGCGACTGCTGCATCACTGAACCATCAAGCATACGGATCTCGATCATGCTGAAAGGAGCTGGAGTGGAGAAACAATCAAGTCAAAGGGAAATGAGAGATCCCTTTGCCTAATCCGAGGCACCGAACAAGAGTGGAAGCTGGAACCAAGGTACACCACCCTCTAGACCTGTCTTCTGGAATGAAGGAGCTGATGTCGATAGAGGGAGGTCTGCCATAGGTGAGGCAATGAGAGATCCTCAACTAAGGCACGAGAGAAAATAGTAGAGCGACTGATAGACTAATACCAATGATGATGATGGAATGGAGGGGACTGAGTAGCAAATGGACGACTTCCCTTGCTAGAGCATAAAGGACATGAATGACATGGCAGCGACTGACACAGTATCATGAGGGATAGGGGACAGTGGGACTGACGGTCATAATGTACGACACAAGAGAGAGATCAAGCAATGAAGGAGGGAGGACTATAGCGGGGTACAAAGGGACTCGGGATAGACTCCATGAAGGTGATGATGACTCAACTTGGATGCTCTAAACAAGGGCGACTCGATGGTGCTGCCACACAGAAAAGGTCCCATGGGGGACCATAAAAACATGAGTACAAGATGGTATCTCATGACGAAAATCGACACGAACAAAGACAAGTATGGAGGCAAAGTGGTGCCCCAAGTACAAGTGTTGTAAGTGAGGAAATTCGATTTTGGGGAGAGGTGAAGTGACCTATCTTGCACAAAATGTGTCCTAGTGAAGTATCAAATCACAAAAAACTAATAGATACCCATTTTAGGGCTCGGTGAGAGCTTTCCAACGGTGCAGATGGTTTGTCAAACGGAGCTATGGTGTGGTCGCAGCAAGCGAAAGAAAAAACAAGGGTTCTCTTTTAATAAGGCAGTTTTCCCTCCAAATTCACTCATTTGCTAGTGTTGCTGTGGTGAATGTAGAGAGGAGAGAAGGCCCTAAATCTTGCGGCGAGTGTAGCGGAAAAATCAACCATTGAAATCGAGATCTGTCAGTTGCAGGTAAGAGGCCTAACCTTACTCTTTCATTTTGATGGATTGAAAGTTCAGATTAGGGCCCAGAATCTCAGGAACAGACCCTCTTTCACCTCTACGGCCGGGTCGCACTTTTTGGGCCAAAAACTGCGACTTGGGAAGCAGGTTTTGAGACAAAAACTGCGACCTGTCCCAGGATTGGGAAGAAAAGTGTGACCTGGAGGATGAATGAGATTTCAGTGTTGTTTTAGGGCTGAGATTTGGGTTTTTGTGATTGGTTACAGTGTTTCCTATCTGTATACTGACAAAGATGATGTGTTTGTGTAGATATGGCAGATATATGGGTGAACTGGAGAGAGAGAGACCTGGGTACATTACGGTCAGATATCCAGGCAGATCAAGGTGTCTGTCATGTATTGGCCAGGTTTGGGGTTCTAAAGTTTTTGGAGAACCCTTTGATGAGAGCAGGGGAGCCCTTGTTGGCCCGGATTGTCAGTTATTGGGATCCAGATCATGAGGTCTTTGTAGTGCAGGGGCACAGGATCAAATTGACAGTCCAGGATCTATATTTCCTAATTGATCTCCCGCCACTTGGGATGGTGGGAAATACGCAGCCAGTACTACCGCAGGGGCGAAACATCATGGAGTTTTTGGAGCGACATTGTCGACCGGGACTCCAAGTCAAAGGGACTCGGATACCGATCGGGGACTTAGAGAGATTAGAGACTCGTGCAGTGGCCACAACGGTGTTGCGGATCCTGGGCAACCAGGCACTCCATCACATCACTGGGGGGCAGATGATTATTGTGGAGAGTGTGTTGAGTGGGACCTACTATGGGTGGGCCCAAATGATGTTGGTGTCATTAAAACGACAAGTTGTCACTTTGCAAGCGGCAAGTGAACCACGATTGCTCGTATGGGACTTTATCGTGCTCCTTATTTTTTGAGAAGATCCCGACCTTACGACCTCATATACATCTCCCAGATGGGGGCCCGAGAGAGCCCAGGATGCGCCGGTGGGGGCGACTACTGTGCAGTGGAGGAGGAGGGGCAGTCGGACGGGTGTTTCGACCTGAGTTATTTTCCCATTGGGATCAGATGCCATTATACATAGACGACTATCCCTATAGTGGGATGAGTTATTGTGGGGATCCGGACCTACCACTTCCGCCTGGTCGAGTATGGGGACCCGATGGTAAGTGACAAGTGACTACTCTTTTTTGGGCATGTTAAAGTTATTGAACAGTAGATAGGGTACTGATTCATGTACTTTTGGTATGCAGATATAGCTCCGGTAAAACCGGCTGGATATATGGGATGACCTGCAGCATCAGTAGTTGCAGGCTTGAGTGGAGCGAGAGAAGCGCATAATGAGGATGCAGCCGCCCTCCTGGAGGACATCCGCCGTAGATGTGAGAGGTTGCTGACCGGTGTTTCAGAGCGCGGGTGGCAAGACTTAGACGACCAGTACATAGAGCCATGTATTGGTCTACCCTCGGAATGGCGAGGGGTCATGCGGCGCATGGCGATGGCCGGTCAGGGGATACGTGATCTACAGGCTGCAGGGGCAGAGCCATTGGCTCGGGATCTGCCAGATAGTGATTAGGTGTGGGGCATGTGGTGCCCCCTAGTGTGTATGTAGGGGCAGGTGGTGCCCCCAGTTTTGAGTTTTTTGTAACATGCTATGGGCATGTCATATGTATCAGAGTAGATGGACTCTAAACACATGTTTTGCGACACATATTATGGATATGTATCTTGTTAATGATTATGATTGTGATTGTCTTATATAAAATGCGTGTGATAAATGCCAATCTAGAACATGGTTTGCAATGCTATCTACATAGTGATTTTGTTCTCGAGGTACATGGTTGAAAGTTATGGTTTCAAATTCACGTATCAAGAGTTTCACTCATAAATATCATCTAAACAGCACATGATTATGCACACGATAGACACCATTTAGTTGCCCGACAATAAGTAGGGAATCTAAATGAACATGCAGATGGAGGATGCGATGAGAGAGGGCATCGGCTAAGAGACCACGCACTGCATCATATTCGGCCTGATTTTTGGTGGTAGTAGCAATGCAGACCCCGTTCGAAAGAACAAGGGCACGCAAGGGGGTAAAAATGGCCCAACCAGCCGAGGCTAGATTCCGGGAGTAACGACTTGCACCATCGGCATAATCGATATAAGTGGTGGACAGGAGGTCCTGCGGAATGGTGCTACAAGACAAAAAATGGGAGGAGGAGGAACAATGACGGCAGCATGAGTGTATAGTAGACATAGAGCGGAAATTGCGGGAGGGAGTGCGATGGGCAGGATGGCTATGACTCATATATGAACTAAATGGTGGTATATGAGGGCTATAGGAGGTATGGCTGGGACTCGGGCGGCGGAGGTCAATAGAAATACGGGTGGTGTTATCCTGTTTATGGGCGGGAAGGATGAGGTCATGGGTGGAGAAGGCTTCCAAGAGGGTATCCAGATAGGAAAAGAGGGGATGACGAGAGGAAGGGAAACCACATGACACGGAAAAGCTAACTAGATCATCTATATAGGAAGAAAGGCTAACATACCGATCGTTATGGGGGATGACAGAGGAACAGATAAACAAATGGTCAAATGATGTTGAGCCAAGGGTGGTCGCTGAAGGGGGATCAAGCGAAACAAAAGGGGAGGATTCAAAGGGAATGTTCTCCAAGGGTCTCACAGAGGATGATAGGTAGAGAATGGTGGTAGTAGACTCTGTCATCTGGACATCAGGGGGGGGATGTCAATGGGAGCGAGGGGATCCTCAAGCTAACCTAAAGCATACTGCGCAAGTATGGGAGAGGCGGACTAATTTTTTTCAACCTCATACTCTTGAACTACCTCTAAAGAGGCGCGATAATGCGTCAGGTGAGGATAATGGTGGGAGTAATGGCCATGGACACCGCACAAAGCACATGGTTTGTTGGTGCGAATAATATTTGGGTTCTTGGTTACAGACAAGGACAGAATAGAGGGGTCAGGGACCGTAGACTCAGGGAACGTGACTTTAACCATGGGTTGAATACGGGGAAATTCAGGACAAGTATGGGTGGCATGACCGATGACATCACACAAGGTGCAAGGCTTTGCGGGCGGAGGAGGAGCTGGGTCAGTCGGCGTGGCCTTGTCTTTGGATGCCCCCTTGCGAGCTTTGCCTTTCTTTCCTAGAGCTGTCACCACAGGGGCAGGGTCCTGGAGAGGTGCGGGGGGCATGGTGGCAACGGAGGAAGTGAGGGGGACCGGTTTAACCGGTGTCAAAGAAAGATAGGGTTTGGGGTGACCAGGTGGGGTAGCGGCTGGAGGGTCAAGGTACCAGACGGGTATGCCCAGGGTCAGGTTAGGGAGAGAGAGGGTGGCCATGACGGGGACCGTATAGACTCCGGGAGGGGGAGCCAGGAAAGGTATCTAACCGGGGGGATAATGACCAGGAGGGACGGCTCCGAGATGGTTGAGGCCTAGGGGGACCGACCCAGGAGGATAGAGGGGTTCAGGGATACCAGCTGTAGGAGAAGGGCCAGAAGGAGGAGGTCCAGCTGGCTGAGATGAATGGCTAGGAGCGGGTTGTAGTGGGTGAGGTTGAGTCTGAGGTTGTTGACTAACCGAAGCGGGTTGCTTAAGGGCAGCCCGAGACAATTGCATCATGCAAACATTCGATAAGCTGGGATCAGAGATAAGAGGAGGAGGGAGACCAGGGAAAGTTCCAAGCAAAGAGGAGTCTTTAGAGACACCGGGAGAGAAACTGGTCAAGGAATCGATGGTTTGCTTATTGGCTACAGAAGAGATGGTCATCTCAGGGGAGGTCTAAGACTTTGGCTCATGATAAGTCAACTGATCGATGGTGACTATCTTTCCATTGTGAGGAAAAGACATCTTGCAAAAAATCGCAGATGGGACAACAGACATGGCATAGGTGTAGCTTTTCCCCAATAGAATGTTGTAATCTAGAGGGGCGTCGATGACTTCGACGTCAACGCAAACAGTCTTGCCCACAAGGGTGATAGGACAATTACGGAAAAGGCCAATGGGCTGGGAGACGTGGTCGTCCCACGCGACCTGAAGCTTCGGGTGTCCCGGCGGCAGATTTCCAAAAAAGTTGTCATTTCAGTTGCGGCTGATGTCTGTCACCTGCGCAATAGGGCCAGAAACACGCGGAAGTTAGAAATTGTAATGTTTGAGGGTTTTATAGGTGAAAAACAACATAAAAATAGGAAAAAAAAATCTGAAAAGAAACCCTAGGGTCTGAAGTAGCTAGATATGCAGGAATATGAAAAACGACAGCGGTCGTAATTGAAAACCCGTGTGGAGTCGCCAGTTGTTAGTATGAATCCTTTGTCGAAGTGTACGAAAAAATACCACTTTAGCTACGCATAACTTATAGCCCTAACATTAAATATGGCTACGAATATCTTCAGATCTGCAGTTAGTTGATCAAGACAAATGCTGCAAAAATCCAGATCTATGCATAAAGAGATATTAAGCAGTAAAAATAAGGTTTTGCTCCATACATCCAATAGACAAGACAAGAACAATATTTTTGAAAGAATTTTTGTATTAAGGGCACCTGGGAGGAAAACAAGAAGGTGTTTCCAATTCTCCTCAATGGGATGGGTTCTCGGAAGTCCTCAGCACTTCAGATCTAGCATTTATCTCTCCTGTTGGTGTAGAAAACCCAGACAAAGATAGAACTCAAAGGGAGCTCACACAGCAAATAATGGAAAATATGACAATGATAATGGCTCAAAGTCAAACCAAGAGTTTAGATCTAGAGTGATCTAATAGGTAACAAAAGGTGAAGAATGGTAGGAGAAACCCTCCTATTTATAACAAAATATTGGGTCATTCTAGATCTTGGTGCATGATTAAAATAACATTAACCAAATCTAGATCCACCTTTTATGGAATATTTTATTATATTTGTTAGAGGGAAAAGGTATTTGACTTGGGCCAAATCCCTTTATTTGTGAATAATAAATAAATAAATGATTTATTTATCATTTTAAGGAAGTGGTTGAAGGATAATCAAATAAATAATGATTTATTTAATTATTTATGGGTGATTTAGTCATATTTAATAAGGAATATTATTTAAATAAGATTTAAATAGTTATTCCTAGAAAATAATAAGATAAATAAAGATTTATCTAATTAATTTCTTTGTTTTGGGTTAAACATGACCAAGAATAATAATTTAATTATTGTTTAATTAATTATTCCTTGAGGAAAATCAAACAAATATAGGTTTGTTTAATATTTCCTTTTGGGGTTTCCTGTTTAGACCATAAACAACCTAATAAAATGTGTTTTATTAAGTTATTTTACATAGTGAAAGCAATTTTACTTAGGGTAAAATTGGTCTTACATGGTGTACTTGGGTCCATCTAATGATAGTAGGTTAGATGACCAAAAAATGGTGTAACAAAAATGACAAAATATAATGTGTGGAAGTCCAAAATTCATATGTGGAACATGAAAAGTCACTCAGTTATACATGGAAAAAATGTCTTTAGGAGGACTCCAAAAGTAATATAGATAAGTCCAAAATTCATTTACAAGTTTAATAGTTGCATAGAAGTCCAAAGGTCATAATAGAAGTCCAAGAGTAATGAGTGTAACTCAAGATAAATGGGGATATGAAAGTTCATTACCATTGTTACAAAAGAAACCTCATAATTGAAGGAAAAGGATTTTGGAGGCTTAATCTTTGGAGAGCTAGTCTTGGATTCTCTACTTGGAATAAGATATAAAAAAAATTATTTAGAGAAGAAATAAGTCACTTAATGTTCTACTACTCGAACTAGTGCCCAACCATTGTAATTGTGTACTTGGATTTTTCACCTAATTGAAATTCAATGATCCAACACATTTTCATGCATGTATAACAAATGTTTTATGATTATTCTTGGGATTTTTACAATATATGTTGTGTTCATATGTACTTGAGAAATTAAAATATTTCAGTGGATTTGGTACTTATCTTGTTGAATGTGTGTTGTATTGAATTTAATAATCATTATGTGGACTATTTTGAAAACAAATATTTTCATGCTCTTGTGTGTCTCTCTTAAGTTAATATTATTACTTCCTTTCAAAGACTCACTCTAATCTACCTCTCGTGAAGGTATCCTTTTACACACTGCAATAGATGTTTCATAATATCAACTTTCTTGTTCAAGGTATATGTATATAGAAGACTCCTAGAAGCCATACCAACCACTCAGGTAATTAGCCCTTGGGTCCCACTAAGTTTTTAACCCACTTAATGCCCGAGCACTCCCACAATATAGGCATGGGTGTGTCTTGGTCGCTCTAGAATCTCCCATGACATAGGCATGCATGCGTTTAGGGACTCAATTGGTGAGAATGGTGCTTGCATCTGCGATATTTAAGGCATATTTTCAGGCCTAAAGCCTAGGCCATTGCCCAAAACTCAATGAAAAGCTCAGAAATGAAATAAAACAACAAAACAATGATGCACAAGAAAAATGTTGAACAAGGGCTTGACTCGACCCCTACTAGCCATGACATGCATTTCATCAAACATGTCAAAAATATGTAATATACAGGTTTAAATAATATATTTGCACATACGCATCTCATACTTATCTAGGAATCATTAAGAAGCATTGTTTCTACAGCACATTAACTGCATTATAGTCCATTTAGGCATAGATATGTTATTCATTCAATTATAAATCAAAACATGATGAGAGCCATAATTCATCACCATAATAAAACTCAGTCATAACCACCATATAAGAAACATAAATGACAAGCATATAAAAACCATAGAAGCCATAGAATAAAAAACATATTTACCTATCAATACAAGGGAAAAAGAGATCTTATTACCATATGAAAAATGAAACTAAGTCTGGGACTTCCACGTTCCAGCCAACCATAGACATGGCCGAGACAAATATCTCTTCAGAAAGTCACCTTTGTGCCATATTCCAAGCATGAATGTGGGATCTCGTAAAACAAATCCATCAAAACCAAACCAGGCTTCCAAAGGCCAAATCACCTCAACCCTCAACCAGTGGTTCCACCTCATGGTCAGACATCACAACCATCACCATATTGATACCTACTCAAGTTCTCTAGGGCTCCAAAGTGTTTGTTCCAACTAAGGCTCCAGGACTAGTAACTCAACCCCAGTTTTTTTCGGGCTCCAGAGCATTTGTCCAACCAAGGCTCCAGGACTAGTAACTTAACCCAACAACTGTCTATCGGGATCCAAAGAATTTTTACAAAAAAATATCCATGAAAAAATAACTCAAACCATAACTAAAGGAATCATGAGAACCAAACAGAAAACAAACAATGAAAATGAACCCACAACACCATGGTTATCCAGGAAATTGCAAGGCTAGGAAAATCCATTGTTAATCCTGGCAATCCTCCATGCCAATGACAGATCATGACCAAGAAACTACATGCATACACCATGCATACCAAAACTAGTGAGTAAAACATACATGCAACTCGGTACCTGCAATCAAAACTTATTGTAGCTGCTGATAACGGTGTCCTCTCACTCATTCCTTCACTTCCTTTTCCTTCTTGCTCCAAATCACCAACTACCAAGTATGCCACACTCCTCCAAGAGTGCTCCAAGAAAACTCTGAGTATCAAAGAGTATGAGAGAGAGAAAGAGAGAATTGAATGAGAGCCATAAGTGCGAGCAAAATCATGAGAAAAAAAGGCTTTCCAACTGATCCTCGGAAGCTTTTTTATCAATGAGGCCTCTATTTTCTTCATTATCCTTCTCACATGCAACCTATGACCTTTCACCTTCCTTTTCTCCTATTTTCCATTATTTTCATAAAAAAATTCTAATTAATGCCTCATGTCTTTCCAAATTCTTCACCAATGCCTTTTCCCCACAAAATTTCTTTGTTCCCCATTGTCATCCAAGCACAAAATATCCTTGTCATAATAATCTGTCTCGGTCCTATGAAGATACAACCACTGAATACCCAAAATCATGTTATACAATCCCAACGACAATACATTTGAATGTGTTGAGGTAGGCATGCCATCAAGTCAAATGTACAAGCTCTTACCTAATGTTGAAATATCTTCTGGGTACGTGTAGCCAACTGCACTAACAAATATTCTGCATGCACTTCTTTATTCAAACCACACTTATCCAGCAGGTCAGGATTAAATTAACTGTAATTAGATCTAAGGTTAATCAAAATAGAAACTCCTTGATCACAAATCTTACTGTCCATCTCGATAATAGAAGATTTGTGATCTGCCTGCATGTTATCTAACGCTACATACATCTAAGGAACACTATGTCCAACATCCCCAACAGTGTGCACCTCCTAATAATTTTACATCTATGTTATACCACAATGATGTTGTGGAAAATCTCTCATGCGATGATCTTAGCCACAAGTCCAACATTGTATAGCCTTTTAGCCTGCAACCTTGTTATGCTCCTCAAACTGAAATCCCTACCATTTTTTAGATGCATTGAACTTATTGTGCGACATCAAATTATATTTATTACCTGTCTCATTAGGCCTTGCCCGATTCTTATCCCATTTCCCTTTATTCTTATCGTTACCTTTCCAATCATGCTTAGTCGCAGATATGCACTTTGATTGCTCATAACAATGCTTTAGTTTCCAAATGGCCTCTTCCAATGACCTAGGCTCATCAAACTCAATCCTGTATTTGAATGCTATCATAAACTCACTGAAAAATCATTGAATCTTGGCTTTATCCTCCTTGAGGTAAGGCACATACCTAAACCAATCCAAAATTATGCTAGTTTACTCCTCATTGGTCATAGAGCCCATCTTTAACTCATCAAAGTATTTTTCATTGTTGTCATAGTATCTCTCCAATAGATACTTATTTCTCAATAGTTTCTCGAATTCACTTTAACTCAACTCCTCTTCATGAATATCTCTAACATTATTTACATCTTCCCACTAGATATCTGCTTTACCTTTAAGACTGAATGTAGTTATTTTTGCCTTCATGTTCTCTGAGTAATCAGGTACCCTGAAGAACTTATTCATTCCAAGAAACCATGATTCTACATCCTGTTATTTCTTCATCTCTCCATCAAATGTAGGTGTATTTTCTCTCTTAAACTCATCTAAAAAATATCCCCTGACACTTTTCCTATAAGGATGATAATGATGACGATCGTAGTTCCTATCTGAACTAGAAGTAGAATAGTAAATGTGGCTCTAACCTCTCGTATCCGGAGTGTCCAAGAACCTACCATCTCTGATCGTGTCCTCTCTATACGAACTGTGACCACCATGAGACCTACTACCATATGCCCTGTTAGTCCCATCCTCCTGTCTATAGTTGATCCAAAGTGGTCATTGTCTATGCAATTTTGAAAAAATCGGAAGAATTACTGCAATAACCTCTGCTTGTTTCTCTTGTGCATGTATGATTCTATCATTATCTACTCTGCAACTTCTTATTTATTCCTTCAAACTCCTTAATGTGTTTTCTAAGTCATAAGAGTTCCCAACATCAAGTTGTTCATTTGATTCATAAGGAGAATATTTTTAGTCTACCATTTTTCTAGTCATCTTGATCTCTTTCCTGTAAGGAATATTATGTTAGCAAAACCAAATCATAAGCAAACCAACATACCTTAGCATCATTCAGGGAGGATATCTCATGCAAGATCAACTAATAAATGCAATACATATATAAACATAATAATAAAAACATGTAAATATGTAGCATATAGATAAAACAACATATACACATCATTCCAGCCATAGTCAAGTCATCAATGCACAAACATATCAATCACATACCATGACCTCTTGCATAAATATGAAAACCATACCAATATACACTTGGAAGCACATAATCACTTGACATGCATAAAAAATGCATAACCAATATTACACTCATGACACCACATTCCACAACAACCTCATCAAGCTTCACATGGTGACATCACTGCAACCATGACCAAAATAGTGCATATGAAATAAGCACATAGTCCACAAGCATAAGTAACACATATGAAACCGACATGAATGCATGACAAACACACCTCCCATCTAGTCCGAAGGGTGAACCATACTCTATTACCACTCTGTAACACCCTCCTCCCACATTTACAACCGACCAGCCAGAGTAAACTTGCGATGAAGAGTTATTATGATATGATTCAACTCCGTATGTGTCAGTTAAGGAAGTGGAACTAATGGGACACAACATCATACACCTTATACACTTGCAACTAAATCCCCAGGAACCTTCCAAACCTTCTAGGTGACTAGCCCTTGAGACAAACTAGCATTTTGCTGCATTAATCCCCCAGTGACTCCCTTTGCAAGCCCTACAAGTGACTGATATCCCCAGTCGCTCTGATGATCCTGCATGAGTGTGAGTACAACCTTTTTCTGTCAGTGTTATGCTAGCAATTGTGTGATTTACTATCAAATTTAAGGGCTAGGACCTAGGTCAATACCCATAATTCCATGACACTTCGATTAATGAAAGATAAAATCATAATAATGATACGAATTCAATTAATTGAACAAGGACGTGACTAGACCCCTCTTAACCATGACAGGAATTTCGTAAAACATGTCACAAATATGTAATATACAGGGCTAAACATCAAATCTGAGCATAGGGGTCTCACACTTATCTGAGAATCATTAAGAAGCAGTGATGCCTCATCACAATAACTTCATTACCATATATTAATCCATACATTCATTGTACATTCAATGTTTAACCAAAACATGATGAGAGCCATGCATTATCACTATCATAAATCTCAGTGATAACCATCATATTAAAAATAAAATATCAAGGGTATAATAGCAATATAAGCCACATATAAACCAATATATTTACGTGTAAAATACCAAGGAGAAAGAGTTGTTATTGATGATTTCATAGGCCAAATAGTTATGGGACTTCCACAAACCACCCAACCATAGACTAGGCTGAAATAAATCTTTCTTTCAGCTAGTCACCCCCATGCCATATTCCAAGAATGAATGTGGTATATCATAAAACACATCAATCAAAACCAAACTAGGGATTATAGAGGCCAACCACCTGAACCCTCGACCAATGATTCCACCTCACGATCATATATCACTAACCATCACCAAATTGGTCTCTACCAAAGCTGTATAGGGCTCCATATCATTTTTTCCAACCATTGCTTCCAGGACTAGTAACTCAACCCACCAAGGGATTCTAGAGAATTTTTCCAACCCATGCTTCCAGGACTAGTAACTCAAACCAAGTTGTTATAGGGCTTCTAGAAAATTTTTCCAACAAAGGCTTCCAGGAACTAATAACTAAACCCACAACCAAAGGCACTTGAAAACAAAAAAAAAACAAAAAAAAAACCCACATTACCATGAATATCTAGGAAATGGAAAGGCTAGGAAAAACCATTATCAATCCATGCAATCCTCCATGCTAATGACATATCATTATCAAGAGACCACATGCATATGCCATGCATGCCAAAAATAGTGAGGAAAACATACATGCAACTCAGTACGTGCAAGAAAAAATTGTTGTAGTTACTGATACCCATGTACTCTTTTTCTTTCCTTCTCTTTCTTTGCCTCCTTGCTAAAAAATTCCCAGTATAAAACACTTCTCCAAAATTTCTCCAAGAAAAATCCAAGTGTCCACGAGTATGAGAGAGAGAGAGAGAGATATAGAGAGAGAGAGAGAAAATGAGAGCTCCAAAACTGAACTGATCAAAAGCCATGAACTTATCCTTACAAGCATTTTTAATAATGAGGCCTCTAATTTCTTCATTTTTCCATTATTTTCCTTCTTTTTCCTCGTCACATGCAATGTGTGACCTCTCACCTTTCTTTTCTCCTATTTTCCATTATTTTCATAAATAAATGCCAATAAATATCACTTTGTCTTTCCAAAGCCTTAGCCATTGCCTTGGCAAATTTCCAAAGCCATAATAAACCATATGAAAACCCCCACTAGGATGTTTTTCAGAACGTTCAGCTTGGAATATGTGTGACCAAGGTTTTATTTTACCTTTATTGACTTTTACATGGATTTTAACGAGGGATGTTACACCTAAAGGGGTTGGTTGGCTCCTTAAGGTTCTGTAGCTCCTGAAGAAGGTAAAATTGGTTATGTTTTGTTGGTTCCACTTCCTTAACTCCTGAAGAAGGTAAAATTGGTTATGTTTTGTTGGTTCCACTTCCTTAACTCCTGAAGAAGGTCAAATTGGTTATGTTTTGTTGGTTCCACTTTCTTAACTGTACCTGGGGATTTTAATCACATCATAGTAGGCTATCATCACATGTTTACCTCAGTGGACCTATTAGCTTGGGTAAATGTGGGAGGAGGGTGTTACACTAAAAAAAAATAAGTTATGTGGGTAGTGACTACTTATTAATAGATATATAAATATATTGTGTTTGCAAATTCTTTCTCCTCTCTTATTTATAGAAAATAATAAATGTTGATTTATAATCTCTAGATAAAATAATGAAGTTTCCTTAGTACAATTTACAAAGATATATTAAATTATATCACTAATTTAATATATCTTTACATCATTTTATTTAAATGAAATTTTACATAAATGTATCAACTAAAAAACCATATATATATATATATATATATATATATATATATAGATATATATTAAATTTGAAAATTTTATAATATATTTTTTTAAATTAATATTTCAAATGATTGATCATAATAATTAAATATTTATTGAGTAAATTTAGGTAAAACTTTCAAATTTTTGATTTTATAATTATTTTCCTCATAAAAAGAAGATATAAATAACCTAAGCCTTAGTAAAGTATTATTTAAGCTCAAACTTGGTGATAGTTGGAACCAATATGTATTGGGTGAATTTATGTAAAACTTCATAACTTGGAATTAAGAAAAATTATCTTCAGCACATATAAATAACTTAATCTTGACTACAGTATTAGTTAAGCTCAAACGATGTGATACGTGAAACCAAAAATAAGGCTACCCTGGTGCTCTGTAAAATATTTGATTACAGATGAGGCACTAAACAGGCCAATTATTACTAAAAAATAATTATATATAAATAAACATTATATTAATTTCTTTTAAATTCAACCAAATTCTTTACCATTACTTCTCTACCATCCATAATGATCGTTTCATAATTCTTTTGAATCCTTTACTACTACACTATCAAATCAACCAGTGATCTTATAATTCATATTAATATTATATATATTGATTTTGGATTTATTAAATTTGAATAAATAAAAATATATTTTATATATTTACAACCAGTGACGTTTACACCACAAAGTGCCTAAAGTGTCTTAGCAAAATACCTTGTCATTGTGTACTCTAAGCCCCATAGGCTAAGGTTTATCTTATTATTATTTAGAAAAAAATATAATGTACATAATCATTGATGAATTGGATGATACTTTTGTTATTATTTATTAATAAAAAATGTCAATGATTAATTTGGATATTATAAATTTTTTTTTGTAAGTTTGGTAGGACTACATCTTCACCATGTCCAATATATCACACTACCATATGTAAGTATGTGTTTGGAAACACTACCATACAACAAATTTTAGAAAAAAACAAATTCTTTCTCGCATTCCATAAACTAAAAATAAAAAAATATGAAAAAGGAAAAGTGTGCAACAATGACCTAATCGTATTCTTAAGAAAAAATAACAATGACCTAATCATATTCTTAAATTTATTTCACAAGCTTGGCAAAATGTAATGTAGAAAGCTCTATGTTCAAATTCCAAAAGGAATAACAATGACCTAATCATATTCTTAAACTTATTTGGCAAGCGTGGAAAAATGTAGAAAGCTCTATGTTAAAATTCCTCAACTAAATAACTAGTGTATGCGAATAGCGATATCCGTTTGAATTGATTACAAATGAGGCACTAAACAGACCAATAATTACTAAAAAATAATTATGTATAAATAAACCTTATTACATCGATAGGCGTATCCCCCTATCGGAAGGAGCATGTTTTGTGATTAGGCTAATTAATCTTTTTGATCTGATGGTCTAGATTGAAAGATGCCGATATATTCTGGTCGTCGCCACTCAATAAATGGATGAAATATACCCCACTAACTTCCTTGCATGTCTAAATCACATGTTTAAACCGTACTTAAATTAATTTTTTACAAATCTCGATTAAAAATTTACTGTGCCATTTATTAATTTCCACCTATCAAGATTAACATTTGGAATGAAACTGAAACGTTAACACTTGTCCAAGTGTGTGAAACGGTTATGCAAGGTGTTTGAAGGCACCCGCAGACAGGGACACGTCGTGAGAGAGGCAACGTTGTGGGCTGGTGGTTTCAAATTAGGTAACGATGGAGGAGTGGAACAACTGCAACCATATGGTGAGTTGTCTACAACGTGGCGTGTGCATATGCCGAGCGCGCAGTGAAACGATTTATTTATCTGTGTGAGACCGCCATTAAAAACAGTGAAAATCCGAACACCCTCGTTTGGCTCTTCACGTTCCCGAATTCGACTGTTTTTCGGAAATCTTGGATCCTGCCTCATTTGCAGGTTAAAAAAAATGACCTAACTTAATGTTTTGCATGAAAATGCTAGCAGAGAAGTAAACTGATACATCGACGGAGGATGTAGAGTCTGCCTCTCTGCTCCTTTGCTACGGCCATGCAACGCCTGGTGGTAAACCTGGGGCCATGATGATCAGACTCCTGTTTCGAGCGTGCGGCCTCGGCCTGTAGCTTGGAGTGTCTCCATTCTCGTCTGGGCCTGGTCGCACCAGAATAGCACTGACCCATATCTGCAACTCCAGAGCCGAAAATCATAGAGATTAATCAAGTAACGATGGAGTGTTTCGTGCGGTTAGGTTTAAAATGTGAAGTTAAAGGATACAGGGCACGGAGCACGGTGGTACGAGTGAGCTCCGAGGTATGTGTTGGCCATTAGGGTTACCTTGGCTTTGCTTGAATTTTCCTCTGCATTTTTGGGAATATCGTTCAAGGTAGTCCTTCTCTAATCAGAAATTGACTTATAATCTACATAGACTGTCTTCCAGCTAGCGGTGGAGAGCCATTCCATCGAGTATTGTGCCTGTGCTTTCTATAATATCCCCAACCGTTTAACCGGTTGGACCAAGTCTTAATGGTAGAAGACTAATAAATAAAATAGTAAATAAGTGGCTCTGGCCCGTGGTTTTCTCTTTCTAGATTGTTTTGACCCTAGGTATCTGCTCCTGGTTTTTCCTTTAGTTTTTTTTCCCCCAGGTAATTGCCCATGGTTTTACCAAGTAGCGTTCTATAAAAGAGAAGGAGGAACGAAAGCTGGACATGGAATCTGATCTTCTCTTCTTGGATATTTGTGAGAGCTCGAGCGAGTTTTCAAGTCGTGGGTTTCAGGTGAGACCCTCAGCACTCTTCGGTGAAACTCGATTTCACCCTAGTGGGCAAACCCAATTTCGGTGGTCTTCCCGATCACCCTAGTTGGTTTAGTTATCTTATTTGCTGAAAAGGGTTTCCTTCTTCCCAAGTAGGATTGAAGGAGCCCCCATTTCTTCAGAAGCTTCTCACCCAGAATTGCTGGCTGAGAGTGTGTCTTCACTATATGAAGGGGAGTGGACCGAGTCGTATGGGGGTAAGATCACCATTCACATCTACGTGGTCTGCATAGCTAGTACAGACCGTTAAATGGAATTCCGTTTTTAATTACACCCACACCATCACTCATAATATATGAATGATTTTCCCAACAGATTTAATCAAACCAGCAAGAAGACGAGTCCAGGCAAACGGTGAACGCATTGTGAGAGAACCACAGAATGTATCATCCTGCAAGAGCAATATTTAGTCCGTTGGACACTGTGTGTTGGCCACTTAATTGAAGACAAGGAGGAGCGCTGTTCATAAAGGCGAACGCATCAAATGTTAATTAAAGAGTTCAACTTTCACAATGAAGCCTTATTATTTTTTCTGAAGACGCATCCAGCCTAGCCTCTACCTTTAATATTGCTAAGTATTCATATTTGGTGCCTTCTAAAACTGAGGTTGAGATTCATGTTTCCTTGATCAAACATGGAGTGATATGGGCAAGTTTTTAATAAAATGCCTAGGAAGATTCTGTTGAAAAAGGGTTCATATTTTTACATTCAAAGTCAGATTACATACAAGTGCACGGCAAAGAATATTACAAACAGAATAAAGCCACATCTGCCAGTCAGACACAAGAAGTACAGTATAGCATTTACCGTTAATTAAATAAAGAAGAATAGGGTCAAGGGAACCCAATGTGAAGAAAAGAAAAGGGTATTACTGTTAATTGGGAAGGAAAAAGGGCTAGGGGTCAAGGGAAAATCGACGAGGAAGAAAGACCCATGGGTGATCACGAGGATACCAAACTTGAAGCTATTTTACAAAAGATCGTTGAAGGTCAAGACGCCATCATAGGACTCCTTGAAGGGCAGAATGGGCAACCTAATGTGCAAAGCAATAATGGGGAAGGAGGCTCCCATTCAGGTGGGGATGGTCCACCGTGGGAGTACATCAATGTTCATAGTAATGATCCATTACACGAGCACGTCAACACTCGGAGCAGCCCTTTTTGTCGGCCAACCATGCCTCCATTTTTGGATGACTCCTCCAGGGAGCAAGACTGCCATTCACCTATTGCAGAGATAGTTTCCGCCTGGATGAAAGAATATGATACATTGCCCCCCAATGTAAAAGAAACCCTGAACCTTAATGACTTTTACTATATGAAGAGCAAACAAAAAAGGAAGGCAACCAAATACGGGGGCCATCAGTCAAACAGAGATTTGCAGAAAGTTGTGGGGAAGGTAACTCTTCCTTATTTTGATGGATCATCAAAATGTTTAGCACAGTCATGGGTACAGAAATTGGATACATATTTCCAACTCAATCCCATGCGGGAAAGGGATGCCATCAAGTATGCCACACTTCACCTGGATGGAGAAGCGCATGAATGGTGGCAACATGGTATGACCACTCTGGGACATGCCAATATCATCTCTTATACTGAATTCACATGGAGGTTAATAGAGAGATTTGATAGGAAGGATCCTGAGATATACTTCCGTGAGCTAACTCAACTCCGACAAATAGGGAACCTTGAATCTTATGTTGCAGAATTCCAGCGGCTTGCAGTGATGGTCAACGACCTCTCCATGACTCGGTTGGTCATGTTATTTGTAGAAGGGTTGTCAGAACCCCTACGAGGTTGGGTTAGGGCCTACCAACCTGCCACCTTGCAAGATGCAATCAACCGTGCAAGGGACATGCAGGATGCAGTACCCAAGAATAGATTCCCACCTAAATTTTCTTTTCCTCAAAAAGGGAAGGAAATCAAACATCAGCGACAGGAGCCAGTTGGTAGGGGGAAGTTGGATGATGAGGCCAGAAAAGATCTCAGAAGGAGAAGGCTATGATTTTCTTGTCAAGAACCTTGGGCACCGGGACATCAGTGTACCAAAGGGAAGGCACACTATATTGAAGTATTTTCTGAAAGTGAAGATGAGGAAGAGAATCCTGAGTTCGATCAAGGGGAATCAAAAGGCATGTGAGCAATACAGGAAGAAGTCCAGGAAGGAGTCATTGCCTCTCTCACAGGGGTCCCAAGATATCACACCCTCCGAGTTAGTGGCACCATACAAGGACAAAAGGTCACTGTGCTAATTGATGGTGGGGCTTCCCACAACTTTATTGATGCAGAGTTCGTAGCCAGAAGGGGACTAGCCACTGAAGAATTTGAAGGCTTCACAGTGTTGATTCCTAGAAAGAAAGAGCACAACCGCATGTCCTGCACTAAGATAGTTCCTAACATGAGCCTAGCAATGGGGAACTACAAAGTTACAGATAACTTCTTTGTCGTAGACTGCCCAGACTCTCATGTAGTATTGGGGGTACAATGGTTATATTCCATCGGAACTCATACAGTCAACTACCAAGACTTGGAACTCGCATTCACGGGACCAGACGGTAAAAATGTGAAGTTGAGGGGAATGCATGCATATCCTCCCAAGGTGGTGACATCCAATCGGATGGAGGCAGATCTCCGACATGGGGATATTGTATGGGAAATAGAGTGCCGAATCATGGAGAAGAAACCAGTAGAGCAACACAAGGAGTACTCACCTGATATTATGGCACTATTGCAAAAATACCAGAAAGTCTTTGGAGATATTCTTCCGGGACGTCCACCTGATAGGGGATTTGAGCACATCATCGAACTAGAAGAAGGGGTCCAAGCTGTCATCACTACCCCTTATCGGCACCCCAAGGTGTACAAGGATGAGATAGAAAAGGCAATAAAAGAATTGTTGGCGCTAGGACACATTCGGCCGAGTTCGAGCCCCTTTGCTTCATCAGTAGTCTTGGTCAAGAAAAAGGATGGGTCCCTAAGGATGTGTATAGATTATCGCGCATTGAATAAGAAGACCATCAAAAATCGATATCCTATCCCCAGGATCGACGAATTGATGGATGAGTTAAAGGGAGCCAAATACTTCTCAAAAATTGATCTTCGCTCAGGGTACCACCAGATCAGAGTTCGGGATCAAGACATTCCAAAAACAGCTTTTCATTTCCACTATGGACATTATGAGTTCCTAGTGATGCCTTTCGGGTTGACCAACGCCCCTACAACATTTCAATCATGCATGAACCATATATTCAACAAGCAGCTGCGTAAATTTGTTTTGGTCTTCTTCGACGACATCCTGATCTTCAGTAAAACATGGGAAGAGCACCTGCAGCACCTGGATAAGGTCCTGGGAATATTGGAGGCACAACAATTTTATGCCAAAATCTCTAAATGTGAGTTTGGAATGACAGAAATGCTATATCTGGGTCACATCATCGGAGGTCAAGGTGTGAAGGTCCACCAAGAGAAGATTGAGGCCATTCTCAATTGGCCAACTCCCAAAAATGTAACAGAGTTAAGAAGTTTCTTGGGTATTTGCACTTATTACAGGAGATTTGTAAAGGGATATTCACAACTAGCAGCTCCTCTTACGGACTTAACAAAAAGAGGAGCCTTTTTATGGACAGAAACAACCCAGGAGACTTTTGAGAGGATGAAGAAAGTCATGAGTTCGTGTCCAGCTCTAGCCTTGCCAGACTTCTCTCAGCCCTTTGTATTGGAGTGTGATGCTTCCGGGGAAGGGATTGGGGCTGTTCTAACACAGAACCATCATCCCATTGCTTTTGAGAGTAGGAAGTTGCATAATTATGAACGCTCTTACTCCATTTATGATAAAGAAATGTTGGCTATTATGCATGCATTGGCCAAGTTTCGTCCATATCTAGTGGGGAATCGGTTCAAAGTCAAGACTGATCACAATAGTCTTAGATACTTCCTTGATCAAAAGGGATTAAATGAGAGGCAGCAAAAATGGGTCAGCAAGATCCAAGCCTATGATTTTGAGATTGAATATGTCAAGGGTAAAAACAATGCAGTTGCAGATGCCTTGTCAAGGAAGCCAACTACCTTTTCCCTCATAGACATTGTAGATGACTGGAAGTCCCATCTTTTGGTGGAATACTCAAAAAATCAATCAGCATGCGAGATCCTTGACGGACAGTCATCAGACAACCGTTATAGAGTTGTCAATGACATTATCTATTATAAGGATCGAATCTATCTAGTACCTGAGTCCCAGATTAAGAAGAAGATCTTACAAGCAGCCCATGACTCTCCTTCAGCCGAGCATCCCGGTTTTCTGAAGACTTATAGGACCATCAGGGAAAGGTTCACATGGAAGGGACTCAAGAAGGACATTATCAAATATGTTCAAGAATGTGGTATCTGTCAAAGTAATAAAGTTGAACATACACACCCGACATGTTTATTACAACCACTACCTATTCCGGAACAGAAATGGGAAAGTATATCTATGGATTTCATTACAGGGCTACCTTTTTCACAAGGTAAAGATTGTATTTTTGTGGTGGTGGATCGTCTCACCAAGTACGCTCACTTCTTTGCAATTCCCTCCAAAAGTTCTGCATCTCAAATAGCTGAAATATTTTTCCAAGGGGTATTTCGTCTACATGGTTTTCCCAAAACCATTGTAAGTGACCGTGACAGTAGATTTATGGGAGCATTTTGGCAAGAATTATTCAAGTTGACTGGAACAGAACTCACTCCTAGCACCAGTTATCACCCGCAGACAGATGGACAGACAGAAGCAGTGAATAAATGGGTGGAAGGTTACTTACGAGATTACGTCACAGGACATCAACGAGCATGGACCAAGTGGTTGTACTTAGGAGAATATTGCTATAACACTACTTATCACATGTCCATAGGGATGTCACCTTTCCGAGCCCTCTATGGGTATGAGGCACTATCTTTTGCAGATACAATGTTTGGAGATAGTAGAGCACCTTTGGCAAAGGATTGGATCCAGGGGTGCCAGGATATTCTGAGAGCCCTCAAAGAAAATTTGCAAGCAGCACAGAATCGACAAAAGTTATATGCATATCGTCAACGGATAGAGAGGAATTTCGAAGTAGGAGATGAGGTCTATCTGCGACTTCAGCCATACAGGCAGTCAACTTTGAAGCAGAAGGGGGAAAAAAAATTAAAGCCACGATTTTATGGGCCCTATCAAATTGTCCGGAAAATAGGAGAAGTGGCATATGAGCTAGAACTTCCCGGAGATAGCAGAATTCATAACGTCTTTCATGTCTCCTGTTTGAAGAAAGCATTGGGATCAAACATAAGATCATCACCAGAATTACCGCCACTAGATGAGGAGGGCCATCTTCAACTGGTTCCTGAGGATGTATTGGAGGTGCGGGAAAGGAAACTTCAAAGCAGAATCATCCGTGAATATTTGGTGCGATGGAAAGATCTGCCCATTGAAGATGCCACTTGGGAAGGAGAGCATATATTACAACATCCAGCATTGAAATTTCTTGAGGGCAAGCAATTTTGGGCAGGGGGAACTGTAATATCCCCAACCGTTTAACCGGTTGGACCAAGTCTTAATGGTAGAAGACTAATAAATAAAATAGTAAATAAGTGGCTCTGGCCCATGGTTTTCTCTTTCTAGATTGTTTTGACCCTACGTATCTGCTCCTGGTTTTTCCTTTAGTTGTTTTCCCACCAGGTAATTTCCCATGGTTTTACCAAGTAGCGTTCTATAAAAGAGAAGGAGGAACGAAAGCTGGACATGGAATCTGATCTTCTTTTCTTGGATATTTGTGAGAGCTCGAGCGAGTTTTCAAGTCTTGGGTTTCAGGTGAGACCCTCAGCACTCTTCGGTGAAACTCGATTTCACCCTAGTGGGTAAACCCAATTTCGGTGGTCTTCCCGATCACCCTAGTTGGTTTTGTTATCTTATTTTAAGTTGAAAAAGGGTTTCCTTCTTCCCTCGGTTAGATTGAAGAGTCTGCGATTTTCTCTGCAGAAGTTTCACTGTAGCCTGTCGATGATAGCAGGTCTCACGCACATGAAGGGAGGACCGAGTCACATGGGTAAAGGATCGCCATGATCGATCTACGTGGCTCCGTGTTGCGTTGAAGGAAAGACTGCTGTACGAATTCGCAGGTGATAGTTTGACTCACCGTCACTGTCCAGCCATAATAGAGGACGCATTTCTCTGAAGACGCAATGCCAACCAGCAAGAAGACGAGTCCAGGCAAACGGTGAACGCATTGTGAGAGATTCACGGGTTTACAGGAAGCATCTATCTGGCAAGAGCACTGTCGAGTCTGTTGGATGACGTGCAGGGCAGATTACTCGTAATCGGAAGCACAAGGAGGAGCGCTGAAGTCTGCAGCGCCAACGACCAGCTCCAGCAGCATTACAGAGTCGTGGTCCTCTGCACACAGCTCCTATTATTTTTTTTCTCTGCGCAAAGACAGATCTGGCATTCCAGTCTGATATTTTCAATATATTAATACACCTTTGCTAAGTATTCATATTTGCGGTTTCTAAAACTGGATGTTGAGATTCATGGGCCTCTCCCTTGGAATTGTTTATGGAGTGATATGGGCAAGTTTTAATAAAATTCTGAGTTGATTCTTGTTGAAAAGGGTTCTTGTTTATTTCTGCATTCTAAAGTCACAGTAGATTTAATAAATATTCGGTAAAGAATATTACACTTTCCTCGTCGACGCAGTCAAAGGTGAATGAAATGGAGGCTTTATTTACAGTTGGACAGTGGAGTGTTTGAATTTTTTTAACCGTGAAAATGGATTCACTTCTTAAAAAAAATTTAGGTACTGTAAGATTTTGAAGATTGAGAATTGTAACTCAAATTTCTAAAAATTGCAATCAGATTTAAACAATTATCTCAATTAAGTAGATGCATTTTAAACTTATCACGTTTGGTATGAAAAAATTGGATGTTCATTTGATGCATTTTACACTTCTCACATTTGGTATGAAAAAATTGGATGTTATTTCGAGGATCAGTCTATACTTTTAAAATGTGTTTTCAAATCTATAAATGTATATATAAATTTAACACTTTCAAAAAAATATCACAATCCAAAATTCCAATTGATTATTTTAAAAAATCTTCCTTAAACAAAATTATCTAAAAATTGTCAATATCACGAAATAAAATCAAATATATCTAATAATTAAAAAGATTCCAATCAATATCTATGAAAACTTAATGTATTAAGCTAACTACGGTCTACTGTCTAATTCTTTCGTTTAATGACCGTAATAAAATAATGTATTATTCTTTTAGTTTGCAAAATTCAGTTGAAGCTATTTTTGACGTTGTCAAAATTCAAGTCAGTTAATCTTATTGTATAAAAATGCCTTTCAAATCCGACATCTGTTTAAACATTTGTAGCTACATAAACATTTTAACTCTTTTGCTTTTAAAAAAATGTTTTAAGAATAAAGTTGTATTATTTGGTGTTTGATTGGTCGGTGAAATCGTCCAACTTTAATGATTTTATATGAATTTTTTGACATATTTAAAAAATGTTTATTATTTATTTAGAAAATTAAACAAATTTATGTAAGCCTTGATTTATTAAATTATCAAATTTGTTTCGAAAATTAAAGATTTTGATAAAATCTGATAGAAACATTTATAAATTTAGATTTAAATCCTTTTATTGCAAAATGTTTTGATTTTTTTAAGACAAATTCCTACCATTTTTGGCTTTTCCACTAAATAGACAAAGCCTTTATATCACATATGAGAAATCTTCATTCTATTAAATTATTTTACTATTTACATTATATATATATATATATATATATATATATGAAAGTATATAGTATATATATATATAGAAAGAAAGAGTATATATATATATATATATATATATATATATATATATATATATATATAATTTACTTTATATTAAAATAATTATAAATTTTATATTAAATAATAATTATAAATAATAATTTATTTATTGTCAATTATTATAATTTAAATAGACAAAATTTATTATAATTTAAAATTATTTGAATAATAGTTATATAATTATTTATTTATATAAAATATTTTAGGATTACTTCAAATCTGATCTATATATTTCTTATTAAAATTAAAATTATAACTTTTATATTAAATAATAATTATATTTAGATATCATTTTTTGGGTTCAATTAGGTGAGGTTATTCTATTTATATTAAATAATAATTATACTTAGATATCATTTTTTGGGATTCAACTTCTTGAAGTTATCTCATATCACCTTTGGCTCAAGGGCGCTTAAATGTGTAGTTCTCCCCACAATCAAGCTCACTTAGCTTTCTACCTCATTTGCAAAAGCTTGGCAAGTTCCCGAATTTAATAGCTAGAAATAATATTATTATGGTAAATAATCATGGTCACATTCCGGAAATAATAAAAATGACATTAACAACATTAACATTCTAATATACACTAAAAATAATATTAATAATTGGTATTTAAATAATGATGATTATGATTTATACTAAAAACTAAATCAATAATGAAAATAAAATTTTAATTATTATTAAAAACAATATTATTAGTAGCATTATGATTAATAATAACAATATTATTAAAAACATCATTAATACAATATTCACTATGTTTATTTAAAATTAATGTTCATAATTGTATTAATAACAATAAGTTTCAAACATGATTAAGGTTTATTAAAATTATTAATAACATTTAAATTATAACAATAATATTAATAACATTTTATTAATAATATTAATATGATTAATTACATTAATGTTCATAATTGTATTAATAATTATAAGTTTCAAACATGATTAAGGTTTATTAAAATTATTAATAACATTTAAATTATAACAATAATATTAATAACATTTTATTAATAATATTAATGTGATTAATTACATTAATATTGTTAATATAAATCCTATTAACATTAATATTGATAAATAATATTAATAATGTTTTCTTTATAATAATAACTATGTTTTTTATTAATATTCTCTTTTTAATTATATTTACTCTAAAAATATGATGATTAATATTATGAATGATATTACTATTGATACCAAAATTAACGCTAATAATATAAATAGTATTAACATCATTAGTGATAAATAGTATTTCTAAATATTGATTCTTAAGATTTATTAATCTCTTTATTAATCACATGAGTTTCTCATTCATTTGTATTTAAAATATTTATTCCTAGCCTTTACTAATTTTTCTAGTTTTTTATAGGTATCCCTTGACATTGTTGATCTCTTATGTTCTTAATATGTTTCCCTTGGGTTCCTCAAATATTGGGTTTTAAATATTAGTCCTAGACTTTAATACTAATGCATGGTCTAATTTCACATTATGAAAAACACTGACTCAATATGAAAATAAAACATGGGAAACCATTGTTAATTAGCAGTAGCCATACTCGATCAATGTCATTTATGATCAAATGTCACATTCTGACAAATATTGTCTCAAAATGAAAATCACCCATGGCCAACCATGGTCATAGTTGGTCCAACATCGGTTTATAATATTAACAATCAGTAAGGTTGACTGATCACTTGCGGTTTATAATTTGTTGGGTAATGGTTTTCCCTTGGGTTCACCAATTCTTTTGGTTTATAATATTAAACCCTTTGGATTATTAGTTCTTTTGGTTTATAATATGAATAATTGATCAATGTCATCCATGATCAAATGTCACATTCTGACAAATATTGTCTCGATATCATTGTGAAAACAATTATTTCAATGTTTAAATCAATTCCTTTGGGTTCACCAATTCCTGTGGTTTATAATTTGCTGGGTAATGGTTTTCCCTTGGGTTCACCAATTCCTTTGGTTTATAATATTAAACCCTTAGGTTTAATAGTTCTTTTCGTTTATAATATGAATAAGCAATCAATGTCATCCATGATCAAATGTCACATTCTGACAAATATTGTCTCAATATGAAAATAACCCATGGCCAACCATGGTTGTAGTTGGTCGAACGTCGCATTGTGACAGCAATGCATCTCAACGTTTAAATAAATTGCCTTGGGTTCACCAATTCCTTTGGTTTACAATATTAAACCCTTGAGTTTATTAGATCTTTTGGTTTATAATATGAATAATCGATCAATGTCATCCATGATCAAATGCCGCATTTTGACAAATATTGTCTCAATATGAAAATCACCCATGGCCAACCATGGTCATAGTTGGTCCAACGTCGCATTGTGACAACAATTATCTCAATGTTTAAATCAATTCCCTTGGGTTCACCAATTCCTTTGGTTTATAATGTGAATAATCGATCAATGTCATCCATGATCAAATGTCGGATTCTGACTAATATTGTCTCAATATGAAAATCACCCATGCCCAACCATGGTCATAGTTGGTCCAACGTTGCATTATGAGAACAATTGTCTCAATGTTTAAATCAATTCCCTTGGGCTCACCAATTCCTGTGGCTTATAATTTGTTGGGTAATGGTTTTCCCTTGGGTTCACCAATTCCTTTGGTTTATAATATTAAACCCTTGGGTTTAATAGCTCTTTTGGTTTATAATATGAATAATCGATCGATGCCATCCATGATCAAATGTCACATTCTGACAAATATTGTCTCAATATGAAAATCACCCATGGCCAACCATGGTCATAGTTGGGCCAACATCGCATTGTGACAACAATTGTCTCAATGTTTAAATCAAGCATGGTAAACCATGTTTATTCCCCTCTGTTTATAATATTCATAATCATTAATAATCGATCAATGTTATCCATGATGAAATGTCACATTCTCACAAACATTGTCTCGATATGAAAATCACCCATGGCTAACCATGGTCATAGTTGGTCCAACGTTGCATTGAGACAAAAATTGTCTCAATGTTTAAATCAATTCCCTTGGGTTCACCAATTCCTTTGGTTTATAATATTAAACCCTTGGGTTTATTAGCTTTTTTGGTTTATAATATTAATAATCGATCAATGTCATCCATGATCAAATGACACATTCTGACAAACATTGTCTCAATGTGAAAATCGCCCATGGCCAACCATGCTCATAGTTGGTCCAATGTCGCATTGTGAGCCATGATCAAATGTCACATTCTGACAAATATTGTCTCAATATGAAAATCACCCATGGCCAACCCTGGTCATAGTTGGTCCAATGTCGCATTCTGACAACAATTGTCTCAATGTTTAAATCAATTCCCTTGGGTTCACCAATTCCTTTGGTTTATAATTTTTTGGGTAATGGTTGTCCCTTGTGTTCACCAATTCCTTTGGTTTATAATATTAAACCCTTGGGTTTATTAGTTTTTTTGGTTTATAATATGAATAATCGATCAATGTCATCCATGATCAAATGTCACATTCTGACAAACATTTTTTTAATATGAAAATCACCCATGGCCAACCATGGTCATACTTGGTCCAACGTCACATTGTGACAACAATTGTCTCTGTTCAAATCAATTCCCTTGGGCTCACCAATTCCTTTGATTTATAATTTTTTGGGTAATGGTTGTCCCTTGGGTTCACCAATTCCTTTGGTTTATAATATTAAACCCTTGGGTTTATTAGTTCTTTTGGTTTATATAATTAATAATCGATCAATGTCATCCATGATCAAATGTCACATTCTGACAAATGTTGTCTTAATATGAAAATCACCCATGACCAACCATGGTCATAGTTGGTCGAATGTCGCATTGTGACAACAATTGTCTCAATGTTTAAATCAATTCCCTTGGGTTCCTCAATTCCTTTGGTTTATAGTTTGTTGGGTAATGGTTTTCCCTTGGGTTCACCAATTTCTTTGGTTTATAATATTAAACCCTTAGGTTTTACTAATCTCTACTGTTTTTAATATTTCCCTTAGCCTTATTGATCCCTTAGGTTTTTAATATTTGTTGGGTAATGGTTTTCCCTTGGGTTCACCAATTCTTTTGGTTTATAATATTAAACCCTTGGGTTTATTAGTTCTTTTGGTTTATAATATGAATAGTTGATAAATGTCATCCATGATCAAATGTCACATTCTGACAAACATTGTCTCAATATTAATATCACCCATGGCCAACCATGGTCATAGTTGGTCGAACGTCACATTGTGACAACAACTGTCTCAATATTTAAATCAAATCCCTTGGGTTCACTAATTCCTTTGGTTTATAATATTAAACCCTTGGGGTTATTAGTTCTTTTGGTTTATAATATGAATAATGAATCAATGTCATCCATGATCAAATGTCGCATTATGACAACAATGGTCTCAATGTTTAAATCAATTCCCTTGGGTTCACCAATTCCTTTTCGTTTATAATTTGTTGGGTAATGGTTGTCCCTTGGGTTCACCAATTCCTTTGGTTTATAATATTAAACTCTTGGGTTTATTAGTTCTTTTGGTTTATAATATGAATAATCGATCAATGTCATCCATGATCAAATGTGACATTCTGACAAATATTGTCTCGATATGAAAATCACCCATGGCCAACCCTGGTCATAGTTGGTCTAACGTTGCATTGTGACAACAATTCTCTCAATGTTTAAATCAATTCCCTTGGGTTCACCAATTTCTTTTGGTTTATAATTTGTTGGGTGATGGTTGTCCTTTGGGTTCACCAATTCCTTTGGTTTATAATATTAAACCCTTGGGTTTATTAGTTCTTTTGGTTTATAATATGAATAATCGATCAATGTCATCCATGATCAAATGTCACATTCTGACAAATATTGTCTTAATATGAAAATCACCCATGGCCAACCTTGGTCATAGTTGGTCCAACGTCGCTTTGTGACAATAATTGTCTCAATTTTTAAATCAATTCCCTTGGGTTCACCAATTCCTTTGGTTTATAATTTTTTGGGTAATGGTTTTCCCTTGGGTTCACCAATTGATTTGGTTTATAGTATTAAACTCTTGGGTTTTTTAATCTCTATTGTTTTTAATATTTCCCTTAGCCTTATTCATACCTTAGGTTTCTAATATTTATCCCTTAGGTCCACTGACTCCTTTGGTTTATAATATTAAACCCTTGGGTTTATTAGTTCTTTTGGTTTATATTGTTAATCACACATTCGGTTTATTACTCTCTTGAGTTTAAAATACTAATTCTCAGGGTTTGTTAATTTCTTAGATTTTTCAGTTTAAAATATTAATTCTTATGGTTTATTAATATTTATTGTTTATAATATTCATCCGTTAGGTTTATGATATTTATCCCTTGGGTTCGCTGGTTCCTTTGCTTTATAACATTAAACCCTTGGGTTTATTAGTTCTTTTGGTTTATAATGTTAATAATCTCATTGGTTTATTAATATCTTATGTTTAAAATACTGATTCTTATGGATTATTAATTTATTAGGTTTTTTAGTTTAAAATATCAATTCTTACGGTTTATTAATCTCTTGTGTTTTTAATATCGATCCCTTATATTTATAATATTTATCCCTTGGGTTCACCAATTCCTATGGTTTATAATATTTAAACCTTTGGTTTATGATGACATTGGGTTTGTATTATTAATTATCCCTTGGGTTTATTAATATCTTCACTTTAAAATAATAATTGTTAGGGTTTATTAATCTCTTAGGTTTTTTGTTTTTAAATATTTTTTCATATGGTTTATTACTCTCTTGAGTTTAGTATTATTAATATATTAATATATATTATAAATAAATATTCAAATATTTATTAATAATGATTATTAGTAATATTATAATAATATTATTAATAATATAACCAATTATGATATAATATATATTATTAATATATTATTAGTTCTTTTGGTTTATTAATAATATAACCATCTATGATATTAATATATAAAAAAATATTAAAATATTATATATTATTGATATTATTAATATATTAATAAATATTTTTAATATATATTATTAATACTTATTATAATATTAATAATATATATAAAATATTTTTGTATATATTAATAATATTATAATATTAGCAATAATCATTATAAATAAATATTCAAATATTTATTAATAATGATTATTAGTAATATTATAATACTATTAATATATATTATTAATAATATTTTAATATTTTAATATTTATTTAGTAATATTAATAATATTATAATATTACTAATAATCATTATAAATAAATATTCAAATATTTATTAATAATGATTATTAGTAATATTATAATATTATTAATATATATTATTAATAAATATTAAAATATTTATTAATAATGATTATTACTAATATTATAACATTATTAATATATGTTATTAATAATATATATAAATAATATTATAATATTATTAATATATGTTATTAATAATATATATAAATAATATTATAATATTTTAATATTTATTTAGTAATTTAATAATATTATAATATTACTAATAATCATGATAAATAAATATTCAAATATTTATTAATAATAATTATTAGTAATATTATAATATTATTAATTATATAAACAACTATGATATAATATATATTATTAATATATTATTAGTTCTTTTGGTTTATCACTAATATAACCATCTATGATATTAATATATAAATAAATATTAAATTATTATATATTATTAATATTATTTTTATATTAATATATATTATATATATTTCAAGTTAATTTATAGTATGTTTATACTTAATATTTTTAATATATTAATAGATAATTTTAATATATATTATTAATACTTATTATAATATTATTAATATATATATATAATATTTTGTGATTTTAATCATAATTAATATATTTAATATATTAATATTCTTATTAATATATAATATATATATTTCAAGTTAATATAATAAAATTATTATATATAATATTTATTTATTGATATATAAATTAATGTGATGGGTAGTGGATATAGGCCTATTGGCGTATATCAACCACATTGGTCAATGTGGTTGTAAATCTATTTTATATAGGCTTATGGGCGTATATCAACCACATTAGTTTTTACTAATGTGGTTGTGCTAGTATTAATTCCTTTTAAATTCAACCAAATTAAATACATACATTGTATTAAATTCTTTACTATTACTTCTTTACCGTCCATAATGATAATGATCGTTTCATAATTCTTTTGAATCCTTTACTACTACACAATCAAATCAACCAAAAACTAATAATTGTTATGGTGAACCTAAAACCACCGACACTGATCTATCTAGTACACAAACAATATAATGAATCAGATTTTTAAACTCTGTATACAGGGAGGTATTCGCGGACACAAACTTTCCGAACAATATTAGTAATACGGTGCCACCAGGATTTGAAGTAAAAATACGATGGCCATAACGTTTTGGAGTAGAAATTTTGAAAGCAACTTTAAGAATAATGAGTTTGGGCATCTCTAACGATATTAACCAATTTCAAAAAATATATATAACACCTACACCTCAAATCATAGGAATTTGTTGGAGAAATGTCAAAATGACAAACATAAGAAGAACGTGAAGAAGAAATGCATTTTAATAGTTGAAACAGATATATCAGATTGGGTCAAAATGACAAACATAAGAAGAACTTGAAGAAGAAATCCATTTTAATAGTTGATACAGACATCAAATTGGGTCAAAATGACAAACATAAGAAGAACACGAAGAAGAAATGCAATTTAATAGTTGATAGAGACATCAAATTGGATTTGTGATAATCAGTGTTTGAGTATGGGCCAATGACATGAGACTTATGTAGGAAGAACCAAGCGAAATAGATAATTCTATTTGACATGAGACTTATGTAGGAAGATGCAAGCGAAATAGATAATTCTATTTCGCTGGAAAAGAACGCACACATTTGAAATTGAAATTTCCTTTTTTTGTAAAGCCGTTCCAACGAATCTTCGTATTAATCCATATCATTAACCAAAGTCAAAATATACGAAATCTTAGAAACATGGTGGTACACATTAATACCACCGTGATGAAATGTTCTTTTGAGGAATGGAATGGAACGACAATGTTAGGTATACATTTTAAGGTGAGGGCAAATATTGTTTCGTAATTATATTCATTGGGAGCATGATTTAATATCGTTGAAGAGCATTCATTGTTGCTTTGCTTGCTTTGCACATGTTGTGCATAATTAGATATAATTAATTGGGAGAAATGATTAGCATTTTATGGAATGGAATGGAAGAGAACATTGTCTTGACTCCACCACCAAATCATAATGGATGATTCCCAGGGGAGTGAACAGACCTTTCCAATACGCGGCTACTCCGATGTTGTACAACGGGTTGAGTGTGTTTTCATCATTCTGGAGTTGATCAGCGCCTAAAGTCACCGAGTTTAGCGTTTTCTAACGACCTTCAGCTTCACCAACTTTAACAATTCGAACATGGACTAATCACCAAACTGAACTGAGTTCAATTGATAATTTATTTACTTAATATAAATACATACTTGATCTCGGCAATTCTGTCATCCAGCCTATCAGCTTGTCCCTTAATCCTCTTCTGTGCAGCAGTTTCAAGTTCAGATCGTTCGTGGGTGAATCTATAGTACTAGGTAGGCAATGGAGGCGTTCAATCAACATCTCTCCGCGCAGCCATTTGCAGCCAGACTTGTGGAGATGGTCATGATATGCCTAACCTTGTTCATGAGTACTGCTATGGTCTCGGCTAAGCTACACACTCACATATTCGTTGTATGTCTAATTCTCACCTTCAATATAATTCTCCATGTAAAATGTATATTATATTTTGCTACAAAAAGGAGTTATATTGCGGGGCATGTTAATTTCTGGGATTCGATTAATGCTCTATATATATATGCACTACGTAGCTCTGTCAATAACATTGATAAATCATAAATTCTTCCAAAATAATTACACAGAAATTTTTAGTAGTTGCCTAGGTTCACTCATTGAATATATGTGTGAGTATTATATATATATATATATATATATCAGATGCACTCACTCATGTTAAACTAATGGATGGTTTGTGGCTGGTTAATCGCAAAATTCAGCTTCGATCTACACCTGTGAAAAGGCTATGCGGGACACACAATATCATCACTGTGAACGGACAGTTCCCGGGTCCAACGCTGCATGTTAGAAATGGAGACAAACTTAAAGTCAAAGTGCACAACCAGGCGCAATATAACGCTATAATTCACTGGTACGTCTCTCCGGTTTTGCATGCCGAGTAGATCATATTGAATATGGCCGTAATTATCAGATCAGTTATATCTCTGGTTTTGCATGCTAAAAGATTATATGAATTGTATTTACAGGCATGGAGTGCGCCAATTCCGCACAGGGTGGTCTGATGGACCCGAATTCATAACACAATGCCCCGTTCGCCCAGGGCGAAGTTACACATATAAATTTACCATCACTGCTCAAGAAGGGACTCTATGGTGGCATGCACACAGTTCATGGCTTCGAGCTACTGTGTATGGTGCCTTGATCATCTTGCCAAGGCTGGACACCACTTATCCCTTTACCTTTACCAGGCCTCATCGCCAGATTCCCATTCTTCTAGGTATATATACTGCCGCACTATTCTATGTTTTATGTTCCTCGGTCAGAAATATTCAATTTAACTTCTAATGCGATTGAAATATTTGACTTGTTTGCATTGACAGGAGAATGGTGGAATAGGAATCCTATGGATGTTGTGAATCAAGCAACCCGAACAGGAGCTGCCCCCAACGTTTCAGATGCATTTACTATAAATGGACAACCAGGCGACCTATACAAATGTTCCACTTCAGGTATTTCCGAATACTAGACTGAAGCTATTTCCGAATTTAGTAAGCTCGCAATAATGATTGGCAAACGATATTGGTTAACTTGCAGATACCTTTAGCGTGTCGATGAAAGCTGGGGAAACTAATCTTCTACGTGTTATCAATGCTGCACTCAATACTGACCTATTCTTCTCCATCGCTAGCCATACAATGACAGTTGTGGCTGTGGATGCTTCGTATACAAAACCTTTTCAGACGAATGTTGTGATGCTCGGCCCCGGCCAAACCACTGACATACTTGTCACTGCCAATCAGGCTACAGGCCGTAGATACTACATGGCTGCTCGAGCTTATTCCAGTGGGCAAGGAGTTCCCTTCGATAACACTACTACCACTGCCATTTTAGAATACGAGGGGAGCCTTAACAAATCAGCGCCAATCATGCCTAATCTTCCATTCTATAACGACACCAACACTGCTACTACCTTCGCTAATGGTCTTAGAAGCTTGGCCTCACGCGACCACCCAGTCTTCGTTCCTCAGAGTGTGCAGGAGAATCTCTTCTACACTATCGGTTTGGGGTTGATCAAATGCCCAGGGCAGTCTTGTGGAGGTCCCAACGGATCAAGATTTGCAGCAAGTATGAATAACATATCATTTGTCCTGCCAACCACTTCTTCAATCCTTCAAGCTCAGCATTTTGGCATGAAGGGAGTATTCACGGCAGACTTCCCCGATAACCCTTCCGCGCCATTTGATTATACCGCACAGAACATAAGCAGAGGGCTCTGGTCCCCTGTGAAGGCCACAAGAGTGAAAGTTCTTAAATATAACGCCACGGTACAAGTAATTCTTCAAGGAACCAATATATTTGCGGGTGAAAGCCATCCTATCCATCTCCATGGTTATGACTTTTACATCGTGGGAGCAGGCTTTGGCAATTATAATCCACAAACAGATCCTCAGAAGTTCAACCTCGTCGATCCTCCAATGCGCAACACTGTCAACGTTCCAGTCAACGGCTGGGCTGCAATAAGATTCGTGGCTGACAATCCTGGTGAGCATAATTTAATGTTTCCCACCATTCCACTTTAGTTTCCTCAATCTCTGTCGTCATCTCTTGTTCTGCATACTTTGTGCATAGTGGTAATGGTGATTGATTACTTATTGCAGGAGCTTGGGTGATGCACTGCCACTTGGACGTCCACATAACATGGGGATTGGCCATGGTGTTTGTGGTTAATAATGGACCTGGCGCTCTTTTGAGTCTCCAGTCGCCTCCCAGAGATCTTCCGTTATGCTGATAATGATAGATACTTTCTCTTCCCTTATGCTGATAATGATAGATACTGACCTCCGCTCTTTTTCCATCTCATAATTCTAATTCTTCATTGTTTGGTTGATCTCGATCCCCCGATTGATTGTTATGGGAAAGTTCAGCGCCATGGTTTGTATCACATTCACGGGCAAATCGTGGAAATTTATATCTATAAAGCAGTTATATCACATTCACGGGCAAATCGTGGAAATTTATATCTATGTTTAATGTTATTTTTATATGATGTTGGATCTATTTATGTTTAAGGTTATTATTATGATTAAAATATTAAAAATTTAAAATTTTACAATTTAAAAATTGTCACAATTATTTCAAATATATATATATATATATATATATATTATTATTATTATTTTTTATATATGCTTTGCTAGACAAGGTTTTTAACATCTAGTGATATTATCATGTATCCATTAAATTTGATAATTTTACATTAGTAAATTAAATTTGGTGATTTTAAATATAGTTAGTAAATTAATTTTTATAATTATCTATGCAAAACTAAAGACATAGTTCCCTAAGATATTTTAAAATAAAATAAATAAATTATTTCGTAAATTATGATCATGAGTTTTGTGCATTTAAATAATATGTTACTTTAGTTATATAGAATAACCAACAACTAGACTTCGCCTTACAAACCCTACAACGCTGAATTGGGAAATGGTAAAATGAATCTCAAGTTATATATATATAACTTGAGATTCATTTTACCATTTCCCAATTCAGCGTTGTAGGGTTTGTAAGGCGAAGTCTAGTTGTTGGTTATTCTAGGGGTAGCGCAACCATCTATCTGGGGTTCTTGTTCATGCATTTTACTCTGCATTTTAGTAGGTTTATGCTGTGATTGAGTCGGAATACGCCACATTTGAGTCTGCATTTGAGTCTCCCTTTGTTCATAGACTTACGTAGTTATGGGAATACCTACTCTGACATATTCCAAAGGAACGACAAGGATGTGGGCCCTACCTACAGTAACATCAATATTATTTTGACTTTCTTTTGCCTTACACAAGCCCTGCAAAAGTAAAAACATGTTTCCCCAACTCTCTGTCTGCTAATCCAGGGAAAAATAGAATCCTGATTGTACAAGGACATACAACAATGGCAAAAGGATAGACCACAAAGAAGCAGGGTAGGGAAAAAGGAAAGAAAAAGAAGGTCAAACCCATTGCAAGCTCCAACAAGCGAGGCAAGAAATCCAAGAAAGCGGTTATAGAAAACCTTTTCGAAGCCTACACCACAAGAAATCCTCCCCAAGTCTGCAATCTCATTCACGGATGGGAGAGAGAAAGTGGACATAAAGAAGAAGAGATAGAAATGCAGGAAGAGGAAATGGACTTCATAGTTGATCCAGGGAATATTAGAGAACAATTATCCCTTTTCAACCAATCTATTCGGACTTTTAAATGTGTTCTGTCAAACACTGTTACGAGCCTTCAAGAACTGGGAGGAGACCCACATGTGGTTTCTCAAGTGATTTCAATACTGCAGCATATTAAAAAGGAACTGCAAGACATTCGGGTATATTAGCATCAAGCAACCACACAACTTGGAAGAATCGAGAGGCAACTTCAAATGATTTTTGAAGTGGACGAGTCCTCGGATGATTGATTCACTGGTTCTCTCTTTTGATGTTTCATGTTTTTGGCGGATAGCATTTATATTTACTGGTAGTTGTCAGACTTTGGTAGATATAATAGTATGGAGTCAATAGTCTATAGGAGGAAAAAACAAGTTCAATAGTGGATGGCTTTTAACTTGTTAAGATGGCCAACAGACCTAGTTTGTTTCACATTCACGGGAAAATCCTGGAAATTTATATCTATAAAGCAGTTACACAAACTATTAGTACTCTCAAATTCAGGTTGGGTTTTGGGGAGATTTTTCAAATTAGTATATCTCAGTCAAATTGTGGAATTTGGGATGACCAAAGGGTTTTTATTTTATTTTTTATAATGATGTTGGATATATTTATGTATAATGTTGTTATTTTTTTATTTTTATTTTTAAATGATGTTGGATCTATTTATGTTTAATGTTATTCTTATGATTAAAATATTAAAAATTTAAAATTTTACAATTTAAAAATTGTCACAATTATTTCAAATATATATATATTATTATTTTTTATATATGCTTTGCTAGACAAGGTTATTAACATCTACATCTAGTGATATTATCATGTATCTATTAAATTTGATAATTTTACATAACTCATTAGTAAATTAAATTTGGTGATTTTAAATATAGTTAGTAAATCAATTTTTATAATTATCTATGCAAAACTAAAGACATAGTTCCCTAAGATATTTTAAAATAAAATAAATAAATTATTTCATAAATTATGATAATGAGTTTTATGCATTTAAATAATATGTTACTTTAGTTATACACACACACACACACACACAAACACACACAAACACACACACACACACACACACATATATAACTTGAGATTCATTTTACCATTTCCCAATTCAGCATTGTAGGGTTTGTAAGGCGAAGTCTAGTTGTTGGTTATTATAGGGGTAGCGCAACCATCTATCTCGGGTTCTTTTTCATGCATTTTACTATGCATTTTAGTAGGTTTATGCTGCAATTGAGTTTGAATACACCACATTTGACTCTGCATTTGAGTCTCCCTTTGTTCATAGACTTATGTCGTTATGGGAATACCTACTCTGACATATTCCAAAGGAAAAACAAGGATGTGGGCCCTACCTACAGTAACATCAATATTATTTTGACTTTCTTTTGCCTTACACAAGCCCTGCAAAAGTAAAAACATGTTTCCCCAAATCTCTGTCTGCTAATCTGGGGCAAAATCAAATCCTGATTGTACAAAGACACACAACAATGGCAAAAGGATAGACCACAAAGAAGCAGGGTAGGGAAAAAGGAAAGAAAAATCAGGTCAAACCCATTGCAAGCTCCAACAAGCGAGGCAAGAAAACCAAGAAAGTGGTTATAGAAAACCTTTTCGAAGCCTACACCATAAGAAATCCTCGCCAAGTCCGCAATCTCATTCACGGATGGGAGAGAGAAAGTGGACATAAAGAAGAAGAGATAGAAATGCAGGAAGAGGAAATGGACTTCATAGTTGATCCAGGGAATATTAGAGAACGATTATCCCTTTTCAACCAATCTATTCAGACTTACTGGACTTTTAAATGTGTTTTTTCAAAGGCTGTTACGAGCCTTCAAGAAGTGGGAGGAGACCCACATGTGGTTTCTCAAGTGATTTCAATACTGCAACATATTAAAAAGGAACTGCAAGACATTCGGGTATATCAGCATCAAGCAACCACACGACTTGGAAGAATCGAGAGGCAACTTCAAATGATGTACCAAGTGGACATGCCGAGGTCCAGTGTCAAAGACCATGCACCGCTTGAGTCCTCGGATGACTAATTCACTGGTTCTCTCTTTTGATGTTTCATATTTTTGGCAGATAACATTTATATTTACAGGTAGTTGTAAGACTTTAGTAGATATAATAGTATGGAGTCAATAGCCTATAGGAGGAAAAAAAAATTTCGATACTGGATGGCTTTTAACTTGTTAAGATGGCCAACAGACCTGGTTTCCTTTGGGCAGGTTGAGGTTATCACATTTTGATATGTAAACCATCTTATTTTTTGATAAATAGAAAAATGGAAAGACACTCCTAAACTTACCTATATATATATATATATTTGTTTTCATTTTTATTATTAATAAAATTAAATACATTATTTTATTTTTAAAATTATTATTTATAATAAATTTGACAACTTATTATAAATATTACTTATTAATTATTATTATATAATTATTAAAAAAACACTTTCCTTAAAGAATAGAAAACTTTCGTCTTGTATGGGTTATTAGAACTGAGAAAGGGTGGGTCGCATGTTATAGCCATCCCACTTGGCGACATGACGGGGATGCCGCAACTTGCCTCAATAATGGTTTTGTTTATGGCATCCATGAGCAACATGGGGGAAATCTAAATGTCGAATACATGGACCAAAATTCATCTACGCTTGCAAACTTTTACTAGTCTCCATGAATTGTCATCAAACCCTCACACTTTGCAATGAAAACGTGCCTACCCTATGTCACAAAAAGTTGTCTAGTTTCCTTCCTTATTAATGGCACAAGAATAACTAAGATGATGGAATCAGTTTTGCATTCAAAATTATCATTTTTAGTATTGTTGTTATAAAAATTCATGTTTTAAAGGTGTGAAAGTAATTCAAATTTTCAAATATAAATTTAGGTTCAAGATAAAAATCCGAAGTTGTGTTACACTTTTGTGAGAATCGGGGGCAGGATATTTTTTTTTCTCAATAATTCAGCCAAAATTTCATAAAAGTTCAACCAAACTATTCGAGAGTTCAGCCAAACTTTTGAAATGAATTTGGCAGAACTCGTTCTGCCGTTTACATTGACGACGTACTGACGGTGTGGGCAAACAGATTTTTGGCTGGAGATGGGAAAATTGGCAACAAAATTTCGGCCGAACTCGAACTAAAAGTTAAGTCGGACTATTAGTTCGGCCAAACTTTTAAAGTAGTTCGGCCGAACTCGTATTTTATAAATATATCAGCCCACAAAATTTTATAGGTTTCTTGTTCACATCTGTCTATCTAGGTGTTGTTGTTGCTCTGTTGCGCTCTGTGATTTTTGTTGATTTTCAATTTTGTTGCGATGACGAGTTGATTATTGTTGATTTGCAGTTGCGCCGCAACAACGAGGTAATTTTTGTTGATTTTTAGTTGATTTTGCAATTGTAGTTGCTCTTTTTTTGTAATTTTGTTTTGTTGGTTTTTTTTTGGTTTGACTTTAATTTAATTTTTTTTATTCACACGGAATTTGGTCTGCGTCTTCCACGACATCTTCATGGATCGCCTCACTTCACCCTCGTTGCGAGTTCGTCTGTGAATTTCCAGGTATGAAACTTGATTCTTGTACACCATACACCAGGACCTGTAATGCAAGAAATTATTTTGTTGAAATTGAAAGTAAGGTTGAGTGAAGGAAGTTCCAGTAGTTTTCATCATTTGTACTTGTGATATTACAGTTAAAAACATGATGATTCTTAGTTTCGTAGCATCTCAAAGTATGTTGCTCCTATTGAGTAACTAGTAATAACTATTGAAGCTCATCATAAGCTGGATCCTCTATATTTCCATAATAGATACTAGTTGTAATTCATATCGACCTTTGTAAAAGATGTATGCTAGTAATTACTAATAAAGTATGGTCCTTTATCTTACCATAACTAATTAACAACCTTAATTACTCATATCTATGCCTATAACTCAATGTAATCATATACCGTGTTTCCTGTATTCTGTAATTGCAGCACAACCTTTATTGGTAATAATACTAATAGAACATCAGCTCTAGTGAGATCAATAAGTTGTACTCATTTGTATAAAGTGTTACGTATTCTCTATAATTTCACCTATACTATACTCTAAGTGTAATTTCAGGGGTCATTACATGAGTAGAAATAAGCAATAATTGTAATGAAAGCATATCCATCTAACATATATCCTACTGTATTGATACTTGTGATAGGTAAGCTATAATAGTGAATACAGAGCTGTTACCCTTCGATCTTCTATGTTTCCATATTAGTTAGATATTGATAAGGTTGGTATTTAACTTCATTATGGAGATAAGCATAGTGAGTGTTAGACATACCTATACCCATTGAGCTATGAAATACATTGGCTTGTTACTCATCAATATGAGCTTAGAGGTTGTGATATCATGCAAATAATGCACATAGACGAGCTTGGTTGATTCAAACACAAAAAAGTACGTTGCCTACTAATTTAGATTGCCCCAATCTCCATTCGATAGAGTCATCATCAACATAACTATCTGTATCATCATCATCGTCATCATTGTTTGTCTCATGTTCCACTAATTCTTTTGGAACATCTTCTATCTCATTATCATGGGTTATCTCAACATCATCCTCTATAACAGATTCTTGTGTCCGATTATCGATAAATCATACATTTTTCAGATGAAAACCATAAATCGTGCATACTATTTGGGAAAGAAAATAATAATAAAAATTGGAAAATCGATAGCTAGTATTTCTGCTTTTTTTTTGTTAGATAGAAAAATATCTAGCTTATATAATGTGCCAGTTCATATTACTAACTTGAAACTGTCATACATAAATCTTCATTGATAAGTCTGTTTGATAAAAACCTAACATTCCCTAGCTATTCTATCATCCGTCATACAGTTCCAGTAGTTGTTATCATTTGTTTTTGTGATATTATAGTTAAAAACATGATGCTTCTTAGTTCTTCAGCCTCTCAAAGTACGTTGCCTGCTAATTTAGATTTCCCCAATCTCCATTCGATAGATTCATCATCAACATAATTGTCTGTATCATCATCATCATCATCATTGTTTGTCTCATGTTCCACTGATTCTTCTGGAATAGATTCTATCTCATTATCATGGGTTATCTCAACAACGTCCTCTATAACTTGCGTTTGATTATCAATAAATCATACCATTTTCAGATGAAACCCATAAATCGTGCATACTATTTGGGAAGGAAAATAATAATAAAAATTGGAAAACCAATAGCTAATATATATCTATATATTGATATATCTATATATATATATATATATATATATATATATATATATATATATATATATATATATATATATATATATATATATATTTCTCTCTCAGACAGAAAAAACTCTGGCTTATATAATGTGCCACATCATATTTCTAACTTGAAAATGTCATACATAAATCTTCATTGATAAGTTTGTTTGATAAAAACCTAACATTCCTTTAAAACTATTCTACCATCTGTCATATAGTTCCAGTAGTTGTCATCATTTGTAATTGTGACATTACAATTAAAAACATAATGATTCTTAGTTCTACAAATTGGATCTTAGGTACATAGATGGGTGGGTTTGGGAATGTGGTTCACATGAAAAGTAATTCAGAATGGATTTAGTGGAAAAATTTTATAAGATCAGGACTCAAAAAATGAGAGAGAAAAAAAACCTTTTATATTCAATGTAAAACACATGCATTAACTTATAATTTTAATATTTTCCCTTCTTTCCAACTTAGTCCATCCTTCTAGAAAAATCCCTTTTAATGAAGAAAATATATCCATAGTGATCCACTGATATTTGTTCACCAACAACTATTCCATTTTGGACTGATATATCTCAAAACTATGCTCATTGAATTTATGTATCCATATCTTTAAACTACTCAACTATTTTATTACACCATAGGAATCATTTCGATACATCTCCCATTTTAATGGGGTTTATCACATTTTGAGAAAAACACATTAGCCATAAGAGTTTCCCATTAAAACCAAAATTAATTTGATACAAAACATGGGTTTTAACCTTATATAGTTAATTTTTTCAAATAGATTCTTAATAAAATGAAAAATATTCAATGTAAAACACATGCACATTAACATATAATTGTGATATTTTTCCTCCTTTCCAACTTAGTCCATCCTTCTAGAAAAATCCCTTTTAATGAAGCAGATATATCCATACTGATCCACTGATATTTGTTCACCAAAAACTATTCCATTTTGGACTTATATATCTCAAAACTATGCTCATTGAATTTATGCATCTGTATTTTTAAACTACTCAACTATTTTATTACACCATAGGAATCATTTCGATATATCTCCCATTTTTATGGGGTCTATCACATTTTGAGAAAAACACATTAGCCATAAAATTTTCACATTGAAACCAAAAGTGATTTGATACAAAAAATAGGTTTTAACCTTATAGAGTTAATTGTTTCAAATAGATTCTTAACAAAAAGAAAAATATTCAATGTAAAACACATGAATTAACATATAATTGTGATATTTTCCCTTCTTTCCAACTTAGTGGACATTCTTCTAGAAATATCCCTTTTAATGAAGCAGATATATCCATAGTGATCCACTGATATTTTTTCACGAACAAATATTGCATTTTGGACTTCTATATCTCAAAGCTATGCTCATTGAATTTATGCATATATATCTTTAAACTACTCAAATTTTTTATTAAACCATAGGAATCATTTCGATATATCTCCTATTTTAATGGGGTCTATCACATTTCAAGAAAAACACATTAGCCATAAAAGTTTCCCATTGAAACAAAATGTAATTTGATACAAAACATAGGTTTTAACCTTATCTAGTTAATTGTTTCAAATATATTCTTAATAAAATGAAAAATATTCGATGTAAAACACATGCACATTAACATATAATTGTGATATTTTCCCTTCTTTCCAACTTAGTCCATCCTTCTAGAAAAATCCCTTTTAATGAAGAAAATATATCCATAGTGATCCATTGATATTTTTTCACCAACAACTATTCCATTTTGGACTTATATATCTCCAAAATATGCTCATTGAATTTATGTATCTATATATTTAAACAACTCAAGTATTTTATTACACCACAGGAATCATTTCGATATATCTCCCATTTTAATGGGGTCTATCACATTTTGAGAAAAAACACATTAGCCATAAAAGTTTCCCATTGAAACCAAAAGAGATTTGATACAAAGCATAGGTTTTAATCTTATATAGTTAATTGTTTCAAATAGATTCTTAATAAAATGAAAAATATTCAATGTAAAAAACACACATTAACATATAATTGTGATATTTTCCCTTTCCAACTTAGTTGACATCCTTCTAGAAAAATCCCCTTTAATGAAGTAGATATATCCATAGTGATCAACTGATATTTTTTCACAAACAACTATTCCATTTTGGACCTTTATATCTCAAAACTATGCTCATTGAATTTATGCATCTATATTTTTAAACTACTTGAAACTATTTTATCACACCATAGGAATCATTATGAAATATCATCCATTTTAATGGGGTCTATCACATTTCGAGAAAAACACATTATCCATAAAATTTTCTCATTGAAACCAAAAGTAATTTGATACAAAACATAGGTTTTAACCTTATATAGTTAATTGTTTCAAATAGATTCTTAACAAAATGAAAAATATTCAATGTAAAACACATGCACATTAACATATAATTGTGATATTTTCCCTTCTTTCCAACTTAGTCCATCCTTCTAGAAAAATCCCTTTTAATGAAGAAGATATATCCATAGTGATCCACTAATATTTGTTCACCAACAACTATTCCATTTCAGACTTATATATCTGAAAACTATGCTCATTTAATTTATGCATCTATATCTTTAAACAAATCAACTATTTTATTACACCATAGGAATCATTTAGATATATCTCCCATTTTAATGGGGTCTATCACATTTCGAGAACAACACATTAGCCATAAAAGTTTCCCATTGAAACCAAAAGTGATTTGATACAAAAAATAGGTTTTAACCAAGTATATACTTAATTGTTTCAAATAGATTCTTAATAAAATGAAAAATATTCAATATAAAACACATGCACATTAACATATAATTGTGATATTTTCCCTTCTTTCCAACTTAGTGGACATCCTTCTAGAAAAATCCCTTTTAGTAAAACAGATATATCCATAGTGATCCATTGATATTTGTTCACCAACAACTATTTCATTTTGGACTTATATATCTCAAAACTATTCTCATTGAATTTATGCATCTATATCTTTAAACTACTCAACTATTTTATTTCACCATAGGAATCATTTTTATATATCTCCCATTTTAACGGGGTCTATCACATTTCAAGAAAAACACATTAGCCATAAAAGTTTCCCATTGGAACCAAAAGTGTTTTGATACAAAACATAGGTTTTAACCTTATATAGCTAATTGTTTCAAATAGATTCTTAATAAAATGAAAATTATTCAATGTAAAACACATGCAATAACATATAATTATGATATTTTCCCTTCTTTCCAACTTAGTGGACATCCTTCTAGAAAAATCCCTTTTAATGAAACAGATATATCCATAGTGATCCACTGATATTTGTTCACCAACAACTATTCCATTTTGGACTTATATATCTCAAAATTATACTCATTGAATTTATGCATCTATATCTTCAAACTACTTGAAACTATTTTATTACACCATAGGAATCATACTGATATATCTCCCATTTTAATGGGGTTTATCACATTTCGATAAAAATACATTAGCCATAAAATTTTCCCATTGAATCCAAAATTAATTTGATACAAAACATAGGTTTCAACCAATTATATAGTTAATTGTTTCAAATAGATTCTTAATAAAATGAAAAATATTCAATGTAAAACACATGCACATTAACATATAATTGTGATATTTTCCCTTCTTTCCAAATTAGTGGACATCCTTCTAGAAAATCCCTTTTAATGAAGTAGATATATCCATAGTGATCTACTGATATTTTTTCACCAATAACTATTCCATTTTTGACTTATATATCTCAAAACTATGCTCATTTTTTCCGAAAAACGTTTTTTTGGGGCACTACCCCTGAACGCCTGTGTGTGGGGCATTTTCATCTATATGAACGCCTAAAATGGGGGTCCTTTCTACCCATTTTATTCCTACCACAATTCTTAGAAAAATATATAGTGCATGGGGGTATTCACATAAAGAATATAACACATACCAAACATCCAATAATTCTCCTTAATGTGACCATCCATGTTGCAATGTTTAGAATTATTTCTACTACCCTTGCATGGATGTGTAGTGGCTATTTTATTATTATCCTCCTATTTCCAGTTCTTATTCCCCTCCTTCAAAGCTTCTTGGTGCTATTTTTTCTTCAAACCACTGAAGTGCCATTTATTTTGGCCTATGGTTTCTAGATAATGTGCGTATACACATGGCTCATACATTATCCTTAGCTTGGAAAGAATAACTTGTTTTTGTAGATGGTTATATAGACCCTACATATAATTAAGGATTGCATTTGGGCTCTTGGGAAATATATCCAATAATATGACCATATTTTTGAACTTAGTACACTCTTATACACCCTTATGTCTATGTAAAGTAGTGTGAGTCATTCCACGGGTCCTCTACACACTTCATAGGTATAATTGGGACAGGTAGTGTTAACTTCTACAAGTTCTATAGGTAGAGTCTATAAAGGGCTAGGTAGCCTCTGGATCTCATATTTTTTGAAAGGTGACATATCCAATAAATTCCTCTACAGTCAATCTCTGGAATAGATCTAAATAATAGTTCTTCATTTTAATATCCATAAACAAAAACCACTTTAAGGAAAACTGTGTACATGTTTCATTTTTCCCATAATTCTTAGGAAATATTTTTAAAGCATACATGTCATGTTGGCTTTCTCCCATTAAATTTAAAGCATGTTTTTTGTAAGTGCATAAAATAATTTTGCAAACCATGTAAATGTCATTTTTTCCACAAAATAAAGGCTTTCTCTCATTAATTCAAGGCAAACTTTAAGGCCAAAAAATTGAACCTAAAGTGGCTAAACTCTCATAGGATTTTGAAATTCCATAGGATTTTAGTCTGTCTGTTGAGTGTTAACTTCTACAAGTTCTAAAGGCAGAGTCTGTAAAGAGCCAGGTAGCCTCTGGATCTCATCTTTTCTCAAAGGTGACATATCTAGTAAATGCCCCTATAGTGAATCTTTGTAACAGATTAAATAGAAGTTCTTAATTTTAATATCCATAAACCACTACCACTATAAGGCAAACCTTGTACATGTGTCATTTCTCCCTTCTCCCATAAAATTTTAGGAAAACTTTAAGGCATGTGTCATTTCTATTTCATTTCTCCCACAAACTCATAAAGATGTGATTTTTGACATAACTAGTTGTTTTAGTAAGTGCATAAAATAATTTTGCAAACCATGTAAATGTCATTTCTACCACAAACTAAAGGCTTCCTCCCATTAATTCAAGGCAAACTTTAAGGCCTAAAAATTGAACCAAAAGTGGTTGAACTCTCATAGGATATTATCCCCCGAACTCAAGGCTTTCCCCCATTAATTCAAGGCAAAATTTAAGGCTTAAAAACTGAACATTGTTTTAGTAAGTGCATAAAATAATTTGCAAACCATGTAAATGTCATTTCTCCCACAAACTAAAGGCTTCCTCCCATTAATTCAAGGAAAAATTTAAGGCCTAAAAACTGAACCTAAAGTGGTTGAACTCTCATAGGATAGTATCCCCAAACTCAAGGCTTTCCTCCATTAATTCAAGGAAAACTTTAAGGCCTAAAAACTGAAGCTAAAGTGGCTAAACTCTCATAGGATAGTATCCCCAAGCTCAAGGCTTTCCCCCATTAATTCAAGGCAAAATTTAAGGCCTAAAAACTGAACCTAAAGTGGTTGAAATTCCATAGGATTTTATTTTGTTGGTTGAGTCTTAACTTCTACAAGTTCTAAGCTCTCGATCTCATTCTTTCTTAAGGCATGCTATTGAAATAGATGTGATTTATGCCATAAATTTTAAGGCAAAATTTCATGAAAACCATGCATGAACCATGTATATATGTCATAAATCTCCCTTAAACTCTAGGAAATGCAATATTTAATGCATCTCATTTCTAGATGTGAATTCTACCATAAAATTTAAGACAAAAATTAAGATAAACCATGCACATGTCATTTATCTCAAGCACATGTGTCATTTCTCCCATGCATTTGTAATCAATTTCAATTTAATATATATTTTTATTGAATTTGTTTTTTTTCAGGGATAAAAAACCACTAAATATGGTTGACAAATGGAAATTATGCATAGATGTTTCTTGCTATCCCAATCTAGTGAAAACAGTGATTACATATGTGCTTTCCAATATTTCAACTAGTAAAGTTGTCTAAAGGAAAATGAACATACCAGGAAGAACAACAAACAACGAGGCATATTATATTACATTGATTGAAGGCTTGGGAACAAATATGGAGTATGGATCAAATGGAATTGTAGTTTTCACCAATTCTGAACTTGTGTGCAACCAGATGAATGGCTTGTACCAAGTTAAGGAGAGGCTAAAAGAACTGCATGGAATAGCAAACAATATTGTTAGCCAATTTCAATTTTTTAGTATAAGACATTGTACAAATGTGAATAATATGTCTGTTGATCTATTGCATGGGGCAATGCCAATACATGATTCATCTATCAAATATGAATTAATAGACGCATTAGAATTATACGGGGAAATGCCAATGCAAGATTCATCTCTCAAAGATGAATTAGTTTTGAGATGCTCTTCTTCAAAAATTCAAGATTCATCTCCAAAGATGAATTAGTTTTGAGATGCTCTTCTTCAAAAATTCAAGATTCATCTCTCAAAGATGAATTAGTGTTGAGACGCTCTCCTTCAAAATTTATTGATGGACATTGTAAAATATATTGGATATGTGTGTGTTTTGTACTTTTAAATGCATCTTTTTTAATGACCATGTGTTTTTTCAATTATATACCAAGTGTGCTCCCACCACACCATGTAAAGCACAACTTGGTGAAATTCACATTTGCAACAAGTGGTCAACTTCACATATTTATAAAATTAAAATGCGAAGACTTCAAATTTTTTTTTTTGTTTAAATGGAGTTTCATGCTTCTTTTTTAATTACCATGTGTTATTTTCAATTTTATACCAAGTGTGCTCCCACCATGTAAAGCGCAATTTGGTGAACATGAAATTTTTATAATTTTTTTGCTTAAATTGAGTTTCACACATCAATTATTGCTTTGAAAGTTGTGTTTTACATAATTTGTGTAATATTCCCAATTAGTCATGAACTAATTGGAATATTCAATTTTGTTTTATTACTTTGTTTAAAGAATAAAAGATCAAAGGAGGTCAATAATACTCCTTAATAATGAGCCCCAAGGGATAGCTCAACTAGTCTGAGCCAGACATGGGTCCTCTTCGTAATCAAGGAGGTCACGGGTTCGATTTTGAATTTCAGCCCCTCGGGGTCAGGCACTGTAAAATAGCGTCGACGATTTATCATGCGTATGATCTAGATATTATGGGGAAGTGCGCCCGGGTTCTCCGTGATTTTATTCCTCGGAAAAAAAAATACTCCTTAATAATGAATAAATCAATGCCAAATGTGAAAAGGCTAAATCTTGGTTGTTAAATCAAGCACCCTTAGGTGTGAAATGGGCTGGACATTTTGACTGGGTCAACCTTGACCAAATCTACAATGTTTTCATGGAGGATCAGCCATCAATGAGGCACAACACAGTTTTAAATGGAGATGCCTTGTGTGAAAAAAGTGATATCATGGGAAGTGGTTTAGGATTTGCAAGCTCTTAACTTATAAAAGGAAGAGGATGGCAGCATTAGAAGGTTGTTGATGATTATTATATTTGTTAATATATTTTCTATTTAGATATATATCTTTCTCTTGCTATTTAGCTGAGGACGAATGTTGTTTAGCATTAGGTGTTCCTGGTCAAGAATCCCACCTCTTCCCATTGAGTAGCTCTTGGGAGAGTTTGCATTGTATTGTCCACTATCTGGCTGAAGGCCAAGCTTCTTCTTTCAACTACAACACAGATCCTATTGAGGGTTTGGTTTTCTTTGCATGATGCAGTAAGTGGAGACTAGATCTTTTAGATCTAGGCCATTTTAGTGCTTCTTTTTAGTGGCAGAGACTTCTACTTCATTGGGAGGAGAGTATTGGAGGACTTGAGCTTCATTTTAAGATCTTGTGCATGCAGCTAACCACATTTTGATCCCTACAATGCAGTTTTACTTCCAGATCTACATTATTCCTGTAGGTGCAGTTGCAGGGTGTTTTGGCACACCATTTGGAGAGTTGGTTTTCAAGTGTTGGGGATATGCCTTTCACTTGGAGATCTCTTGGAGGGGATCATTTTATTTTTTATATCAGATCAGATCCACTTTCTAGATCTAAACATTTCAGTAGATCTGCAGTCTTAGATCTCAGATCTACAACTTGTACATGGTGTTTTGCTGAAAACCCCAAGGGGATTCTTTAGAGGAGCCTATATAGTGTATGTATCTGTTGTAGATCTGAATTTTTATGCACTTATCTACTCTAGATATAATGTGTAATATACATCTGTTGTAGACAAATAAAATAATGCTATAAGGTTTTTTCCAGTCTATATACATGGTTACAGCACCTCATTTTGAGGGTTTTCTTTCATTGGAGACTTGTGTTTCCTGTTATGCATCTTATGAGCCATATTTTACATCTATTTTGCTACTGTAAATGCAAATGAAAGGCCTCCAAATTGGCCTCTTTCTTTTTCTATCATGATCTGCGTTATTTTCTCGTATTTTTTCATTGTATTACTGATTTCCCTGGACATATATGTGCCGCTCGAAAATCACATTACATAGAGGTATTCTTAGATGATGAGGAGGAAGAAGAAGATGAACCAAGAATAGGTCACAACGCTGACACTGCAGGAGGAGAACCAACACCATCAGGAGATGGGAATGGAGCATTTGCTCCTATTGGAGGGGCTATTGGATCTTTGAGAGGAGTACCTAAGTAATTGACCTTAAGAGTTCAAGTTTCAATCTTGAATCAGAGGGTTTCTATTTTTATTGAAAATGGGGCTACCCACAATTTTATTGATGCCCAACTAGTGCAAAGGAGGGTAATACCCATCGATGCTTTTGAGGGATTTTCTATTTTGGTCCCAAGAGATAGAACAATGCAATGCATGCACTATGTACCATCCTTATCAGCCACCATGGGGACATATACATTGATTGATCACTTCCTTGTGGTTCACATACCTGACACCAATGTGATTTTGGGTGTTCAATGGTCAATTACATTGGGAAAATTCACCACTGATTGGGAGGCTTTGTAAACGGAATGGGTGGATAAGAAGAGTGGTGAGACTCAAATGATCAAAGGCATGCATACATATCCTTCACATACAACTTACACATAGAAAATAGAGATGTATTTGTGCACTGGAAGCAAGGACCTTACAGTCCCATCTATCATGCTCATGAGATTGTTGCATCTGACACTATTATCTAGTGGCAAACCACCTGGGAAGCCACCTGATTCAGATTTTGTGGGAGATGTCTCACAACATGATGCTCCAAGCATAGATCTAGGAGGGATGGGAGATTGCAAGACAATGATACGATGTTGGAAGTCTTGGGTAGGCTCAAGGAGGAGGGAGATCTTCTCCCAACATCATCATTACCCACTCTCATTTCAGATTCTGCGTTGTGGGAGGAGATGCATGGAAGGGATGGCCTTCCAAAATATACCTTTGGCATGGGAGATTTCAAGGAGGAGAAAAAACATATGATAGACATTTCTGTTGATAGCTACTCAACACTGTCACTATGGGAGGTTGATCCATATTTGAAATCCCAATTGTTGGTGGATTACTCCAAGGATATTCACACATTCATGAGGATACTTAGTCCAAGAAGGAGTCATCTATTATCATCGTAGTATATTCTTGTCTAGAGCATCCAAAATCAAGGAGAATTTACTACGAAGGGCCTATGAAGAGTTCTATTTCAGCCATACATACTTCATGAGATTCTAAAACATCATCATGAGGAGGTACACTTGGAAGGGCTTTGAAGGAGAACTATATCAACATTTTAAGAGATGCATGTACCATGTGGAGATGGGGTAGCAACATAACTCTATAAAGGAGTTAATTCATCCATCTCTTTCTCTTTTTTAGGAAGGGGATAGATCTATGCACCACTCCATTTGTTTAAGGAGGAATTTTGGTGAAATGTTTCATTTAATTATTGTTTGCATTCTTTCACCATATATATGCAGGCTATGACTCCAAGGAGGTGTATTGTACCTTATAAAATTCATGGCCAAATTTGGGCCACAAAATTTTCTGAACATGGCCACTCCCTTGGAGAACAAAGGGAGATTTTGTTTCATGATGGGTCCATTCCTAAGGCACCAAATATATCTCACACTTTCAACCATAGTGATATGACATGGGAAGCAAGTAAGTGGTGTGGAAACCACTTACCACATCATGATCTGATGTAGTCAAGAGATGCACTATGCTGGTTCCACATGTGGGACTATGACCCACCTCCATATTCACATATTTCTGTTTGTATGTATGTAGTTTTGATCCCATACATTGATGATGTGCTTGTAATTTTTATGGAAATGTATGGAGGGAGGATGGGAGGTTTGTATGTGCCCTATGGGATGGATAATCTCCATGTATCTTATGCTACCTGTTTCAGGGATAACATTGGGCAAGCCATGTTTGTTTAATTTCAGCTATTGTCTCCTTATGAGATGGATTATTTACATCTCATGAGAATTTGAAGGAGAAATTCATGAAGGGATGGATTAGTGAACACTTGGCTTATGGAGGAAGCTTATCACATTTTGGTGTCACCAATGGAGGAGGACAAGAGTTGCAGCACTCACCTTGTCAGTTTCTTGAGGACAAGCAACATTTGGGAAGGGAGGACTGTAATATTCCCAATTAGTCATGAGCTAATTGGAATATTCATTTTTGTTTTATTACTTTTTTTAAAGAATAAAAGAGAAAAGGAGGTCAATAATACTCCTTAATAATGAATAAATCAATGCCAAATGTGAAAAGGCTAAATATTGGATATTAAATCAACCACCCTTAGGTGTGAAAGGGGTTGGACATTTTGACTCGGTCAACCTTGACCAAATATACAATGCTGTCATGGAGGAGTGGTCATCAATGAGGCACAACGTAGTTTTAGATGGAGATGCCTTGTGTGAAAGAAGTGATCTCATTGGAAGTGTTTTAGGGTTTGTAAGCTCCTAACTTATAAAAGGAAGAGGATGGCAGCATTATAAGGTTGTTGATGATTATTACATTTTTGAACAAATTTTCTGTTTAGACATATATCATTCTCTTGTTGTTTAGCTGAGAATGAATGATGTTTAGCTTTGGGTGTTCCTGGTCGGCAATACCACCTCTTCCCATTCAATAGATCTTGGGAGAGTTTGCATTGTATTGCCCACTATCTGGCTGAGGACCAAGCTTCTTCTTTTAACTACAACATAGATCCTATTGAAGGTTTGGTTTTCTTTGCAAGCTGTAGTAACTGGAGACTAGATCTTTCAGATCTAGGCCATTTTAGTGCTCCTTTTCAGTGGAGGAGACTTCTACTTCATTTGGAGGAGAGTATTGGAGGAATTTAGCTTCATTTTTATATCTTGTGCATGTGGCCAACCACATTTTGATCCCTAAAATGCAGTTTTATTTCCAGATCTGCGTTATTCCTGTAGGTGTAGTTGCAGGGTGTTTTAGCACACCATTTGGGGAGTTGGTTTTCAAGTGTTGGGGATCTGCCCTTCACTTTGGAGATCTCTTGGAGGGGATAATTTTCTTGTTTATATCAGATCAGATCCAATTTCCAAATCTGAACATTTTAGTAGATTTACAGTCTTAGATCTCATATCTACAACTTGTACATGGTGTTTTGCTGAAAACCACAAGGGGATTCTTTAGAGGAGCCTATATAGTGTATGGATCTGTTATAGATAGGAATTTTTATGCACTTATCTGCTCTATATCTAATGTGTAATATAAAGGTGTTGCAGAATAATAAAATAATGCTGTAAGGATTTTTCCAGACTATATTTATTTTTGCAACACCTCATTTTGAGGATTTTCTTTCATTAGAGACTTGTATTTCCTGTTTGCATTTTATGGGCCATATTTTACATCTATTTTTCTATTGTAAATACAATGAAATGTCTCCACATTGGCCTTCTGCTTTGTCTATGATGATCTGCGTTATTTTCCTGTCTTTCTGCATTATATTGCTGATTTCCCTATCTGGGAATATTACAATTTGTGTACACTAAATTACATTAATTTTCTGAAATTTATTTTAGATAGTAATTAAAAAAATAATTGTAAATTTCCACTGTAGATATATATATCATGGAGGATGAATGATGAAAATCAACAGAATCCCATATCTCTACGAGAGAGGGGGATCAGGGATCGAGGTATGTTTATGGTATTTAAATATAATCTTAAATCTCCATACATATACATACATGTGTGTACATATGTAATTGATATTTTATCAACTTTGTGAGTTAAATTAGTTGTTAATAAGTTTCATTTTTTATTTTTTAGGAGCGAAGAGGAGAAGGGTCTCTACTCCATCAATGGAGCATGCCCATGGTTCACCTAGTCATGGTATTTTTCATGCAATTTAATCAATGAATATGTACATGTATTTTTGTGTATGAATGTATTTTTTAATTGATTATAAATTCATATTTTTTTATGAAGCTTCTCTCTCATCTCGAGAGGTTGGTGGTGGTTCAAATCCCCTTAGAGGGCCATTAATAAGTGCTAGCAGGTTGCATGAAGGTGGTGATATTTATTCCCCCAGAGGCCAAAGAAAGATGATGAAGGTGAAATATTTCAAGCACCCTGATATAGCTCACTATTTGTATGATAGACACCTTGTGGCCTATGAAAGACTCCCATGGAATGACGAGGTTCCTATTTATTTTGAAAAATTATTTTATGTAGAATTATTTTTGCAAATGAAATTCAATTACAATGAACTTTCCTCTGAATTTTTTGGTCCTAGGAAATGTCGATTGTGTGACCATAGGGGCACTAGGTGTGATGTTGAGTTGCCTCGCCCTGACCCACCATAGGTTAGTCGACCTTTTCATGTCGAAACTTTGTGGTCAGAGATGGAAGCCACTTCTCAAATTAGTTGAGAAGCAAGGGATGCTATCATTGACAATGTTCACAATGGATTGGGTGGAGTTTATGTTCGTTTGAATCGAAAAAGAGCACATGAGAATGCGCATGCTAATTTTGTGTATTATACAGATGAAGGGATTGACAACATGAGTGTTAAAGATCTCAAAACATATGCAAAGAATTGTCGCAATGGTTGGCATGACCTAATTGTTCATGAGGAAGAGGGCATGGGAACGATATGTGTTAATGTTTAGGGTTCAATTATTTTAACACATGCACAATTTGTAATAAATACATATATACATACATTTATTTGTATACATTAATCTAACAAAAATGTATCATTATATGTTAACACCATTTGTAGTTGTCACGCTTGATGAATGAAGAAAATGTTAATATCACGTTTTGGAGCCTCTGGTTCAAACGATCAAGATGGGTCTCACCATCAAGATATGTTGGAAAATGTTAGTGTTTTTTAAGTGATATTTTTAAAATAAATAATTGTGCACACATGTACATGTACACATATATAATAATTTTTTTTAACAGATTCCGATTCTGTTTGATATTTTTGGGATGGCGGTACCTTCTTCTTCCTTGGGAGATGTACCTTCTACTTCCTTAAGAGATGTGCCAGATCCACAACAACAAGTATGGACAATTTTTCACTTTTAAAATTTATGTTTTTAAGTTATGTATTCCACCTCAAAAAGTTCCATTAAAAAATGAGATATATCTATATCTTCAGTTATTTTAAATTTTTTGAATTTTAGGTTTTTGGAGATTTTATTTCTGAACCACTCTTAGGAGATGTGCCAAATCTGACAACACAAGTATTCAATTTTTCGCTTAAATATATATATGTTTTTAACTTATAAGTTATAAATTGAAGCGTAAAATTTTTATTATAAATTGAGATCTAGAGATTTTGAGTTATTTTAAATTTTTTGAATTTTAGGTTTTTAGATATTTTCTTTTGGAGCCTCTCTTAGGAGATGTGCCAAATACACTAGTAGAAGTATTCAATTTTTCACTTAAATTTATATATTTTTAAGTTATAATTTATAAATTGAAGTTTAAAAATTTTATTATAAATTGAGATCTTGATCTTGAGTTATTTTATACTTTTAAATATTTTGAATTTTAAGTTTCTATAGAGGATTTATTTTCTCCACAGACTCTAGCGATGGAGATAGGAACATCCACACCATTTCAACCATTTGAACAAGTTGTCTAAATTTTTTTTAATATTATTGAAAATAAGTTTATATATATGCATTTTCATTTGAAAATTTTTAATATATATATATATATATAATTGTACATGTCTATTGTACAATTTACTATTGGAGATGTTCCCGTGGGGGAAGTTGTAGTGGATGAGAAACAAATGGAGAGGGAACCTCATGAGGTATTGCAAGAATTTTTTTTTTATATTTTGTTTTTTACATGAAGTTTTATATATTATCACTCAATTTTAAAACATAAAATTTTAATGTTTGTACACATTGTGTACAGGTTCCCCATGCTTCGCAGGATAGCTCGGAGATTGAGACTTTGCTGGGAAAGACACTAAATCCATCTATATTTGATGGATGATGCACATACACTATTTGATGGATGATGCACATGCACACATGAAACATTATATTTTCAGTAGATTTAGTCTTAAATTTACTTTTTTATATATAGTCTTATCTAGATGCAGTCATATATAACTTGATACTTGATACTTGTGAGATCTACAAATTTTGGACATATTTTATGTGAACTACATTTGGTACATGTGAATGTGATATATAATGTTTTTAAAACTTAAGTTTTGGATGGTTGAACTACATTTGGCATGTGAATTAATGTTACAGTGTTATATATAATTTGTTTTTTTTTTTAAACTCAAGTTTTGGATGGTTGAACTACATTTGGCATGTGAATTAATGTTACAATGTTATATATAATTTGTTTTTTTTTTAAAACTCAAGTTTTGGATGGTTGAACTACATTTGGCATGCGATGTGAAGTAATGTTGTGTTAAATAATTTGTTTTGTTTTTAAAGTGTTATGGTTGAACTACATTTGGCATGTGAAGTAATGTTACTTGATACTTGATACTTGTGATCTATAATGTTTTGTTTAACTCAAGTTTTGATACTAGTGATATATAATGTTTTGTTTTTAAAAAGTTTTGATACTTGTGATCTATAATGTTTTGTTTTTATAACTCATGTTTTGGATAGTTGAACTACATTTGGCATGTGAAGTAATGTTGTGTTATAATTTTTTTGTTTTTAAAACTTAATTGGATGGTCAAGAACTAGATTTGGCATGTGACGTAATGTTGTGATCTATATTAATGTTTTTCTTTTGAAAAACTCAAGTTTTGGATGGTTGAACTACATTTGGCATGTGAAGTAATGTTGTGTTATACTTTGTTTTGTTTTTAAAAAATAATTTTTGGATGTTTTATCTACATTTGGCATGTGAAGTAATGTTGTGATCTATATTAATGTTTTGCTTTTGAACTACATTTGGCATGTGAAGTAATGTTTTGATCTATATTAATGTTTTTCTTTTGAACTACATTTGGCATGTGAAGTAATGTTGTGATCTATATTAATGTTTTTCTTTTGAACTACATTTGACATGTGAAGTAATGTTGTGATCTATAATTTTTTGTTAAATTAAAACTTAAGTCTTGGATGGTTGATCTACATTTGGCATGTGATATAATGTTAAATGTTTTTATTGGATAGTTGAACTACAATTGGCATGGCATGTGAAGTAATGTTGTGATATAATCAAAAAGTTTTTAAAACTCAAGGTTTGGATGGTTGAACTACATTTGGAATGTGATTATGATATGATGTTTTGTTTTTAAAATTCAAGTTGTCATTTTCCAAACAAAAAAAAAATCACATGAACATATGTACATGTAGAAATGATTTTACACATGTTTGAATATATATGTTAAAATGATTGAAGTACAATACACACACACACACACACACACACATATATATACTTTGCTAGACAAGGCTATTAACATACATCTAGTGGTATTATCATGTATCCATTAAATTTGATAATTTTACATAACTCATTAGTAAATTAAATTTGGTGATTTTAAATATAGTTAGTAAATTAAATTTTATAATTATCTATGGAAAACTAAAGACATAGTTCCCTAAGATATTTTAAAATAAAATAAATAAATTATTTCATAAATTATGATAATGAGTTTTATGCATTTAAATAATATTTTACTTTAGTTATATATATATATATATATATATATATATATAACTTCAGATTCATTTTACCATTTCCCACTTCAGCATTGTAGGGTTTGTAAGGCAAAGTCTAGCTGTTGGTTATTCTGGGGGGTAGCGGAACCATCTGTCTGGGGTTCTTGTTCATGCATTTTACTCTGCATTTTAGTAGGTTTATGCCACGAGCGAGTCGGAATACACCACATTTGATTCTCCCTTTGTTCATAGACTTACGTCGTTATGGGAATACCTTCTCTGACATATTCCAAAGGAACAACAAGGATGTGGGCCCTACCTACAGTAACATCAATACTATTTTGACTTTCTTTTCCCTTACACAGGCCCTGCAAAAGTAAAAACATGTTCCCCATCTCTCTTTCTGATAATCCGGGGAAAAATCGAATCTTGGTTATACGAGGACACACAAAAATGGCAAAAGGATAGACCACAAAGAAGTAGGGTAGGGAAAAAGGAAAGGAAAACCAGGTCAAACCCATTACAAGCTCCAACAAGCAAGGCAAGAAATCCAAGAAAGTGGTTATAGAAAACCTTTTCGAAGCCTACACCACAGGAAATCCTCCCCAAGTCCGCAATCTCATTCATGGATGGGAGAGAGAAAGTGGACATGAAGAAGAAGAGATAGAAATGTAGGAAGAGGAAATGGACTTCATAATTGATCCAGGGAATACTAGAGGACGATTATCCCTTTTCAACCAATCTATTCAGACTTACTGGACTTTTAAATGTGTTCTATCAAAGGCTGTTATGAGCCTTCAAGAAGTGGGAGGAGGCCCACATGTGGTTTCTCAAGTGATTTCAATACTATAGCATATTAAAAAGGAATTGCAAGACATTCGGGTATCTCAGCATCAAGCAACCACACAACTTGGAAGAATCGAGAGGAAACTTCAAACGATGCACCAAGTGGATATGCCGAGGTCTAGTGTCAAAAACCCTACATCGGTTGAGTCCTCAGATGACTGATTCACTGGTTCTCTCTTTTGATGTTTCATGTTTTTGGTGGATAGCATTTATATTTACACGTAGTTGTCAGACTTTGGTAGATATAATAGTATGGAGACAATAGTCTATAGGAGGAAAAAAAATTTCAATACTGGATGGCTTTTAACTCGCTAAGATGACCAACAAACCTGGTTTCCTTCGAGAAGGTTGAGGTTATCGCATTTTGATATGTAAACCTGCTTATTTTTTGATAAATAGAAAAATGGAAAGGCACTCCTAAACTTACCAATATATATATATGTGTGTGTGTGTGTGTGTGTGTGTGTTTTCATTTTTATTATAAATAAAATTAAATACATTGTTTTATTTTAAATAATTTATTTTTAAAATTATTATTTATAATAAATTTGAAAACTTATTATAAATATTACTTATTAATTATTATTATATAATTATTAAAAAAATTACTTTCCTTAAAGAATATAAAACTTTTTCTTGTATGGGTTATTAGAACTCAGAAAGGGTGGGTTGCATGTTATTTCCATCCCACTTGGCAACATGACGGGGATGCCGCAACTTGCCCCTATAATGGTTTTATTTATGGCATCCATGAGCGGCATGGGGGAAATCCAAATGTCGAATACATGGACCAAAATTCATCTACGCTTGCAAACTTTTACTAGTCTCCATGAATTTTCATCAAACCCTCACACTTTGCAATGAAAACCTGGCCACCCTATGTCACAACGAGTTGTCTAGTTTCCTTCCTTATTAATGGCACAAGAATAACTAAGATGATGGAATCAATTTTGCATTCAAAATTCTCATTTTTAGTATTGTTGTTATAAAAATTCATGTTTTAAAGATGTGAAAGTAATTAAAAATTTCAAATATAAATTAAAGTTCAATGTGGGTGAAATTATCACCTTAATCATGGAAAAATCAATAGGCTTTACTACAACAAGTTTATTGCAAACACATTCGGTTACTCATTCAAAGACTCAACAACAAAGTCAACCATTAATGGAATAGGAGGGTGAAACATGTGTTGGTGCACAAAAGTGACCCATGGTTAAGAGTTAAGACAACAAAACACCCTTAGACACATACATTATTCAATATGTGCAAGTAGGTGAGGTCTCGCCCAAGATATGATGATGGATTTGTGAGAACCTTTGAAGGTTTTGTAGGGGAAAACGGGAAACATAAATGACTTCAGGTCCAAAAAACCCACCTCAAGCTATGGTATTCGCCATCCATTATAGATATAACCATTGAAAATGAAATACATTAAAAAAACTTCACAGTGTGTGTTGGAAGATTCCCATCAAGCTACGATGCACATCGGTCAAGTGTAAACGTATCACATAACGAGAAAAGTAATCATACAATGTGAATTCAATATACAAGCGCAAAGATAAATATGAAACATAATAGGGGAATATAACTTCATTCGTACAATAATATTATAATCGAGATTCTGCCTCAACTACAAAATATCAACACAAAACACTCACCAAAAGCTATATGGTAGAATCATGAAAAAATGACACAAAACCTTTGAAAGCTTCATATTAACAACAAAAATGATTGATACAAATTACAAAGGGGTATCATACGCCTAAATGGGAGAAATCAAACTATCATAGTTCATGTCATATTAGCAAGCCCAACCCCAGTGCAATTAGCAGAGTGAGTTTTTAAAAAGGTATCAAGGAAAAAAAGAATTAAGAAGAAGAACATCAAGCCAACCAAATGTATCTAGAGAACAATAATCAAGCTAATAGAATAGAAGCAACAACAACTCTTTATATAACTTGATCTCCAACGATGCACTCCTACGAATCTTTGGCCAACTCACCTAGCCCGCTCACCCGAATGAATTTTCCATTCTTTTGTGAAATCATAACTGACTACTTGACTATAATGGGCCAAATTGCAACCAAATTCTCACCCACAACTAACTGAGCCATACTACTGGAGGGTGTGATGTTGACAACCACATATTTTTGTTATGTCACAGTCGTTGTTGTTTCTGGCACACATCTGCATGATATGCCTATCTGCTTCTACATTGCATGTGATGTCAACCAACCTTTTTTGCACACAATATCCCTTTTTTCCTCCTTACTACATGGTTTCCCTATACATAGCCAAAATTCTGAAAATTCTCCCCTTTCCACCTTGGCCCCAATAGGGCCCCAACACTATTCATGGCTCATCCTTGAGTCACTCTGGTTTGTTTGTGTACCAAGAGAAGGGAGTACCTCTATGGTTTTCTTCAAAAATTGTTGTTTTTTTTGGCTACCAACACTATAGATTTTTCTTCCTCTACCAAACTGATAATATCCCTTGCTACCTAAACATGCATAGGAAGAGTCACGGAATAATATTTATTTGTCAACAACTACCTAATGTGTTATTGTATATGCTGCAATGATGTCATCAGTGAGTTTCAATGCTTCATCCTTAAATTTACAACCTTTTGGTAAATTTTTCAGTGTTCTTCTCTCCACTGGTTGATTTATTTTCCCAAAATCACGCTTTCTACCATTGAAGCTTGACATGGTAGGGCGATCAAATTGTTGCATATAGAATCACTTTGCTACTCTACAGTTCTAATTCTAGCATTTATTTCCATAAGATCGACATTACTTTGTGGAGTGTTCCAAACATCTATGCCAACTTCATAAAATTTGGTGCATTTCTGCTTTAGATCATGTGCACTCTTAATTGAATTAGAGGTTTCTTATACCACTTTTAATCTTTGTATATCCTCTGACTAGATAGCTGGCTTTATATGTAGTTGTAACTCAACTTTTGTATTAAGACCTTATATTATTTCCTTGATCTTCAACAACTTCTCCTCTTTAAGAGTGTTGATTTCCATTAGGACACCCAAAAATTTGTTGTATACTTCCTCCATTACTCATTTTAGTGTCTCCTGTCTCTCTTCATCTTATTGTCATGCTTCCATAAATTTCACATGTATAACTTGCAAAGCCTCATGCTCGTTGGTGAAATAAACCACTTTTTTTGAGATAGCATGTGTGGGGAACTACACTTCATGTGTAATATATTGTTGCAATTGATGTGAAATATTCAAAGGAAGTTGTGAAAAATTAAGTTTATTTTTGAACTAAAGTTTCCCATGGGCCACAAGACTTACTTATTTACACTCACAACTATTTTTCTATTCATAGGAAGAGAGAAAATCGACCTCACCTTCCTACTGGGTTTTATCCCGAAAGGGTTTCCCAGGATATATTTTGTGTCAAATGTGGGTGTTATTTTTCATTTAAACATTCTCTAATTTTCACATAAATTTTAATTTTCATGCATACAAAATAAAAAATAATCTATAATGTAACCATATTCCTCCCACATTTACCCAAGCTAACCGTTCCATTGGGGAAACCTTGTGACAAAGAGTTAGAATGATATGATTCAACAACACAAGTACAGTTAAGAAAGTCGGACCAAATTAAAGAAACGAATCTAAATTTCCACACATGATACAAAACCTTCAAGAGCCAACCAACCCTTCCAAGTGACCAACCCTTGAGACAAATTTAAATTTCATTGATTTGGACGCTCAACCACTCACATGAAAATCCATGCATGCGACCGTGGCCTTCCAGGGGCTCCCACAACAAGGCATGCCAACGAATGTGTACATTTCCATGAATTTCTAACATAATGACCCTAGATTCTGAGCGACTTTTTTAGGGCTAGGTCTCAGGCCACTACCCAAAATTTCATGAAACTCCCATAAATGATAAATACCATTGAAAAAAGGTTATTAATTTAAACATTTTATCAAGGACTTGACCGACCCCTACTAGCCATGACATGAATTTCATCAAACATGTCAGAAATATGTAAACTATAGGTCATAAGAACATATCTGAGCATATGTATCTCATACTTATCTGAGAATCAATAAGAAGCATTGATTCCTTATCAAAATAGTTTCATTATCATCTATTAGATCATATATTCATTGCTCATTCATTTACTAAGAAAAACATGACGAGAGCCATACATCAAGTTTGTCATAAAACATACTCATAACTAGCATATAATAAACTTAAACAATAAGGATATAACAACCATAAATACCACATATCGGAAAGTATATTTACCCATCAAATACAAGAGAGAAAGAGCTCTTATTAACATGTGTAAAATGCAACCAAGTCTTGGACTTCCATGTACCACCCGACCATAGACTAGGCTGAACCAAATATTTCTTTCATCCAATCATCCTCATGCCATATTCGAAGAATGAATGTGGGACATCATGGAATGAACCAAACAAAACCAAACCATGGCTTCCACGGGCCAACCACCTCAACCCTCAACCAGTGATTCCACCTCACAGTTATAAATCACTAACCATCACTAGATCAGAATCTACCCAAGTTGTCCATGGCTTTAGAACGTTTGTTCTAACCTAGGCCTCTAAGACTAGTAACTCAACCCACAACAGTTATCGAGATTCTAAAGTGTTTTTCCAACCATGGATTCTAGGACTAGTAACTCCACCCACCAAGGGATTCTAGAGTGATTTTCCAACCAAGGCTTCCACGACTAGTAACTCAACTAAATATGTTACAGGGCTTCCAAAGCATTTGTCCAACCAAAAATTATAGGAACTAGTAATGCAACCCACAACCAAAGGAAATTGAGAACCAACAATAAAGCAAAGATAAAACCCACAAAACCATGGCTATCCAAGAAATGGTGAGGCTAGGAAAAATCACTATCAATCTAGGAAATATTCCATGCCAATAACATATCATAACCAAGAAACCACATGCATGCGCTATGCATGCCAAAAATAGCAAGGAAATCATACATGAAACTCAATACCTGCAGGAAACAAACTTTGTAGTTGCTGATCCCGATGTCCTCTTGCGCTTTCCATCTCCTTCTTTTCATTCTTGCTCCAAATCCAAAGTATTCCAAACTCCTCCAATAGTACTCCAAGAAAACTCTAAGTGTCTAAGATTATGAGAGAGAGAGAATAGAATGAGTGCTCCCAAAACTAAACAAACAAAATCCATGAACTGATCCTCAAAATCCATTTTAATAATGAGGCCTCTATTTTCTTCAATTTTCCATTATTTTCCTTCATTTTCCTCCTCACATGCAACCTGCGACCTTTCACCTTCCTATTCTCATATTTTTAATTATTTTCATAAAACAAATGCCAATAAATTTATGATTCCTTTCCAAAGACTTTTCCATTTCTTTTGCCAATTTCCTTAGCCATTAATTAATCCCATGTGATCCTCATCACTATTATTTTTCCCAACATTCAACTTGGTATACATGTCCAATGACCAAGGTATTATTTTACCTTTATTAACTTTATTACATGAATTTTTAACTAGGGTTGTTACAACACCTCCCCCCCCCTCTTGGGGGAACACCGTCCTCGGTGTTCAATGACAACTACAACCAACAAGACTATTGAAAGAAAAAAATACTACCCATGGAGATTTATAAATTAGCTCGTTGCAGTATTTAAAATAATCAACCTGTTGAGAAGAAACCAACATAGAAACCTTAAAAACATAACAACCATAATGACATGACATCCATACCACTTATTGGAGATTTATAGAATAACTTATGGTGGTATTTACATCAATATGCATATGTACATATACTAAAACATCACACCAAAACATATGCCAAACATATTCGGTCAGCCAACAAATATAGAAGGATACAGAACCCAAATTTGATTAGCCACCTCCCATGTAGCTTCATCGGGCCCATAGTGCTTCAACTGAACTTTAACCTGCTCGATTTCTCGGTTTTGAAGCATGAGCATATTTTTCAACATTATGCGGTGTGGTTTCAGATGGAATTTTCCTTCTAAATCAACCTACAATATATACCATTCAATCACATGATAAAATTCTTTAACATACTTCTTAAGTAATGACACATGGAACACATCATTTACTTCATTGTTGGTGGTAGTGCAAGTCGATAGGATACTGGTGCAATCCTTTCAAGAATCTTGAAATGTCCACAATACCGAGTTTCCAGCTTCACACATAAGCAAATCCTCAAGGAGATCTTCTTGGTCTTGATGCATAAGTACACCTATTCCCCAACCCGAAACTCCTTAAACAACCTGTATGTATAACTGTTATGTTTGTCTTGTGATACCTTCATATTCTTCTTGATTACCTACATTTTCAATTCGATCTCTTCCAACATGTCTGTCCCTATCAACACCCTGCTAACTGGATCAATCCAACTAATGCAAGTATTGTAAGTCCACCTATAGAGTGCCTCAAAGAGACTCATCCTCAGTGACTCCCGGTGACCATTGTTGTAACCAAACTTAACCAATGGAAACTACTCCTCCCATGATGATACATCACATACATTCTCAACATGTTCTCCAATATCCTATTGACCATATTTCTCTGTCCATCTGTCTACAAATGATAAGTTGTGTTGAATGCCAAATTTTTACCCAAACCTACAAATAACTCTTTCTAGAACCTAGAAGTGAACTTGGAGTCCCTCTTTTGACACAATATTCTTCGGTACACCATGCAACCTCACCACATATCTAATGAATACTTGTGACATATCACTAGCTGAATATGTATACTTCACAGGAATGAAGTATATTAGCTTTTTCAACATTTCCACTACAACCATGCTAGAATCATGCTCTCTATATGTCCTTTGTAAACTTGTGATAATTTCCATAGAAATAACCTCCCAATTTCACTCTTGAATCATAATTGGTTGTAGTAAACTACCTAGATGCTCACACTCTTCCTTTACTTGTTGACAAGGGCCAAGCATATAGCCACAAACTCTGCCAATTCCTTCTTTAGATTCGACCAATAATAAAACTTCTTCACTATTGTCAATGTCTTTTGATAACCTGGGTAACCTACAAAAAAATTAGCATGAAATTACCTAAAGATAATATTCTTGAGCTCACTACTATTTCACACATATATCGTCTCCTTAGAACTAACCAATCCATCTATTATAAGATGATAGTCCACATCCTGATCACCTATGCTCTGAAGTAACCTGTGCATAAGTGTCATATACTTGTCATCATGTTGTCCTGCTTGTTATATCTAATCATGTAACTGTTGGAGCAGACTATAGGAATCCTATGGATGTTGTGAATCAAGCAACCCGAACAAGAGTTGTCCCCAACATTTTAGATGCATTTACCATAAATGGCTAACCAAGTGACTTATACAAATTTCCACTTCTGGTATAATATTACATTAACACTCAAGTATAATAGACTGAAGCTATTTCCGAATTTAGTAACCTTGCAAATGATTATACGCTAATGGAAAAATTGAAGATACCTTTAGCGTGTCGATGAAAGCTGGGGAAACTAATCTTCTAAGTGTTATCAATGTTGCACTCAATACTGACCTATTATTCTCCATCACTAGCCATAAAATGATAGTTGTGGCTATCGATGCTTTGTATACAAAACCTTTTCAGATGAATGTTTTGATTCTCAGCCCTGACCAGACAACTGACATACTTTTCACAACCAATCAGGCTACAGGTAGATACTACATGGCTTCTCGAGCATATTCCAGTGGGCAAGTAGTTCCCTTCGATAACACAACTACCAATTCCATTCTAAAATATGAGGGGAGCCTTCACAAGTCAGCTCCAATCATGCCTAATCTTCCATTCTATAATGACACCAAGACTGCTACTAGCTTCACTAATGGTCTTAGAAGCTTGGCATCACGCGACCACCTAGTCTTCATTCCTCAGAGTGTGGAGGAGAATATTTTCTACACCATCGGTTTTGGGTTGATCAAATGACGAGGGCAGTCTTGTGGAGGTCCCTATGAATCAAGATTTGCATCAAGTATGAATAACATATCATTTATCCTACCAACCACTTATTCAATCCTTTAAGCTCGGCAATTTCACATGAAAGGAGTATTCTCCACCAACTTCACTGATAACCCTTCTGCACCATTTGATTTTACCGCACATAACATAAGCAGAGGGCTCTAGTCCCCTGTGAAAGTGACAATAGTGGAATTTCTTAAATATAACGCCACGGTGCAAGTAATTCTTCAAGGAATGAATATATTTTCTGGTGAAATCCATCCTATCCATCTCCATGGTTATGACTTTTACATCATGGGAGCAGGCTTTGGAAATTATAATCCACAAACAGATCCTCAAAAATTCAACCTCATCCTCTAATATGCAACACTGTCAATGTTCCAGTAAATGGCTGGGCTGCAATAAGATTTGTGGCTGACAGTCCAAGTGAACATAATTTGTTTCCCACCATTCCACTTTCCTTAGAGTACTGTGCCGTCTCTTGTTCTTCATACTTTGTGCATAGTGGTAATGGTGATTTATTACATATTGCATAGTGGTAATGGTGATTTATTACTTATTGCAGGTGCTTGGGTGATGCACTGCCACTTAGACATGCACATAACATAGGGATTGGCCATGGTGTTTGTGGTTAAAAATGGACCTGACGCTCTTTTGAGTCTCCAGTCACCTCCCAAAGATTATCTGTTATTCTGATAATGATCAATGATAATGATAAATACCAAACTCTAATATTTTCCATCTCATAATTCTAATTCTTCATTGTTAGTTTGATCTTTGGATCCCCCGATTGTTATGGGAAAATTTTGCACCATTTTTTGTATCACATTAAGGGGAAAGCCGTGGAAATTTATATCTATAAAGAAGTTACACAAACTATTATTATATGGGACAAGAAGTACAAAGTAAAACAAAAAGCTGATATTGTGCTCTCATGTTACAGTTGTCAAATTCAGGTTGGGTTTTTGGGCATATTTTTCTATTAAAATATGGATTAAAAAATAAATCAGCATACAACTATCAAATTGTGGAATTTAGGATGACCAAGGGGTGTTTGATGATGTTTAATCTATCTATTTCTAATGTTATTACTAAGTGACAGAAAAGATAAGTATTTTAAAATTAGCAATTCCAAAAATTTTGCTATCAATGCACTGCACACATAATATATATATATATATATATATATATATATATATATATATATATATATATATATATATATATATATATATATATATATATATATATATATATATATATATATATATGTATATGTATATGTATACACACACACACACCTTGGTCTTTGTAGACAGGGCCATTAACATCTAGTGGTATTATCATGTATACATTAAATTTGATAATTTTACATAACTCATTAGTAAATTAAATTTTGTGATTTTAAAAATGGTTAGTAAATTAAATTTGATAATTTTGCATAACTCATTAGTAAATTAAATTAGGTTGTTTTTAATATAGTTAGTAATTTAAATTTGATAATTTTAAATAACTTGTCGGTGATTTATGCAAAACTAAAGACATGGTTCCCTAAGGTATTTTAAAATAAAATCAAATAAGTAAATAAACTAGCAATTGCACCACATGTTGCAAAAGAAACGCCGTAAGGAAATACCATAGGAAAGATTAGTCTAGAAGAAATAAGTTGTTACAGATAAGGATCCATCGTGAAGGAATGAAAGGCAATTTTTGCTTCCATGGAAACAGGTTGTGAAAGTTTCAAAAATATCGATGATAAGAGTTATGAACCAAATTTTTTTGTTATAGATATTGAAATAGGAAGTTGGGGGTGAAAATTCTTTGGTGATTAATAATCCTCTGAAACAAACATGAAATGAGCAGCTAACTCAAATAAGATATTTTAAATACATTCAAGTACAATCTATCTAGAATAGATGTAAATAAAAGGAATTTTTATTAATAGAAATAGAGTTTACTCCAAGTTCATCTACATATCCCAGTGCTAATTTCATGCTTGTCAGAAATTGTATATTGTATATGAATAACAATAGTCTTGGTATACAAGAAAGTGAATGCCATTTTAATATGGAGACATTTTTGGAAGGAGAGATTGTTCTTTATGTTATGGTTTATTTTCTTAACTCCAAACTTGGTTTATTCTTTCTCTATATACATAAGAAACAAAAATAACAAAGTAATTTCACAATTTTAAATTATAGTTTTATATTTTATAATTACAAATCTAGTTTCTTATTAAATTATTTTACACACATCTATTTATTCAAATAAATTATATTGTGAATGTGATTTTAATATGGAGACATTTTTGGAAGGATATATTGTTCTTTATGTTATGGTTTATTTTCTTAACTCCAAACTTGGTTTATTCTTTCTCTATATACATAAGAAACAAAATATACAATGTAATTTCACAATTTTAAATTATAGCTTTATATTTTATAATTACAAATCTAATTTCTTATTAAATTATTTTACACACATCTATTTATTCAAATAGATTATATTGTGAATATGTTTTCTCCTATTATTTGATTACAAAATTATTGTACTCCCTACTAAGTAAAACAACTTTATTAATAAAGAATTGAATTCCAAATTGAAAGTTTGCTCTTGAGCTAGAACTACTATAATATATAGAACTGGTTTTTCGATGTATAAATGATTTGTTTTATATGTTGTTGAATTTCCATTACCTATTATCTTCAAACCCCATGGGGAGGTATTGAACATGGGAGCCAAATTTAAGTAAATAAACATTCACATTGTCAACTTAGAAAAAAACTATTATAATCCTAAAATTCTCTTACCTAATCATATTTTTAAATATATAATTGAGTTCTATTTATTAAAAACAAAGGCAATATTAAGAACCTCCTAGAGTTATAAAAGGTAATTGACATGAAAAATAAAAAATCTCGTCATGACAACATACAAATGTTAATCTTAACTGAATCATTAAAAATAGTACAAAGAATCACATTGATTACCATGGCCCTTGTGTACCTTCCTCTTATTACCTTTTAAATACCTTTTAAAATACCTAATGTTTGTAACTTATTCTTAATCACATAGTGTCAATTTTGTAAAACTATAATCTACAAGTCTCACTTTTTATAGCTTTGGTGGAAGGATAGAGTATCTAAATCCCCTTACCCTTTAAGAAGCATCCTCAATTATTGTACCACACCCACCTAGTCATCCAATCTAGACATCTTAGGTTATTCTAAATTGATGAAGAGTACAGAATTTTTAGGGTGGTGTTCTATGTTCACTAAAATTCCCATGATGTCCATCACTATGTATGGGGTTAGTTGCAACCTTGGATATATTCTGTGAGTTGTTGTGATTTTTTTTCTTGTGGCTAAAACTTATTTTTGGTTGACATCTAGTTATCATGATTCAAAACATTGTTATCATCTCAGATCCTTATAGCATTAGATATATTTTGTGAGCTAATGTGATGTAATATTTTTTAGCTACAATTAGGTAATTAAATATACCTATATAGTTTTTTTTTAATAGAAGAAAATTGATATTCATTAACAAAAAAAAATCGGAAAGAGTATGTATATCGTTAAAAATTGTTATGTAGTTACAAACTATTACAATTAAGTAGTTAAAGGTAAATTTAGTGTTATTTAATAAATGAGAATTATGAACATTCATCATTATTTCTCAAGATAAATCATGTCCTATGAAATAATTTCACATATTTTAAAAGAGGTTTGCATATGAAGACATTTGATCCATCTTGGCTCTTGGTAGATGAGTCAAAATTGATCTAGGCCATCTTAATTTGGCCCTTTAAATAAAATATATTCCACTTGAATACCATGGGTCGATACCATGAGCTGTTTTTATAGCTTATTATTATTTTTATTTTTTATTGTATTTTGACCTAGTTAAAATGTTCATTATATTATGTCAATCTTTTTATTTAATTTACTTTTATTTTTATTTTTCTGTAATTTAACATAGTCTAAATGTTAAACATGATATTACAACATTTATATTATACACATAAAATCAATCTAACTTATTAAAAAGAAAAGAAAAAAATAGCATTATAAAATATATATATATATATATATATATATATATATAACTAGTAACTTGTGGATCTAATGGCATAAAAAATTCCAATCATCTAACATTTGATCCAATGGCTCAGACATGGACACATTGGCAGCTAGGGAAGTTGTTTTCAAATAATAATTTCGCCCTTTAAATAAAATATATTCCACGTGAATACCATGGGTTGTTTTTATAGCATATTATTATTATTATTTTGTTTTGTTTTATTTCAATCGTTTAACATTCACATTGACAGCTAGCGAAGTTATTTTCAAATAAAAACACCTTACAGCTTAATTACAGTAAGATAAAAAATTAAAAATAAGAAAGAAATTAAAATACTATAAGAAAATGAAATTAAGAAAATTAAAACCAACTTTTTTAACAACAATTCTAAAAATTCTAAAAAAATAATATAATTGAATACTCTTTTATAATTACTATATTATAATTAAATTTATCATTCATATACAGCCTACAAACATCAACTATGTATTTTCCTATTAAGTAAAATAAAAAAACATTGACCATGTATTTTCCTGTTAAATAAAAACGTCTTTATGAAAAAAGTGTTTAGTAAAAATAAAGCCCTAACTTTTAAGATAACAAATCTAAAGGGGAGGCATACAAATTAATTGCATGAATTCTATCATCTCAACACTTCGATTCCCTTGGAACGTTATAATGAAGCTCAGTGAATGTGGGGAAAATGTTTTGATCATACTATTGAATGGATTTTAACCCTTCCCTCCTCTTCTATGAGATGGATAAACTGAACGTGAACTTCACTTTTTGGTTTTAATTATTTTCACATGTCTTTCAGGGATATTTTTTTATGTAAATGGAAAAGGCAAAAAGACAGAAGATATGAGGGGCTGTGAGGTTACTGTCTCTGCATATAAGTTTTTGTGCCAAGAGATTATTGTCCAAATTTGTAAAGATAAAGTTAGAATAAAATGCTATTTACAGTTTTCCTATCTCAAATATTATATAAATTATGAATGGAATAAGGATTACTTAACAAAATAATTTTTTTTTATGAATTAAATAAGCTATTTTAATTTTTTGTTAATTGTAAATTTAATTATCTAATAAATATAGAAAAAAGTAAACAGAAAAATAAATTCAAGTTTTTATTAGAGATTCAAAATCTGCAATCTACATAAAAATACAAATGCTAAACAAGTTATAACAGTAAAGAACAAGCTGGAATGTCTAACTTTTATAAGTTTTGTGACAATGACATATCTATAATAGCAAAGAACAACCTGAAATGTCTAACTTTTTTACACTAACATTTTTGGGGGCAACAGCAAGATGTAACAACAATGCAACCATACTTTGCAAATGGTGAAAGCAACAAACAATTTATATTTAATTAATTTTTTATTAATTCATATTTAGTTTCAAAATTCAAAAGCTACATTGACATGTCTACAAAATAAAAATCAAATATAAAACAAAATAATATTTATTTTTGGGTAAAATTTTGAGTAGAAACTTTGTAACTAAGTAAGTTATTCCACTTCATTTAATTGATTCATTTAATGGTTCTAGTTGATTGAATTAATTCATATCAAGGTTGTTCTACTTAATTGAATTAATTGATCGGGTTTAAGTAAATGAAAATTTCTGAATGTAAAATTACAAATTCACCAATAAAAAAATTTAAAAAATTTTAACTTTTAAAAAATTTGAGCTTATTGGTATATTTAGAAGTTTGATAGATATGAGTGAAGTGAAGTAGTCATTCTCACTTATATTCATCAAATTTGTTAAATCAACAATAAACATAAAAATCACTGAAAAATAAACACTTTAAAATGTAAAATATTTAAATGTTATTAAGTTTAATTTACCATAAATTAATTATAAAGTTTAAATTAGTGGTTTGAACACTAGAATTTTAATTTAATTTCTAGACTATTTATAAAACTTAACGAAGATCATTTGATCACTGGGCTTTTAGTTTAATTTCTAAACTATTTATAAAACTTAAAAAGTAGATAAACTTTTACAAGATAGTTTAAAAAATAAGAAAATGAAAGCAATATAAAATATTTTAAATTTTAAATTAAAATCAATTATAATATATTAAAATAAAATTTATTAAAGTAAATTAATTATTTATATATATAATTTATTTTCAATTATTTGATATTATTTATGATAATTAAATTAAATTTTATAATTCTATTTTTAAATTTAATTTTAATATTAAAATTATATATATATATATATATATATATATATACTTCAAAATCAAAATAGAGTTGACTTTTCAGCAAATTTGAGTTAACCATATGGATTTTAAATTCAAATATTTTTAAATTCAAGGCTAACTATTATAATATTCATAGTATTTATTATATTTTTATTAAAGTATACATGATTTGTAAATTTGAAGAAATTGTAATATGTGAAAGGAAAAATAATAATAAATAAATAAATAATTAAAATTACATTTAAATATTATAAAATGAATATATATAAAAATTTTTAAAATAACCATTTTACTACTAAGTCTACAAAAATATGTATATTTTGCAATACTACATAAAAAGCTTATTATTTAACATTACCATAAATTTGAAGATACTGAAATATTAAAAAAAAAACAAACAAACTAACTAATTTTCCCACTGTGTAAAAAAAACCAGCAGAACAATTATTTACATCTGCTAGGCTCATCTCACAATGCCCAACCATTATCTCTGCGCCGCAGCTGTTTTTAATGCTCCAGCCCCTGTCACTCGCATATACTCATGTCCAAATAATACCTGCAATACAATCTGGTCGTATGCACGGGGTTCCAGTGCACGCAAAAAAGTGAAATAAATCTGCTTGTGAGATAATTGTGAGTGCTGTAGCTTATTCAACGAAACAAACTAAACTTAAATGATACTATGACAAATTGAATGAATTACCTTGAATAGAAATAAACAAAGCTATGCCGGTAGGTTAAAATGGTACATACCTAAGTTGATAGAAAGTTATTCTACGTTTTGAATCGGGAGAGCCGGAACTCGAAGACAGATGGCACATCCAGTGCAATATTGCAATGATGCAATTGAAATTTCAACTTCTCAGTGTTCTCACAGCAAATTTTGCAATGCAGAATGTGCTCTCTCACTTCTAGTTCCGAATTTACCGATATATTCAATATATATATATATAGCTTATGTCACTTTCAATTCGTTCTTCGTCTCTACAATGATGAGTGACCAAATATCGCCTGCTAAGCTACACAGCATTATTATTACAGCAGCATGCTGACAATATCAGTTTGGTGAAGCTCTGCAAATGGTTATTAAGAATAAAGCAGAGAAAGTAACTAAAGCACGAGGGGTATGGACAACCAGAGAACAAATAAAACTACCAACATGAGGAGCTTTGAAACGGCAAAGCAACTATCTTGCAAAGCGCTCTGCAAATGGTTATTAAGAATAAAGCAGAGAAAGTAACCGAAGCCCGAGGGGTATGGACAACCAGAGAAAAAATAAAACTATGGACATGAGGAGCTTTGGAATGGCAAAGCAACTATCTTGCAACTGCTTTGCAACGGTTGCCACCTGTTAGTGTTAATCAATGGTTGTGCATAATCTAATCGTTTAACATAGGATCTAAGGGTACATATTAGGACAGAAAGGCAGTTAGGGAATTTGTTTTCAAATAATAACACCTTACTGCGTAATTATGATAATGAGTTTTATGTATTTAAATAATATTTTACTTTAGTTTTATATATATAACTAAATATCTGTTTTGTTTTCATTTTTATTATAAATAAAAATAAATAAATTATTTTATTTTAAATAGTTTATTTAAATAACATAAAATTATTATATATAATAAATTTGAAAATTAATTATAAATATTACTTATTATTATTTACTATTATATAATTATTAAAAAAAAACTTTCTGTAAAAGAGTAAAAACTTACCACTTGTATCGGGCATTAGAACCGAGAAAGGGTGGGTCACATGTTGTTGCCATCCCACTTGGCCACATGATAGGGATGCTGCAATTTTCCCCTATAATGGTTTCATTTATGGCATCCATGAGCGGTATGGGGGAAATCGAAATGACCAATACATGACCAATTCATCTACGCTTGCAAACTTTTACTAGTCTCCATGAATTGTCATCAAACCCTCACACTTTGTAGTGAAAACCTGGCGACCCTATGTGACAACGAGTTGTCTAGTTTCCTTATTAATGGCACAATAATAACTAAGATGATGGAATCAAGTTGGCATTAAAAATTATCATTATTAGTATTGTTGTTATAAAAATTCACGTTCTAAAGATGTGAAATCAATTCAAAATTTCAAATAGAAATTTAGGTTCAATGTGGGTGAAATTATCACCTTAATCATGGAAAAATCAATAGGATTTACTACAACAAGTTTATTGCAAACACATTCGGTTAATCTCACTCAAAGACTCAAGTTCATGTCATATAACTAACCCAACCTCAGTGAAATTAGCAGAGTGAGTATTCATAAAGGTATCAAGAACAAACATAATTAAGAAGAAACACATCAAGCCATCCAAATGTATTTAGAGAACAATAATCAAGATAATAGAATAGAAGCAGCAACAACTCTTTATATAACTTGATCTCCAACATCACACTCCTAGGAATATTTTGCCAACTCACCTAGTTATCTCACCCGGATGAGTTTTCCATTCTTGTGTGAAATTATAACTGACTGCTTGACCATAATGGGCCAAATTGCAACAATTTCTCACCCACAAATAACTGACCCATGCTACTAGAGTGTGTGATGTCGGCAACCACATCTTTCTGTTATGTCGCAGTATTTGTTGTTTCTGGCGCAAATCTACCTTGTATGCCTATCTTCTTCTACGTTGCACATGATGTCAACCAACCTTGGCCCCAATATTCCCCCAACCCTATTCATGGATCACCCTTGAGTCACCCTAGTTTGTTTGTGTACCAAGTGAAGGGAGTACCTCTATGGTTTCCTTCAAAAATTGTTGAGTTTTGCTTTGGCTACCGACACTATAGTTTTTGCTTCCTCTACCCGACTGATAATATTCCTTGCTACCTAAACAAGTATAGGAAGAGTAAGAAGATAAGGTTCTTTGTCAAAAATTACCTAATGTGTTATTGTATGTGCTGCAGAAATGTCATCAGTGAGTTTCATTGCTTCATCCTTCAAAAGTACAAACTTTTGGGAATTTTCCAGTTTTCTTCTCTCCACCGGTTGATTTACTTTCCCAAAATCATGCTTTCTACCATTGCAATTCGACGTGGTAGGGTGATCAAATTGTTTCATATAGATTCACTTTGCTACTCTAAAGTTCTAATTCTGGCAGTGATGTCCATAAGATCGACATTATCGTGTGGTATGTTCCAAACATCTATGCCAAATTCATAAAATTTAGTGCATTCGTGCTTTAGATCATGTGCACTCTTAAATGAATAAGAGGTTGCTTATACTATTTCTAATATTTGTACATCCTCTAATTGGATAGTGGGATTTATACGTAGTTGTAGCTCAAATTTTGAATTAAGACCCTATATTATTTCCTTGATCTTTGACAACTTCGCCTCTTTAGGAGTGTTTATTTTCATTAGGACACCCAGAAGTTTTTTGTATACTTCCTCCATTACTCATTTCAGTGTCTCCTCTCTCTCTTCATCTTGTTTTCGTGCTTCCATCAATTTCCACCTATAACTCACAAAGCCTCATGCTTGTTGGTGAAATAAACCAGTTCTATCGAGGTATCCTGTGTGGGGAAGTACACTTCCTATGTAATATATTGTTTCAATTGATGTGAAATATTCAAAGGCAGTTGTTAAAAATTAAGTCTACTTATTGCAACGGCTAGGCCTGTTGTTGAAAGCCAGTGTACAAAAAGTAAATTGTGATGGGTGGAATAGATAGGGTGCAATGTTCTGCTAAGGCTGAAGATGGTGTTCCTCCTATCGTGGGGCATATTTCTCTCCTTTTAGTGGATATTGGTGCTCTTCTTTCTTACCATTGTTAATTTTTTGGGTCTACTTGTTGTTCAGCTGGTGGATTGTGTCATTCTTTCGTCCATTCTTTGACAATATATGAAATTGTTTTATCATTGAGCTTGTAGCTACAATTCAACCATCATTTTTATGGGTTTATGAGGACACACACACACACACACACACACACACATAGTTTGGTGTGGCACAAAACTTCACCATTTCCTTGTAGGCATGATCTAAAAGGAGTGTATTAGTTTTTCTCTCCTAAGTGTCCTTTCAGTTAAATAAACATGTACAAAATGTCTCCATAATTTTTCTTAAGGTATGAGAGCTTAAAACATGAAAATTAGATTAATTAGTGAACTTTAAGCATGTAAATATGCCTTAAAAACATTGAACAATAGTGAATAATAGAGAAAAAAATTCACACATAATTTTTACACAGTATGCATGATGAAGCAGTTCACCCCTCCTGGGCTACATCTGCTGGTCCATCTCCCAATGGTATGTACCTCTTTGTCATTATGCTAAAAATTGTAAATTACATATGTTTTTAGGCCTCTAATGGCTATTTTCTCTGTACCAATGGCTCCAGAATGCTCAAATTAGTCTAGGTAGACTCTTGTTTCACCAAAATTGGTCGAAAATTGACCTCCAAATGCATTTTTCCCAATGACAGCTAGAAAAGCTCTGCCAAATGTGGAGACTGGAAGTCAAATGCAGATAAAATAATGGTTTAACCCCAAATTTAGGGGGGTGCTCCAAATACATCGAACAGTTAAGTCTGGAATTTAGTGTGAGTGGAGGGGTGGTCACATGGCACCCTTGCCGTAACCTCCACTAAACATTTGATAAAACCCATCAAAAATGTTGGAATCGGAAGTTACCCGGTTTCATAACATTAAATCGTTGCACTTACCATTACCCTTCCACATGTGAATAAGCTAGACAACCCCATCGGATATGTTGGAACCTGGAGTATGGTTCCACAACATTAAAACCTTTGCATTTAAATATAACACCTGCCATGTGAACAAACGTTGGAAACCCACTGGCAGTTTATATTTGATTCTGCATTTTAACAAGAAGCCACAGTTCTGGTGCTAGGGTCACATGCGAGGGGGCTTGCCCTTTGGGGCTGGCCTCCCAAGCCCTCAACGTGATTTTTAACAAAATTTAAATATGACTTCGCACCATAATATGTTAAGAAACATGTATAGGTAGATTCGAAATTGGTCTTGCAGGCAGATAGGAAGTCGCGGGTTCAGCCCCCGTTGACTCCACATAAATTTTACACCACTGTTGTGAGGAAACATGGTAGCCTATAGGCTTTCCACGTGTCACTCAACTATTGGTCCATCCATGATCACATCCAACGGCTAGAAAAATAATTCGTACCATCAACATTCAACAACCCACAATGTGCCACGTGGTGCCATACCGTTGGCTCATAAAAAAATTGAATTTTCCAAGAATATTCTGCAGACTATACCTACAAGCTGACTGGGCATTTAGTCACCAAAATTTTTCTTTTTGGGAAAAATAACAGAATGTGATACCTTCCTCATATGACATCAGTTTTTCGAACCATTTATGGTGCCGAAATCACAATGCCGAGACCATTTTGGTCACTCATGTTCAGACCTATTTCAAGAACTCTCAGTTTTGAGCACATGACTTGATCTCCTGATCACACCTCCCCATTGGGAAGCTTTTGGACCCCAAAATACTTTAATCACCTATTTAGAAGATGAGGGAAAAACTCCCTCATATTTTCCACTTCCATCCATCTTGCCTTACTTTGTTTGCTTCCCTTGAGTCCAATCTGAAGATAATCGACATTTCCCCTTTTAGAAGTGCGTGTCCACCTATCAAGGATGGCATCCTCCTTAAGCTCGTCCAAAAATTCTGGCAAGACATATTCTATTGATGGCAGTTGAATGTCACTCCCTTGATCATCAAGTAATAGAGGCTCATACAAACATAAATTCTTCACATTGACAACAGAATACATTTGGATGTATGAAGGAAAGTCACATTGAAATGCATTATTTCCAACTTGTTTAATAATCTTGAATGGACCATAATGAATAAGGTTGAGCTTTTTACCTTCTCCTTGCATCCTTTCTTTTCTTATGTGAAACCATACTTCATCTCCTTCTTGAAACTTGTGATCAACTCTATGTTTGTCATGCCTCTCCTTGTACTTGCCTTGTCTCTTTTCAAGTTGTTATTGAACTTGATGATGAATTATCTAAATTTTATCAATGAACTTTTGAGCCTTTTCAATATCACTATGCCCATCAATTGCAACATCCTTCCCATAGATAAATTCTAATGGTGATTTGGCAAATACCCAAAGCAGGCTTCAAAAGGTGAAGTATTTGTAGAAGAGTGCTTGGGCCGGTTGTAAGCATGTTCAATGTAATGTAGTTGTTCATCCCACAACTTGGGATGCTTGCTGCAATATCATCTCAATAGATGCAGAATGGTTCTGTTCACCACCTCAGTTCGGCCATCAGTTTGTGGATAAAAATTAGTAATCTTTTTCAACTTTGTTTCCATCATATTCTAAATATTGGACCAAAAATTCCAAATGAATATGGAATCCATGTCATTAACAATAGAATTTGGGAAACCAAAATGAATCCACATATGCTAAAAATAAAGTTCAACTGTTTGTTCAACGGTAATGGTTTTCTTAATGGCATAAGTATACACATTTTACTGAATCTATACACAACTACATAAACATAATCATGTTATTTTCTTGACATAGGTAGACCTCCAACAATGTCCAGGGAAACACTCTCCCATGGCCTTGATGTTACCATTAGTGGCATGTACAACCCAAGCTTCCTATTTCTAGGCTTTCTTGTTGCACACATAGAACATTCTCTTAGAAAATGTGACACACTAACTATCATGTGAGGTCAATAACAATAACTCTGTAGATGCACCACTATTTTTCTTACCCCAAAGTGACTAGCAATAAGAGACAAACGAGCCTCTCTCATGACACTAAGTCTCTCTCCATGTGTTATACACAATTTTCCCAAATGAAACAAAAAATTTTTATGCAAGTGATAATCATTTTCCTCAATTGATTGCCTTCAATCAAACTAGCATACACATCTTTAAAACCAACATCAGATGCATACTATTCTGTGTAACGCTTATGTAAAATAGAATCATTTTTAAGAAAACTAGAAGCACTTATAATTGGCCTTGAAATCATATCAGCAACTTTATTGAAAATACCTTTCTTGTACCTTATAACCAAGTGAAATTGTTGAAGAAATCCCATCCACCTGAAATGTTGTGATTGTTGCAATTTTGTTTGTGACTGCAAGTACTGTAGCGGTTGGTGATCGGTATGAATAATCTTCTATTTACCCATCCAGTAGTGTTTCCACTTCTTGACGCTTTATAATAACGAATACAGCTCTTTATCATATGTTGGATAATTTATTACAACACCATTAAATGTTTCAGAATTAAAAGAGATAGACCTACCATGCTACAAAAGTACTGCAGCCATGGCATAATCGCTAGCATCGGTATATATCTTGAATGGCTGTCTCAAATCTAGTAATGCAAGAATTGGAGCTGAAATGATCTTGTATTTTAAAGCTTCAAAAGCTTGCTGCTATTTGCCTCCCCATTGGAATCCTTTTCACACTTGTCACTGCATGCATAGGAGCTACTATGGCAGAAAATTTAGCAATAAAATTTCTCCAATACTAAGCTGCACCTAAGAAAATTTTTACCACTATTACTGATTTGGGAGTGGGCCAATTCATAATGGCTTCCACTTTAGAAGGATCAATTCTCAATGCGCCTCCTCCTACAATGTGTCCCAAATAAACCAAATAATTTTTTCCAAATTCACACTTAGACATCTTAAGAAATAATTTCTCTTTCTTCAAAACATCAAGTACCCTCTTTAAATGCAAGACATGCTCTTCTCTTGTTTTTTTGAAAATGAGTATATCATATAAATACACAATCACAAATTCATCAAGGAATGGACGAAAAACTTTATCCATCACACGCATGAAAGTCTTCGGTGCATTACAAAAACCAAACGACGTAACCAACCACTCAAAGAGTCCTTGTTTGGTTTTGAATGCAGTCTTCCATATGTCACTTTCTGCAATTCTTACTTGATGATATCCACTTCGTAAATATAACTTAGTGAAATAATTTTCTTCTCTCAGATGATCTAACAAATCATCTATCCTTGGGAGTGGGTATCGATTCTTTACCGTTATCTTGTTCAAAGCTCTGAAATCGACACACATGCACCAAGTCCCATATTTCTTCGGAATCAGGACTATAGGTGAACTGAATGGTGAAGTGCTTGGCCTTGTGAGTCCCTTGTCCAACAATTCCTTGATTTTCCTCTTTATTTTATAATTCTCCATTATCGACATGTGATACATGCTGATGTTTGGAAGAGGAAAATCTTGTTGAAACTGAATCTCATGTTGAATCTCCCTTTTAGGAGGGCCGCAATCCTATTGGCTCCTGAAACATCTCATGATGTGCATAAAATACATCATATAAATCTGATTTCAACTTAGGATCACAATCTTCAAATGATTCATGATTAACATCATATTTAGGCTTAATCATTAGAAGAAAAATATTCTTATTTGAATTCACTAGCCTTTTTACCTATCCATCATTTACCATTGAAATATTCATCTTCTTGCGATGTGCTCTAACAATGTACTCCTTGCCATCTTTGAATAAATGATATGTTTTCTCATGGCGATGGAAGGTAGATTTCCTATCATACAATTAAGGATTTCCCAACACAACACCTGTAATATCAAGCGGAACCACATTTAATTCAACCGTGTCAACAAAATGTGCAGTTATTGCAAAGCATAATATGCACTTCTTTGAAACCTGTAAACTTACATCCTTACAAATCCACCCAAGTGGATATGGTTTTGGATGTGGAATGGTCTCAAGTTTAAGTTTCTTGACCAAGTCTTCAGAGATTAAATTTTCTTGTGAACCACTTTCAAACAGTGTTTCATCTTTGGTATGTTTGGATATGACCTTCACATGAAAAAATTCAATTCTCTCTTCTTCTTTTGGAGCTTCTATGTGACAGTTTGAAGTACTAGTACTGGGTTTTGTTTGAATCTCTTTCCCCTTCATGTTCTTCAATCCCATGGCTATAATTTTAGTTCCATCACCTGAATCTGAATCTCCTAAGTCATGTTGAGTTGTAGTTGCAATTTTCTGCTTCCCTTTGTTATTATTAAATTTAGGTCTCTTTTCAAGATGTAGTTTCCAACAGTTTTTCTCTTCATGGCATTCTCTTGAATAATGTTTACAAATCACTTTCTCTCCCTCTTTCTTTACCGATGCATTATTTTTTCCCTTTCCTTTTGAGGTCTTCTCTTTTTTCTCCCCTTAAAAGGCTTGCTTCTACCCTCTTCAAAAGTATTTTTCCCTCTAGCTTCTAATTGTGTAGCTTGAACACATACCTCATCTAGGCTTGTAGGATTAAACATAAGGATAGTATGTATAAGGTATGTAAGCCCCATATGTACTTAAGCAAAGTATATTGACTCTAAAAATCTACCCCCAATAAGAGATCTCTTCTCCTAAATTCTTGGCTGTAGTCTTTTACATTTTGTCCTCTCAATTGTCTAAAATTTTTCCAGATCATTATGGCTTTTTTCATGTGAGCTAATCTATAAAACTGTTGTTTTATTGCAGTAATGAATCAGTCCATGATAGAATAATCTTACCATGTTTTTTGTTCTCCTCCTTTGTCTTGGCTTCCCACCAAACAAGAGCTGCACCTTCCATCCTCAATGAAGCTAGTTGGATTTTGGTGTCATCATCATGAAGGTTCTGAATTCTCAAATAAACCTCAAATTTCCTAATCCAATTAGCAAGCTTTTCTACATTGACTTCACCATTAAACATTGCCAATTTAAACTTAACATCAAGTTTTAGAAAATCACTTTTACCAATGTTCTTTGACTTGTGTGACTAGTGTACTAAAGATGAAGTAGAGGATGATGATGATGAGGGTGAGGATGGTGAATTTCCACTGCCAACATTTCCTCCATCGCCCTTCTTTGATTTGTCTTCATCATTGTGACCTCCTGATGATCCCTGACCTTCCTTGTGAAATTTGGATCCTTCTCCTTCTAGTCTTTCATTCCTTTCTTAATAAAGGACTCTCACCATTTCAGTCATGTCAAGGAATGCTTTCCTGAAAATTCTTTCTTCCTCTTTTGGATCCACCTCTTCATGGATTTCTTCTTCTCCTGGAGGCATGCTTGATGCTGCTTCTACTTCTCTTGGAGGTGAACTAGATGGTGGAGAATGTGGCAATCTTGCCCTCCTTTGCTGTGGCTCACTTTAAGAACCTCTTTCTTCCACCAATTTTCCTTATCCTCTCTTAAGCTTGAGCCTAGTAAGCATGAAAATCCTTGCAAACAGTTAACAAATCCTTGCACATTAAAAAATCAAAGATAAAACACTAGCTCTGATACCAACTTGATCTAAAAGGAGTGTATTATTTTTGTTGTGCTAAGTATCCTTTCAGTTAAATAAACATGTACAAATTGTCTCCATAAGTTTTATTAAGGTATAAGAGTTTAAACCATGAAAAATAGATGAATTAGTGAAATTTATGCATGTAAATAAGCCTTAAAAACATTGAACAATAATGCATAATAGAGAAAAACATTCACACATAATTTTTACATAGTAGGCATGATGAAGCAGTTCACCCCTCCTAGGCTACATCTATTGGTCTAGCTCTCAATGGCATGTCCCTCTTTTTCATTATGCTCAAAATTGTAAATTACATATGTTTTAAGGCCTATAATGGTTTTTTTCTCTACACAAATGGCTCCAGAATTCTCAAATTAGTCTAGGTAGACTCTTTTTTCACCAAAATTAGTCAAAAATTGACCTCCCAATGCATTTTTCGCAATGACAGCTAGAAAAGCTCCATCAAATGTGGAGACTCGCAGTTAACTACATATAAATTAATCGTTTAACCCCAAATTTAGGGGTGCAATCCAAATACGTTAGACATTTAATTCTGGAATTTAGTGTGAGTGGTGGGGTGATCACATGCCACCCCTGTCGTAACCTTCGCTAACCATTTGATAAAACCCACCATAAAGGTGGGAACCAGAAGTTACAGGGTTCCATAACATTAAACCGTTGCACTTACCATTACACTTCCACATGTGAACAGGTTAGACAACCCCGACAGATATATTGGAACCTAGAGTATGGTTCCACAACATTAAAACCTTCGGATTTAAACATAGCACCTACCATGTGAAGAAATGTTGGAAACCCCCCGATAGTTTATATTTGATGCTACGATTTAACAAGATGCCACAGTTCTGGCGTTAGGGTCACATGCTAGGGGGTTTGGCCCTTCAAGGCTGGCCTCCCAAGCCCTCAACGTGATTTTTAACAAAATTTAAATATGAATTTTCACCATAATATGTTAAGAAACATGTATAGGCAGATTGGAAAATGGTCTTACAGGTGGATAGAAAGTCGCAGGTTTGACCCCCATCGAATCCACATAAATTTTACACCATTATTATGAGGACACGTGGTGTCCTACGGGCTTGCCACATGTTTCTCAACTATTGGTCCATCCATAATCACATCCAATGGCCAAAAAACAAATTCGTACCATCAACATCCAACGGCCCACAATGTGCCACATGGTGCCATACCGTTGGCTCATAAGAAAATGGAATATTCCATGAATATTCTGCTGACTGTACCTTCAAGCTGACTGGGCATCCAGTCACCAATTTTTTTTTTTTTGGGAAATAAAACATAACATGATATCTTCCTCATACGACATCAGGTTTTTGAACTGTTCATAGCACCGAAATCGCAACGATGAGACCTTTTTGGTCACTCAGGTTCAGACCTCTTTCAAGAACTTTTATTTTTTAGCATATAATTTGATCTCCTGATCACACCTCCCCATTGGGAATATTTTGGACCCCAAAATACTTTAATCAACTATTCAGAAGATGGGGGAACAACTCCCTCACCTTTTCCACTTCCATCCATCTTTTCTTACTTGGCTTGCTACCCTTGAGCCCAATTCGAAGATAATCAACACTTCCCCTTTTAGAAGTACATGTCCTCCTATCAAGGATGGCATCCTCCTTGAGTTCATCCAGAAATTCTGGCGAGAAATATTCTATTGATGGCAATTGAATGTCACTCCCTTGATCATCAAGAAATGGAGGCTCATACAAACGTAAATTATCCACATTGACAACGGAATACATTTGCATATATGAAGGCAAGTCAAGTTGAAATGAATTATTACCAACTTGTTTAATAATATTGAATGGACCATAACAAATAGGATTGAGCTTTTTACCTTTTCCTTGCATCCTTTCTTTGCTTATGTGCAACCATACTTCATATCCTTCTTGAAACTTGTGATCAACTCTATGTTTGTCATGTCCCTCCTTGTACTCACTTTGACTCTTCTCAAGCTATTCTTGAACTTGATGATGAATAATCTGAATTTTCTCAATGAACTTTTGAGCCTTTTCAATATCACTATGCCCATCAATTGCAACATCCTTCTCACAGATGAATTCTAATAGCGATTTCAGCAAATACCCAAAGCAGGCTTCAAAAGGTGAAGTATTTGTAGAAGAGTTCTTGGCCCTCTTGTAAGCATGCTAATTGTAGTATAGTTGTTCATCCCACAAATTGGGATCCTTGCTACAATATCCTCTCAATAGATGCACAACGGTTCTATTCACCACCTCGGTTTTACCATAAGCTTATGGATGAAAAGCAGTACTCTTTTTCAACTTTGTGTCCATCATCTTCCAAAGATTGGACCAAAAATTCCCAATGAATTTGGAATCCCTGTCACTAACAATAGAAATTGGAAAACCAAAATGAATCCATACATGTTGAAAATAAAGTTCAACAGTTTGTTCAGCAGTAATGGTTTTCTTACATGGCATAAGTATACACATAATTTTATTGAATCTATCCACAACTACATAAATATAATCATGATGTTTTCTTGACATAGGTAGACCTCCAACAAAGTCCATGGCTACACTCTCCCATGGCCTTGATGGTACCGGTAGTGGTGTGTACAACCTAAGTTTCCTATTTCTAGGCTTGCTTGTTGCACACATATAACATCCTCTTATATAACATGACACACTATCTATCATACGAGGCCAATAACATACCTATGTAGATGCGCCATCGTTTTGCTTACCCCAAAGTGACCAGCAATAAGAGATGAATGAGCCTCTCTCATGACACTACGTATCTCTCCTTGTGGTATACACAACTTTCCCAAATGAAACAGCAAATTGTTATGCAAGTGATAATCATTTTCCTCAACTTGATTCCCTTCACTCAAACTAGAATACACATCTTTAAAATCAACATTACATGCATACTATTCTATGTAACACTCATGTATAATAGAATTATTTTTAAGAAAAGTAGAAGCACTTATAATTGGGCTTGAAAGAATATAATTTTTTTTATTGAAAATACCTTTCTTGTACCTTATAGCCAAGTGAAATTGTTGAAGAAATCCCATCCACCTGAAATGTAGTGATTGTTGCAATTTTGTTTGCGACTGCAAGTACTGTAGCGGTTGGTGATTTGTATGCATAATTGTCTCTTTACCCATAAAGTAGTGTTTCCACTTCTTGATGCTTTGTACCAATGCATACAGCTCATTTTCATATGTTGGATAATTGATTACATCACCATTGAATGTTTTAGAATGAAAATAAATAAGCTTTCCATGCTGCAAAAGTACTGCACCCATGGCATAATCACTAGAATGGGTCTATATCTTGAATGGCTGTCTCAATTCTAGTAATGCAAGAATCGGAGCTGAACTGATCTTGTATTTTAAAGCTTAAAAATATTTTGTTGTTTTCCTCCCCATTGGAAGCCTTTCTTCACACTTTTCACTGCATTCGTAGGAGCTGCTATGACAGAAAAGTTAACAATAAACTTTCTCCAATACTGAGCTGCGCCTAAAAAACTTATTACCTATATTACTAATTTGGAAGTATGCCAATTCACAATGGCTTCCACTTTAGAAGGATCAATTCTCAATGTACCTCCTCCTACAATGTGTCCCAAATAAACGAAATAATTTTTTCCAAATTCGAACTTAGACATCTTAAGAAATAATTGCTCTTTCTTCAAAAAATCAAGTACCCTCTTTACATGCAAGACATGCTCTTCTCTTGTTTTTATGAAAATGAGTATATCATCTAAATGAACAATCACAAATTCATCAATAAATGGAAGAAAAAAAGTATCCATCACACGCATGAAAGTCGTCGATGCATTACACAAACCAAACGGCATGACCAACCACTCAAAGAGTCCTTGTTTGGTTTCGAATGTAGTCTTCCATATGTCACTTTATGAAATTATTACTTGATGATATCCACTTCGTAAATATAACTTAATCAATTGCTTTTCTTCTTTCAAATGATCTAACAAATCATCAATCCTTGGGAGTAGGTATCGATTCTTTACCGTTATCTTGTTCAAAGCTCTGAAATCGACACACATGCGCCAAGTACCATCTTTATTCGGAATCATGACTATAGGTGAACTGCATGGTGAATTACTTGGACTTATGAGTCCCTTGGCCAACAAATCCTTGATTTGCCACTTTATTTTAGAATTATCCATTATAGACATGTGATACATGCCGATGTTTGGAAGAAGACAATCTTGTTGAAACTGAATCTCATGTTGAATCTCCCATTTAGGAGGCAATCCCGTTGGCTCCTAAAAAATCTCATGATGTGCATCAACTACATCATATAAACCTGATTTCAACTTAGGATCACAATCTAAAAATGACTCATGATTAACATCAGCTTTATGCTTAATCATTAGAAAAACAAAATTCTTACTTGAATTCACTAGCCTTTTTCATTACGGGAATTTAGAGTTCTAAAATGGGCCTGCTAAGGAAATAATAAAATAATAGCTAAACCAATAAAATAATATTTATGAATTATCAATTCACTTTTTGCACCACAATCCATGTAACCATAGTTAAATTCAATTCAAAAGTTGTACCAAAATAAAATTAATAAAAAAATTGTATTTATATGACTATAAATAAGAATGCATTTTTCAAGAAAAAAGTCATTATCATTGAACAACTAATGCATTTGTCCTTTGTACTTAAATAACTTAAAATAAAATATAAATATAAATTTATAAATTCTTAATTATTGTATGTTATTAATTAAAATTTATATTATTTAAATTGTATAATAACATGTAATTAATATACTATATAAATATAATATAATATAATATAATATAATAAATGTATAGGGATATGCATTGTTTCTTTCAAGAAATATGAAATGACAATAATATTCTTTTATTCAAAAAGTGTGAAATGACATTTCTTATGAGTACTTTACTTTGAATTTAAAAGTATTTAGAGCACTACCATGGTTAACCATGAGTTTTTATCCACCATTGAGAATGTGACAAGTAAGTACCTTTAACTCAATCAATGGCACCTCAACCATTAGGGATGATGCCATCCCCTAAAATGTGATTGGTTCTGATAAAGTGAATTTTTATTGTACATTTTCCTTATAAGGCCCATTTTAGATCTCAAAATTCCCCTAATTTACTTGTCTAACATTTACCATTGCAATATTCGTCTTCTTCTGATGTGCTCTAAAAATGTACTCCTTGCCATCTTTGAATAAATGGTATTTGTTCTCATGGCGATGGAAGATAGATTTCCTATCATATAAGTAAGGAATGCCCAACAAAACAACTGTAATATCAAGCGGAACCATATCTAATTCTAGTGTGTCAAGAAAATGTGCAATTATTGCAAAGTGCAATATGCACTTCTTTGAAACCTGTAAATTTGCATCCTTACAAATCCACCCAAATGGATATGGTTTTTGATGTGGAATGCTGTCAATTTTAAGTTTCTTGACCAATTATTCTGAGATTAAAGTCGCTTGTGAACCACTGTCAAACAATGTATCAATCTCGGTATGTTTAGATATGACCCTCACATGAAACAATTCAATTTTGTTTTCTTCATTTGGAGCTTCTACGTGACAGTTTGAAGTACTAGTATTGGGTTTTGTTTCAATTTCTTTCCCCTTCATGTTCTTCAATCCCATGGCTATAATTTTAGTTTCATCACCTAAATCTTCTCCTAAGTCATGTTGAGTTGTAGCTGCAGTTTTCTACTTCCCTTTGTTATTGTTAAATTTGGGTCTCCTTTTAGGATGTAGTTTCCAACAATTTTTCTCTTCATGGCCTTCTCTTGAAAAATGTTTACAAACCACTTTCTCTCCCTCTTTCTTGACAGATGCATTCTTTCTACCTTTTCCTTTTGAGGTCTTCTCTTTGTTTTTCCCCTTAAAAGGCTTTTTCTACCCTCTTCAAAAGTATTTTTCCCTCTAGCTTCTAAATGTGTAGCTTGAACACATACCTCATCTAGGCTTGTAGAATTAAACATGAGGATAGTATGGATAAGGTAGTTATGTAAGCCCCCTATTTACTTGAGAAAAGTATCTTGACTCTGCAAATATACCCTTAATAAGAGAGCTCTTCTCCTAAATTCTTGTGTGTAGTCTTGTACATTTTTTCCTTTCAATTGTAAATTTTTTTTCTAGTTCATTATGGCTTTCTGTATGTAAGATAATGGATAAAACTCTTGTTTTATTGCAGTAATGAAATCAGTCCATGATATAATAATGTTACCATGTTTTTTGATCTCCTCCTTTGTCTTGGCTTTCCACCAAACAAGAGATGCATCTTCCATCCTCAATGAAGCTAGTTGGATTTTGGTGTCATCATCATGAAGGTTCTGAATTATCAAATAAAACTCAAATTGCCTAATCCAATTATAAAGATTTTATGCATTAACTTCACCATTAAACATGGTCAATTCAAACTTAACATCAAGTTTTAGAAAAGGAGATTTACCAGTGTTCTTTGACTTGTGTGACAGGTGTATTGAAGATGAAGTAGAGGATGATGATGATGAGGGTGAGAATGGTGACTTTCCACTGCCTCCATTTCCTCCATTGCCTTTCTTGGATTTGTCTTGACCATTGTGACCTCTTGATTATCCATGACCTTCCTTATGAAGTTTGGATCCTTCTACTTCTAGTCTTTCATTACTTTCTTAATAAATGACTCTCACCATTTCAATCATGTCAAGGAATGCTTTCCTAAACATTCTTTATTCCTCTTTAGGATCCACTTCTTCATGGGTTTCTTCTTCTCCTGGAGGCATGCTTGATGTTGTTTCTGCTTCTCTTGGAGGTGAACTAGGTGGTGGAGAATGTCATAATATTGCCCTCCTTTGTTGTGGCTCACTTTGAGAACCTCTTTCTTCCACCAATTTTCCTTCTCCTCTCTTAAGCTTGAGCTTAGTAAGCATGAAAACCCTTGCAAATATTTAATGAATCCTTGCACATAAAAACACTAGAGATAAAACTCTATCTCTGATACCAACTTGATTTGAAAAGGGGTGTATTAGTTTTGTTGTGCTAAGTGTACTTTTAGTTAAATAAACATGTACAAATTGTCTCCATAAGTTGGCTTAAGTTATGAGAGTTTAAACCATGAAAATTATATGAATTAGTGAACTTTAAGCATGTAAATAAGCCTAAAAAACACTAAAAAATAGTGCATAATAAAGAAAAACATTCGCACATAAGCTTTACACAGTAGGCATGATGAAGCAGTTCACCCCTCCTAGGCTACATCTTTTGGTCCATCTCCCAATGGCATGTCTCTCTTTGCCATTATGCTCAAAATTGTAAATTACATATGTTTGCAGGCTCTAGAATGCTCAAATTAGTCTAGGTAGACTCTTGTTTCACCAAAATTGGTCGAAAATTGACCTCCCAATGCATTTTCCCCAATGATAGCTAGAAAAGCTCCACCAAATGTGGAGACTGGCAGTTAACTGTGGATAAATTAATGGTTTAACCCCAAATTTAGGGGTACGCTCCAAATACGTTGGATAGTTAAGTCTGGCATTTAGTGTGAGTGGAGGGGTTGTCACATGCCACCCTTGTTGTAACCTTTGCTAACTGTTTGATAAAACCCACCATAAAGGTTGAAACCAGAAGTTACCGGGTTCCATAACATTAAACTGTCACACTTACCATTACACATCCACATGTGAACAGGTTAGACAACCTCGCCAAATATGTTGGAACCTGGAGTATGGTTCCACAACATTAAAACCTTCAAATTTAAACATAGCACCTGCCATGTGAACAAACATTGGAAATCCGCCAGCGGTTTAGATTTGATGCTGCAGTTTAACAAGAAGCAATGGTTCTGGCGTCGGGGTCACATGTGAGGGGTGCTTGACTCCAAAGCCCTCAGTGCAATTTTTAACAAAATTTAAATATGACTTCACACCATAATATGTTAAGAAACATGTATAGGCGGATTGAAAAATGGTCCTGCAGGTGAATAGGAAGTCGCAAGTTACACCACTATTATGAGGATACGTCGCAGCTTGCAAGCATTCCACGTGTCTCTCAACTATTGGTCCACACATAATCACATCCAATGGACATAAAATGAATTCGTACCATCAAAATACAATGGCCCACAATGTCCCACATGGCACCATACCATTGTCTCATAAGAAAATGGAATATTCCAAGAATATTCTCCTGGTTGTACCTGCAAGCTGACTGGGCATCGAGTCACAAAAAATTTTCTTTTTAGGAAAAAAAATAGAACGCGATATCTTCGTCATATGACATTTGTTTTTCGAACCGTTCACGGCACTGGAATCTCAAGGAAGAGACCTTTCCGGTTGCTCAGGTTCAGACATGTTTCAATAACTTTCATTTTTGAGCATATGAATTCATCTCCTTATCAAGGCCACAAGTTTTTTACTAGACATTGCACCTTAAGTATATAGTGGTTGATTACTTATTTCCAAATGTATATATTCATATTAGTATTTTTCTGTCACTTCTTATCTGAATTCTGACGGAGTGACCCAAACCTTAGTGTGATGAATTCCTACTTTTCTAGTGTTGAAAAATGAGTATCCTTAGGAAACTACCATGTTTTCAAGGCTATGAGAATAAAAAACCATTTATAGTGGAACTCCACATTCATGTCATGGGCTTCCAAGTAGCCTTTCATAAACCGATTTATGAGGAAGGTCTCCCATTTCATATGTATGTCCGCAACCCATTTTGTAGTTAAAACTACCTCTCCTGTGGGGCATTGATATTTTTGAACTTTCTGAGTAGCTTGCACACCATTATTTGCATGGCGAATGGAACATGTTGATCATTTATGGAGGAGATTAATGCTCCCCACTATTTGGGAATCGTGTCATAGTTCTCCTCCATATCCTTGGTGATTTCCTTTTTTATCTTCTTATCAAACAAAGCCTCTAGATCCTCTCCAACCATAGGAAACCCTATAATTCTAGATATGAGGTAAGAATCAGTTTTGATGGGCTCATCAAACCATAGAAATAAATGATGTATGCAATTTCATAGAAGTTTGATACACATATTTACTTTTGGAATGTTACCAAACTGTGAGATATTTAGTAAATTTAAAATACCCAATTTCTCCAAACCCATGGTCCATTTTTGTGGCTCACAAAGTTACCGATGCCCTTGTTGCGTTGTGATTTTTAAGTAGTTTTCTTCTACAAATTATGGAAACTTGGTATGGTCCACAAAAACCTTCTCATTGTACTTAATTATTCAACCGTGATGATCATATCACCTACCACGATGACCCTTGGTGGAATTGTAGCTATAAAAAATTATACTTAGACTCCTTTGGTAGTTCGGTTGCTATTCTAGCGTCCGATGCAGGGAATGGCACAATGCCACTGAAATTTTCCCTTGGCTTCTTCAGTGTTGAGGAAGAATCAATTATGTCTATATTTGGTAACTAGATATGCTTCTGTAATGCATAATCTGATGTTCTCTGATCTCTTCGATCCACTTTCAAAAAAAATCTCAAATGTTGTAGTTACAACACTAATAATGTTGAACTAGAAAAAGTAGTGGTTATATACATGCCTTACATAGCTTTCAAACTACAATTAATTTAGGGAGATTCTTTCATAATCCCATAATAATTTCATTGATCTAAAAGGGGATGGTTCTCTAGGTAGGAACTCTATTTTGTGGACATGAACATGCTAGAGGTCATGTTAGAAGCCTTTCATTCAAAGCTGTTGACCTGGAAACAGTTTCACCTTTTACAAATTTAATGTTATTTTCAATAAATGCACATGGTGTCCAATCCACATGGGTATCACATGTGTTTTATTGGTGCCTTTTCCTATAATATTCTAGCTCCTATTGTTGTTACTAACTACCATCTATATTCCACTTTTCTGGTCATTTGTGGTATTGGGAAATCATTCAATTTCATGATCACATGATCGTGGGATGCTCTCAGTATGAGGTGTTTCAACTATCAACCAAGGCATTATGGGAGTTTCATGAAGTTTTGGGTAGTGGCCTAAGAACTAGATATGAAAAAGTGGCTCAGAATATAGGTTCATTGTCTTAGAACTTCCTGGAAAAGTCCACAATCATTGGCATGCCTTGGTGTGGGAGCGACTCGAAGGCCAGAATCACATGCATGGATTTTCATGGGAGTGGTTGAGGGTCCTGATCAGTAAAATGTCAATTTATTTCAAGGGTTGGTCACCTAGAAGGGTTGGCTCACTCTTGAAGGTTATGTAGCATATTTGGAAAGTTAGATTGGTTTCTTTATATTGGTTCCACTTTCTTAATTGTAATTGTGGAGTTGAATCATATCGTTGTAACTCTTCATCACATGTTTTTCCCGGTGGAATAGTTAGCTTGGGTAAATGTCGGAGGAACGTGGTTATATTATAGATTATTTTTTATTGTGCATGCATGAAAATTAAAATTTATGCAAAAATTAGATAATGGTTAAATAAAAAATAAAAAACCACATTTGACACAAAATATATCATGGGAAACCATTTCACGATAAAACTAACTAGGAAGGTCAGGTCGCTTTTCTCTCTTCCTATGAATAGAAAATAGTTGCTAGTGTAAAGAAGTAAGTCCTATGGCCCATGGGAAACTATAGTTCCTAAATCCTCTCTGTTTTCTCTCTTCCTATCCCTCTTGGTCACTCTTTTAGTCTATGAAGAAAATTCACTAAAAAGGAATGGAATCCCTTTTCTCCTAATGGCCCAGTTATAATGCAACTTGATAACCTACTAGTGGTTAGGTTTAACTCCCTCAAGTCTTAACCAGAGTCACAATATGGAATATTCTAGAGTCTCCTTCATCATGATCACGTGGGTAGCCATTTTTCCATGAACAATGTGGTTGACATGGCATCCTCTTTAATTATGGTGGCTAAACTAGGAAGGTCAACTTCCGACTTGAATAACATTTTCATACAAACTCTGATTGAGGTGATTCTTGTGTAATTAGAATGATATATATGTATAATAATAAAATAAGGTTCCACATAAAAGAAGCAATTTTTTACCTAAAAAAAATCATTTGATTCCTCACAGTTCTTCTAGAAGTTTTAAGACCTCAATTTTACAAATTAGGTCTCGTCAATAAAAAAAGGTCTTACGATATTCTTTCTCCACTTTTTCCACTTTGAAAGCATCGTGATGGATGAAAAAAATAATAATAATGTAATCTAAATAAAATTTTTGCTAATCAGTACAAGATATTCTCTATTAGGAAAATAGCAGGCATCAAAGTCAATATCGATGGATTCAAGAGCTTGGTTGACTTCAAAGTAACTGAGAACGTGGATGATGAAAAACGTTATCCAAATTTTCTTGGAATTGATTGGACCTTTAATCATCAATATATTATTAGTTTCAAGAAAATATAAATGATTTTTGAATCTAGATATTTGAAAGTGGTTGCAACCCTAGGTCCTAAAGAAGAGGAATTCTACGTCGAGCTTGTGAGAGGAGACCTCAACATAATGGACCCAAACAATATCTACAATGTAATGGCCCAAAACAATGAATATTTCAATATTATAGTGGATGGAACTCTAATTTTTCATAGTATTCGTTCTTGTAAGTTGGACTTGCATGAGGTATTAGAGAATTGGTAATAGTCCCTTCATGAGGTTTCCACACGAAGATGTGCACATGTAACCCATGCAGTATGATGGATTGGCACACAATTTTAGAACCTCCTATATTTTATATATTGAATTATGTATATACTTTTGTTAAAGAGTTTGAGACACAAGTGCCAGATAATTTTTTGCTTCTAGCACTAGACATCATCGTGAAAGACACTTTGACATGCTGGTGGGTATCACACAAGGAGAAAACATATCCTTGGAAGTAGTGCAGACTCTTGTTTTAGATTAGGCTTGGATTATATGCAGGAGATTTTTAGGAAACATATACTAGTAAGAATTATTTGACCACTCACTTAGATAATTGCATTATAGTATGTGGAGAGGAAGAATATTTCATATATTGAGTGGGTGCATCATTTTGTACATACTTTAGATATTATGCCCTGAAAATGGTATATGAAGTTGGAGTTGTGATGGGGTATAGAAGACTGGACAACAATTTCAAAGAACTTCCTACTAAACTTTTAGTTTGATTATGACAAATCATCAATAGATGAAGAAGTACAGAACATGAAATAAAAGATATTTTCACTTGGATAAATTAATGTGCAAAAGGAGGTATCTCTTTGCACATTTCATTGAAATTTTAAAAAATAAAAAGAAGTTGGAGTGTTATATTGTGGAAGAAGAAATTGGTGATGATGATGAAGCTAGGGATTTACACATTCTATAGTTTGAGACTAAACGTGAGGTATTTGGACCACTGTTGGAATCCACTGTGTTGGATTATACTAAACTAGTTAGTACATGTAAGGTGGAAATTTCCATGAAGGACAAACTGAAGTTTGTAGTAATTGTTGATTATTGGCATGATGAAACTACTAGATGGATATCTAACTGATTATGAGAATATCAAGATTTTTTCCCCAAAACTCTGTCAGAAATGAAGGGCATAGTTGGTGATCTAGGGGAAATGAATATTCCCTTGAAATCAGATTCCAATCTAGTGTGATAGAGACCATATTAAATACATTTGATATATACATTGAAAATTCAAGGAAAGGTTCAACATAATGTTGAAGGATGGCATAATATAACATGTCAAGGATTTCAATGGTCATATAATAGAAGAAAACAAGATATATATATATATATATATATATATCTACGTGGATTTGAGAAATTTGAACGATGTATTTTTTCATGACCCCTTCCTTATTCCTTTTATAGATGAGGTTTTGGAAAATGTCGGTGGATAAGCGGCTTACTCCTTCAACATAAATGGATTCTTAAGATATCATTATATTATAATAACCAAGGATGATTTCCATCAGATGCCATTTTCCACTGAGTGGCAACCATTTCAATATATTTTCATTCCTTATATATTGAATATTGGACCAAAAATATTCTCTCAAGTGATTGTTGTAGCATTTAATGATTTGATACACAAAATTTTGGAATTTTATTTAGATGATAGGAACAAATCTATTCTACTAAAGAAACACATTGAGGTTTTGCGACTTATGTTAGATAGGTGTAGATAACTCGAAATTTCCTTGGATTTAAAGAAATGATTTATTTTTTTCACGAATGGGGATTATACTAGGAAAAAATCATATGCAAGAAAATATTATTGGTGGATATGGTGAAAATGGTAGTGATCATGTTGATGATGTTGGACCCACCAACATTTAGGGGATATCCCTGATATGAAGTCCCAATTAGACCTCACATTGTTTGGTATAGGATTCCCATCTGGAACACAAGCTTGGTTTCCTTATTCTTAAATATATGCCTTGACTCTTGTTATCATCAAGAGAGAGTAACGAAAATTTACTTTAAAAAATAAAGGGGTGGTTCTTGGTAAATGTTTCATTGCAAGTGTGTCAAGTTTCTTCTACTTTAAAGGTGGGAGAGAAAGAAAAGTGAGCCTCTAAGAGAGAGGTAATAGTACCACCCAGGAAGAGACACACGTGAACTAAAGGATTTCGTCTAAAATCCACCAGAATATTCCAGAAGGAATAGTTGTGTGTAATGACCATCGTATCCATTGTGGACTATTCTGTTGGTTTTTAAACATAATCCTTCAATTAACGTGTGTCTCTTCCTAGCCGGTACTATTATCTCTCTCTTGGAGGCTCACTCTTCTATATTTTCCCCTCTATAGTAGAATAACCTTGACACAATTACAATTGGGCATTCACCAAGAACACCTCACTTGCTTTGTGAAAGAATATTTACATCAATCTCTCTCTTGCTAACAGTAAGAGCCAAGGAATATCTTTAAGAATAAGGCAATCGGGCCTTTGTTTCAGATGGGAATCCGACACCAAATAGTGTGAGGTCTAATTGGGACTTCATATTGGGGAGATCCCTTGAATTTTGGCGGGTCCAGAACTGTCAACATAAGCATTAAAATAATATCATACATGTAACACAACAACCATTATGCTAAAATACGACACTTTTCTTACCCTTCGAAAGGGATCATAACACTATGATAAAACCAATTAAATCAACTTCGAAGTTTGCAACAATAATGAACAATACCAAGAAAGGATACAAAAGTTTGGTATAGGCCAAAATTTTGGAGGGTGTTGTAGCAGCTACAATAGACTGTAAATTTTCCACCTTCTACTTCAGTTCGACAACAACACGCTAAATTTAGGCACACTAGGTACTACATGAGGTTTATGAATGGTTACGCAAAAAATTCCATGCCACTAAAAAAATTGATGAAGAAGGACATGAAGTTCCAATGGACTGAAGAGTGCCATAGGCACTAGACACATTAAAATAGAAACTAGTAATTACGCCAATTCTAGTATTCAACAAAAAATTTCATGCACATGTGGATGCGTCATTGATTGCATTGGGGGTAGTATGGGTACAACTAGGAGAGGCCAGGAATGATCATTTAATAGCTTATTACAACATAAATTTATCCTCATTGGAGAGAAATTACACAATAATGGAGTCTGGAGGACTATTAATGGTGTATTCTCTACAGAAGTTTAGACACTAATTGTTGGGATCACATTTCAAGTTATACACTGACCATTGTGAATTTCAGTACCTCTTCAAAAAGTTAGGGTCATTGAGGGGTGGGGGGGGATATTCAAATGGATTTTTTTTGTTTCAGTAGTACAACTTTGAGGTCATATTGAATCTAGGTAGGTTTAATGCAATGTTGGACCAATTATCTATGATACTTTTCGATGAAGATGTCGGGAATCTGGGTGATAGCTTACTTGATGCAAAATTATTTAGTGTCAAGATGGTAGAAAATAATTTTTTCGATATAATTCACTTCCTTAACATATGAACAACACCACAAGGCTATATGGTCACAGAGAAGAAATAATTGGTATTTAAGGTAGCAAATTTCTAGACAATTGAGTGTTTTCTACATAAGTTGTGTGTGCATGGTATACTCTATCATTGTGCATTATAAACTAAAATACTGAATATCTTGATGAAGGCACATGAAGTGGTACCTGGAAGCTGCTATGCAGAGAAGAATACAACAAAGAAGATTTTGTGTGTAGATATTTGGTGGATGACTGTTCACCTGCACGTGGAAGAGTTATGTGATAGTTGGGATGTTTGTCACAAAGTTGGAAAAAAATCATGTTGGGATGAAAGAGTACTACGTCCATTGATGAAACTACAATAATTTGAAAAGTGGATAGTAGATTTCATTGGCCCAATTAACCCTCTAGTGAAAAGGAGTGGAGCACACTATATTATAACTATGATGGATTCTCTAACCCAATGAGATGAGGGAGTGCTTGTGAAACATTGTAGTGTGAAGATTGGAACTCATTTTTTTATTTGAAAATGTTCACCCATTTTGGTTGTCCCAAAATTTTAATGAGTGAATCCGGAACTCATTTTATAAATAGAATCATCGAAGCATTAATGGAATATTTCTAGGTGCATCATCAAAGAATAACTCCATATCATCCATAAGAGAATGATACGATAGTGGACTTCAATAAATTTTTAGAAAATGTGTTGAAAAAGGTATGTAACGTGAACAAGGATGACTAGAACTCGAGGATTCCCATGGTAATTTGGACATATTGAATTATGGAGAAGAAAATTATAGGTCAAACAACTTTTTGGTTAGTATATGGGTAAGAGGAAGTAATACCCATGGAACTCATAGTCCTTACTCTTTGTGTCATGGTTTCAAAAAAGTTAATGTACACTAGTGTAGTTAATCAAAGACTAGTAGAATTATTACCGCTTGAAGAAGATATATTCATAGAAGAGTTCTACCAAAACATGTAGAAAAGTAGGAAAAAGGCATGGTGTGATCATTGTATTAGATGAAATATATCTATACTAGCATTTTCGAGCTACTATGTGACAGTAAGTTTTTGAAGCACCCTGGGAAATTTAAAATACATTGGATGGACCATATATTATTAAGTATGTTATAGATTTATGGGTTTTCCATCTAGAGAAGATGAATAAGGAACCCCCCCCCCCCCCCCCCCCCGAGAAAGTTATCAATAAGATTTGGTTGAAGTTTTATAGAGACAACCGACCCAGTTCCCAAAGTTGAATTGTTTCTTAAAAAAAAATATTTTCTTTGTGCTTCCAAGAACAAGATGAAAAGGAAAAAACCATGAAATATTTGTTAGCATAGATAATAGTGTTTCAAGTCTAACAAAATAGAGATCTCATGTTGTGGTTGATAGTTGAAATGCCTTGTATTGAGAGCATCCCACGATCACGTGATCGGGAAATTGAATGAAGCTCGCAGTACAAGAGATGATTAGAAAGGTGGGATATAGATGGTATTTGGTAACATTAATGGGAGCTAGAATAGTGCAAGACAAGGCACCAATAAAATACATGTGATACCTATTATCACAAAATTGTACTTGATTGGCTGCTGATCAGACAACTTAGTGTAACTGTCTCAAACCAGCTTTTGACTGAAGCTTAGCCTCTTCAATCTAAGAGGGCTCTCTCCAAGGGATTTAATGATATTGGTTAATGATATTTCTATATGGCTAACTCTATAGAAATTGTATCTTGGTTTTATGGTTTCAGGTCGAAATAATGCAAGTTTGCTACCATTAGGCTTATGGAGTGAACAATCAGTAGTTCTAGTGGCAAGGTTTCTTGACATGGAAGCTAAGGTAGATATAGGTCTTTAACAAAGAAAATTCACTCATAAAACATAGGAAAACATAGTTATTTAATTACTAAAGGAAGTCAGAGCATAGAGTTATGAATTCTGAGGAATAGAAATGAAATTTACTGCAAGTGGTAAAACATAAGATGTAGATCAATAAGACATTAAAAACCCCATGAGAATCTCAGGTCTGTTAAGAATGAACTCACTCTGTATTATAGATATAAGCCAAAATACATAAAGCAACAGTTTGGTGCAAAAAATCACCAACCTCTCACTACTTCGATGCTTTATATTTAAATAGACCTTCTTTACAAGAAGGATGATCTGCCTGGAGGCTAGATTCATTGAATTCTCCTATGACACATCACATAACTGAAAAACATGACTTCTAACAAGAAGCTGACAACTACACCTTAAAGAATACATTTCCTAATAGGATTCTAACTCCTATTTATTACATAACTCTACCTTCTCTTGTGAAACAGTTATATGATGGTTACAACATAAGTTTCACATGATTGAAAAATCCATAACATTGTTCATCACCACTTTACACCTTAAAAACCCTCCTAGACTTGTGGAACATAACCCTATTTTTTAGGAATGCATAACACTTATCTTCAAAGTTTTTTAGGCTGATGACCTGTCTCCACAGCACATCCTGCGAGTCATAATTCTTTGATGATAAGCTACCTTAACATGTTGGAGGAGTCAAGCTATCCAAATCTACCATTAATATGCTCTAAAACCTTCAAAAATAACTCACTACAAAAACATGACAGTTTCGTAGCGAGCTTTGGTAGCATTGAAAAAGTAGTTTCTACACCCTATAACTTTGTTCCTTTGCTTTTACATGGTGTCAACTAGGTCATGACACATCACCACCATCAAAATCCCTCCTTGAAAATTTCAAAATGTAACTTTAGAGGAAGAAAGGCTGCTACAATTTTTTTCGTAGAGTTTTCCTGGCTTCAAGCCTAAGAAACACTATGAAATTGTGTAAAAGTGCCTTAAATTCTAGATTTCAAAACTATCTCCAAAAAGTGACCTCCAGCTACAAAAACTTGATCTTATACATGCATTGAGCCTTATAAAACACATTAAAACTCAACTTAAGACTTCTGTGGTGTTTCTTCCTCATTTATGATCAGTTGAGCTATGGGTTCCTCAACCATAGTCATCTTCAAACATTTCTTCTCCAACTCTTCATGAATCAGTTCTAATTTCTCTTGAAGGTCTTTGAATTGGTACTTCAGTGTCCTATTCTTAGATTGCAAATGCAGGTTTACCTTTTTGATATGCTTGACCTCTTTTGTTAGTGGCTGATTCCACTTTATCATTTTTTCTGTGTTGTCCAAGGTCTTAGAGACATTCGTGACTTGATCCTCCCAAATATTTCTCATCTATTCAAACTGCACTCTTTTAGCTTTCTATTTCTTTGACTCTTTCCTCAAGACTAATATCTCTTCACTTACATCTTTCAACTTCTCTTTAAGGACTTCAAATTCTTACTTTTCAGTGATTTTCTATTTTCCCTTCTCTTGTTTGATGACTAATTCTTCTTTTGTAGGTGAGCAGAGATCTATGATGCTTCGTGGTGGCTGAGTAGTTTCACTGACTTTGTGAGCTTCTTCGATGCTTGCCAAAACTTTTCTGGCATGTCTTGTCATTGGTTTTATAGCTTGAAACATAAATCCAACACCATCACCTGCAAATTCTATTTCTTAGCTGTTTTTCCTTTCTTAAGCTTCCTCCCTCCCTCATCTATATCTTCAACTTGGAATATTAGAGTTTCTTCAATATCAATGGCATGCAAGATGTCCTCTAAGTTACCTTTAGTGATTGTTTAGCTCCTTGTAACCCTCTTGCTGCCATGTTTGCGAACTATTGGATTTTATTTCATAGGTGTAACTTTGGGTGTGTCGGCCTTCTGCAAAGGCTCCGTCTCCATGCTAACTGGTTCTAACTACTCTGCCACTGAAGGTGATGGGATATCTCTAGGTTTTGGAGTTCATATAGGAGTGATAGCATCTACTTCAAAACCACTTATGAATAGAAAAGATGACCAGTATCTGCCTAATCTTTTTAACTCCTCTAACACCATCAAATTTATCAAACCATGATGAAAAAGAGAGGTTTCATTTCCTTCTGATTTAACTTGAAATTTTCCTGACATTTTAGCTAAGATTCTGTATAAGTAAAAAGTAAAATAAACAAACCTATTAACCACAAAATGAAGAAGAAGCCCAAGGTGGTAGGAATAAACCATGTGATACCTCCCTTCACAGGTGAGGTACTTCTGAATGATCAGCAGTAGCTTTGAGTAGTTTTCCTTCATATAGCTCCTTGGGATAGCATTTGTGAGATCAATTTCACTATGCTCTGTCTTGATGAACTATTTAAAATCCTACATGGTGAAATTGATAACTTTGAACCATTACTCTCATCCTCTAGGGATTCATGTTGCTGCTGCAATGGTTTCTGGTGTTACTATGAGATTTAACATTCCCACCTTTGAAGCTGATCCAATAAAAATCTTAGCAAATTCCTTCGAAACCTACAAATGACACCCTTGTAGCCTTTGGCTGAATTCAAAACACCCTTTTCTTCTAAAAACCTCCAATGATGTTGGATCTTCGTTCAAAAAATTCATGTCCATTGGCTCATATCTGAGGCAGTGACCACCTTTGTTAATATTATTCTTTGCAGCCATGGTGATTTTATACCTTCTCTTCCTCGCTTGATTAGTGACACCTGCAACTTTTGAAAATTCAAGCAACCAGCTTGGCTTGGTGGAACAACTCTCGAGAAATCAATACCATGCAAAGATGAAGTGAAGAATGACAAATACTCAATTGGGTAATGTTTTAAATTTCCAATGACAACTCATGCCTTAATCATGACACATACATGCTAAAAATAGTAACAATGACCTCATACATGACCTTTGTACCTTGATTTAACACTAATTGACTCAAATGACATCCACCCTAACTCTTCTAATCATGGAATGACACCTTGCACCGGATCTGACAAGACAGACAGAAAAGTCCCTTTTTGCAGTGTGGCTATTTCATCTTTTTTTATAGTTTTTCTATGAAACTATTAGGCTGTTTCGTAGCAAAAACTACCTTTTTATAGTGTAAAACGCTATGAAAAGAGGAAAAACTGGCTAAAGTGACCTTTTTGAATTCAAAATCTTGGGAAATGAAATATGTTAGCAAATGAGGACTGATGGGACTCGATATGACTTGAATAGAGGCAGGTTTGAACCTTAGAATATGTTAAGATAAAAAAAAATTGAATTTTCCTAAGGAACTCTATGACCATACCTTTGAAAAATAAACTCTATAACCATGTCAAATAATGTTTCACTTATTCTGAGTGATAACAGTACCCATGTGGATTGGACACCATGTATATTTATTGAAAATAACATTAAATTTATTAAAGGTGAATTTTTTTCCAGATCAATGACTCTAAATTAAAGGCTACTGACATGACCTCTAGCATGGTCATGTCCACAAATCATATTTCCTACCTAGAGAAACATCCCCTATGAGATCGATGAAATTATTATGGGATTATGAAATAATATCCTTAAATTTATTATATTTGGAAAGTTGTGTAAGGCACGTACATACCCACTTCTTTTTCTAGTTCAACATTATTAGTGTTGTAATTACAACAATTGAGAAAAAGTTTGAAAGTGGATCGAAGAGATCAGAGAACATTAGATTAGGCATTAAAGAAGCATATCTAGTTACCAAATATAGACACCATGGCTTCTTCCTCAACACTAAATAATCCCAGGACAAAGGTCAGTGGCATTTTGCCACCCCCTACATTATATTCTAGAATAACAACCAAACTACCAAAGGAGTCTAAATATAATTTTCTATAGCTACAATTCCACAAGGGTCATCGTGGTAGGTGATATGATCATCACGGTTGAAAAATTAAGTACAATGACTAGGATTTCGTGGACCATACCAAGTTTCCATAATTTGTAGAAGACAAATACCTAAATATCACAACACAACAAGGGCATCTACAAGTTTGTGAGCCACAATAATGGACCATGGGTTTGGAGAAGTCAGGTATTTTAAATTTACTAAATATCTCGCAGTTTGATCACATTCATAAAGTAAATATGTGTACAAAACTTCTATGAAACTGCATACATCGTTGATTTCTATGGTTTGATGAGCCCATCAAAACTTATTCCTACCTCATATCTAGAATTATAGGGTTGCTTATGGTTGGAGAGGATCTAGAGGCTCTCCTCGATAAGAAGAGTGAAAATTAAATCACCAAGGACATGGAGGAGAACTATGACACGATTCCAAAATAGTGGGGAGCTTTAATCTCCTCCATAAATGATCAACATGTTCCATTCGCCATGCAACTAGTGCTGTGCTAACTACTTGAAAAGTGAAAAAAATATCAATGATGCACAAGAGCTTTAGTTGTAACTACAAAATGGGTTGCAAACATACAGATTAAATGGGAAACCTTCCTCCTAAATTAGTTTATGCAAGACTACTTGGAAGCCCAAGACATGAAATTGGTGTTCTACTATTCATGGTTTTTTATTCTGATGACCTTGAAAACATGGTAGTTTCCTAAGGATACCCATTTTTCTCCACCAGAAAAGCCAGGAATTCATAGACACTTGCTTTCAAAAATAGGCCTAGGTATTGTAGCAAATAGACTTAATTTTTCAAAATTTCCTTTGAATATTTCACATCGATTGCAACAATATATTACATTGGAAGTGTAGTTCCCCGCACTGGCCACCTCGCTAGAACTGGTTTATTTCACCAACGAGCATGAGGATTTACAAGTTATACATGCGTAATTGATGGAAGCATGACAAAAAGATCAAGAGAGAGAGGAGACACTAAAACAAGTAACATAGGAAGTATACAACAAACTTCTGTGTGTCCTAATAGAAATCAACACTCCAAAAGAGCAGAAGTTATTAAAGATCAAGGAAATAATATAGGGTCTTAATACAAAATTTTAGTTGCAACTACATATAAAGCCTTATACCTAGTCTTAGGATGTACAAATATTAGAAATGGTATAAGAAACCTCTTATTCAATTAAGAGTGCACATGATCTAAAGCATGAATGCACCAAATTTTACAAAGGTGGCATAGATGTTTGGAACATGCCACGAGATAATGCCAATCTTATGGAAATCAGTGCCAAAATTAGAAACATAGAGTACAAAAGTGATTCTATATGCAACAAATTGATCACCCTATCACATTGAGCTGCAATGGTAGAAAGCATGATTTTGGGAAAGTAAATCAACCAATGGAGAGAAGAACACTGGAAACTTCCCAAAAGGTTGTACATTTTAAGGATGAAGTAATGAAGCTCAATAATGACATTGTTGCAGCACATACAATAACACATTAGGTAGTTTTTGACAAAGAACCATAATTTCTTACTCTTCTTATGCTTGTTTAGGTAGCAAGGGATATTATCAGTCAAGTAGAGGAAGAAAAAACTATAGTGTCAGTAGCCAAAAAAACATTTCAGCAATTTTTGAAGAAAACCATAGAGGTAGTCCCTTCACTTGGTACACAAACAAACCAAGGTGACTCGAGGGTGAGACATGAATAGGTTTGGGGGACTGTTGGGGCCAAGGTTGGTTGACATCACGTGCAACGTAGAACTAGATAGGCATATTGTGCATATTTACGCCAGAAACAACAAAGACTCTGACATAACAAAACGATGTGGTTGCGAACACCACACACTCCATTAGTATGGGTCAGTTATTTGTGGGTGAGAATTTGTTGCAATTCAGCCCATTATGGTGAAGCAGTCGGTTATGATTTCACACAAGAATGGACAACTCATCTAGGTGAGTTGGAAAAATATTCCTAGGAGTGTGACGTTGGATATCAAGTTATATAAAGAGTTGTTGTTGCTTCTATTCTATTAACTTGATTATTTCTATCTAGATACATTTGGTTGGCTTAATGTTTTCTTCTTAATGCTTGTTGTCCTTGATACCTTTCTCAATACTCACTCTGCTAATTTCACTGAGGTTTGGCTAGTTAATATAACATGAACTATGAGGGTTTAATTTCACCCATTCAGGCATATGATACTCCTTTGTAATTTGTATCAATCATATTTTTTGTTAATATGAAGCATTTAAAGGTTTTGTGTCAGTTTTTCATGGTTCTACCATATATGAATTTTGTACAAATACTTGAATAAATGAATGAATTGCGGAGGATTTGTAGAGCTTTTGGTAAGTATTTTGTGTTGATATTTTGTAATTGAGGCATAATCTCAATAATAGTATTAGTGTATGAATGACGATATGTTTCCCTATTATGTGTCATAGTTATCTTTGCGCTTGTATATTTAACTCACATAGAATGATTACTTTGCTCATTATGTGATATTTTTACACTTGACCTATGTGCATCGTAGTTCATTGGGAATGTTCCAACACATAATGTGAAGTTTTCTTAATGTAATTCATTTTCAATGGCTATATCTATAAAGGATGGTGAATACAATAGCTTGAGGTGGGTTGCTTGGACCTGAATTCATTTTTATTTCCAGTTTTCTCCTTAAAAACCTTCAAAGGCTCTCGCAAATTCATCATAATATCTTGGGTGAGACCTCACCTGCTTGAAAATATTGAAAAATGTTTTCTCTAAGGGTGTTTTGTTGGCTTAACTCTAAACTATGGGTCACCCTTGTGTACCAACACATGTTTCACCCTCCTAATCTATTAATGGTTGACTTTGTTATTGAGTCTTTGAGTGAGATTAACCGAATGTGTTTGCAATAAACTTGTTGTAGTAATGCCTATTGATTTTTCCATGATTAAGGTGATAATTTCACCCACATTGAACCTAAATTTCTATTTGAAATTTTGAATTACTTTCACATCTTTAAAACATGAATTTTATAAAAAATAATAATAAGAATGAGAATTTTGAATGCAAACCTGATTCCATCATCTTAGTTATTATGGTGCCATTAATAAGGAAGGAAACTATACAACTCGTTGTGACATAGGGTGGCCAGGTTTGCACTACAAAGTGTGAGGGTTTGATGACAATTCATGAAGACTAGTAAAAATTTGCAAGCGTAGATGAATTGATCCATGTATTGGGCATTTTGATTTCCCCCATACCACTCATGGATGCCATAAACAAAACCATTATAGGGGCAAGCTACAGCATCCCCGTCATGTGGCCAAGTGGGATGGAAACAACATGTGACCCACCCTTTCTCGGTTCTAATACCCCATACAAGAGGTAAGTTTTCTACTGTTTTATGGAAAGTGTTTTTTTAATAATTATATAATAATAAATGATAATAAGTAGCATTTATAATTAATTTTCAAATTTATTATAAATAATAATTTTATGTTATCTAAATAAATTATTTAAAACAGAATCATTTATTTTTATTTTTTATTTATAATAAAATGAAAATAGAATGGATATTTAGTTATATATATAAAAGTAAAGTGAAATATTATTTTAATACATAAAACTAATTATCAAATTAAACGATCAACTATTGATAGCAGAACCCTAATGGTGGTGGTTCCCTAACCACATGATAGATAGTTGACAGTGACAGTGTGGAGGCTTCAGCGGGCCTGAGCCTGTACAGGGCAGATGGGATCTCTGAGCATGGATAGGTGGCAGTCTCAGACAATAGTTTCGTGGCATATGCATTGATATGAAAGGAATATACTTGTTTTGTTGTGCTAAGTTTCTTTTCATTTTATAAACATGTGCATACTTGTCTCATTAGTTTGCTTAAGGATTGAGAATTTAAACCATGAATTGTAGATTATTTGAGTGAGTTAGAAGCATGAAATAAGAACAAATAACAATAAAAAACAGTTTAAAATAGAGAAAAAATTCACCACATAACATTTACACAATAGGCATGATGAAGCAGTTCACCCCTCCTAGGCTACATCTACTGGTCTAGCTCCCAATGGCATGTCCATCTTTCATTATGCTCAGAATTTTGCAAATACATGTAGTTACATGCATCTAATTGTTGTTTTTTCTGCACTAATGGCTCCAAAATCCTCCAATTAGTCAAGAATGACTCTTCATTCACTCTCAATGGGAAAAAATTTAGCCTCCTACTCTTTTGCCCAGTTACACCTGGAAAAACTCCACTAAAAGTGGAGAACTCCGCGCATTGAAAAAAATCTGCCTGATTTAACCGTCGCATTTAATGGTTAGTGGTTGGGTGCCACATGACAACCCAAAGCACATGGTGACAGTTAATGGTGGAGTGGAGCTTTAGCCAGAACCATGGATAAGGTTTGGAACCGGGGTTGAAGACGTGGGTTAAACGGATACCACACGAAGAGTTAACATTTTAAACATGCCATGTGAATACCTTTGTGGATATGCAAGAAAATGCGGGCTAGTGGTTTCCACTGACTGTTTGGTTGAATTTTTATGTTAGAGTTACATTTCAATGTGAACACCACCACAAGGACCGCTGGCGGGTTGGGACCGCCAGCGGTCCCCAACCCCCAATGCATTTTGCAATAAAATTTATAACAAACCAGTAGACTTATAAGGTTAAGTACTACATGTAGCTTGTGTGGTTGTGTCATGTGCATGCTATGCCCGAGGTCACAGGGTCGAGCCCTATGGACCTTCACCCAAAATTTTAATACACCACTACAGCGACATGTGGCAGCCTCAAGGCTGGCCACTTGTAACCCTCTGATTGGCCATCTCTGAAACCCATACACCAATAGAATTGCGACACTAGTAAACCTATTTTTGGCTCTGAGGAAAGGAATATTCCTTATAATATTCCTTTTTTTGGCTATGACTCAACCTTTCTGACTAGGCATCCCAGTCAACCCTATCACAAATTTAACCTGTTTGGGATTTCGATCAGAACATGATATCTCCCTCATACGAGATCGATTTTTTGAACCGTTCATGGATCCGGAATCAAGAATATGAGATCTACGCAACCATCCTGGTTTCAACCCAATCCTATAAATTTCACTTTTAAGAAAAATTTATGAACTCCTGATCAAGCATGTTTCATTTTCACACAACGGAGGTTGAGTAACATTTCATTTCCCTGTAAAATTTACTAAGGGTTTTTTCAGTTTTAATATTTTCTGGATTTCTCGAAGGTTAGCTCTAAGGACCATCATGTGCACGTGCTCGAGTTTAGGAGCTTAGTGGAAACGGTTACATGTCGTTGTCGAAATAAGGGATTAGACACCATGGTCAACAGCTCGGAAATGGTGGAGGTGGATCTCGATCCATGTTATATGTTATCCATATGGGATTTGGAGGTTATATACCAAAATATGATAGAGTTAATTGGTACAGATAGAATGCGCTCATGGATCTCGAGAGGCTCGAGGAAGGGAAGGAAGACAAGAGGGTTTCCAATTTCCAGGGGAGATTCCCTTATAGGTATGTAGAAGGGGTCACTGTTAGCCTCTAAAAGCCCAATGGGAAATCAGGAACAAATTTTAGTTTTTGGATACGAAGCCAGGAATAGGCTGGTATGCAAAAAACCACCAGAGCTCTACTTACCCTTTCTTTGGACAGGGGCTCTCAAGGACATCGTCTCTACATGTATTCCATGGAATCACGAAAGGTAGGTTTAGGGAATTCAAGGTCTCGTAAGGGGTGCATTGATCTTGGAATCTAACAAAGAAGGTAGGGTGAAGGAGCTGGGGGTTCACAAACCTTTGAGAACTTCGGGGGTAGGGGATAAGCGACTACAAGGTTTCTTCGAGGGAAAGGACTGGGAAACATAGGAGATGGTATTTCAGAAGGGAGGCTGGAGAGAGCATTCATCCATAGAAGGGAAGAGAGGCCCATATTAGTAGGAAGCCTTTCGGTTTTGGGATGCCGCCAAGATACACTTATGGAACTTCCACATCTCACAGAAGGGTCTTGGGAAGGGATCAATCCAGATCTGTCACAACCACGACTAGAATATCCTTTGGTCTCTGTTATCAGGAAGGGGGTAAAAAGGAAGGAAAACTCCACTCAAACTCTTGAAATCAAATTAAGTGATTCATTGGATAGCATTATCACCTCTATTCACTGGAACCTATCCCTTCACCATCTATGGATCTCCCTATCCAACAAGAGGGTGAGAGAAGCCTGCACAATTTGAGACCTCAAGATAAGAAATATAACCTGCTAGAGGTGTTTCGAGGTTTGGGGAATTCTGGGGATCCTCAGCCAGGGCCTAAATAGAGGGGTAGGAAATCCAATTTATCAAAATCTCAAATGAGAGCCAAATTGGACATTGCAGATGGAAAGAAGAAGCTATTAACCAGGGTAATTAAAGCAGTGCATACCACAAAGATAGTGAAAAAATGATCATTATTTCCTTAAAATATCAAGGGTTGTCTAGTAAACCCAAAAAACTAGCTCTTAGGGATCTTATAAATAAATATGGGCTAGATATCATTATGCTCCAGGAGACTCTAGGTGTTGGAGAAGACATCCTTCAATCCTTATCAAATATTTTTCTGGGTTGGTCCTTTCAATGCCTTGATGCTAAGGGGAAGTCAGGGGGCCTAACCATAGGTTTCAAAGAAGGGAAACTAAAATTGATCAACTCTTGGGGCTTGGATCAAGTCCTGGCACTTGAAGTTTGTTCCTCAAAATTCTGTCTAAATTTCTCTTTTTAAAAATATATGGACCTTGTCAGTACTAGATGCACTTTTGGAATGAATTATGGACTAAATCCATGATGGGAAGCACAAATCTCGTCATAGGTGGGGACCTAAATTTTTCTATTGGGCAGGTTGAAACTTAGGGACCAAATGCTAGATCGGATCCCTTGTCGAATTTCTTCTCTTCGAAGATCATTGATGGTAAGCTAATGGAATTATTTCCCTTAAAGATGAGGCCAACATGGTAGAACATAAGATTTTTTGAAGATAGGGTAGCAAAGAGGCTAGATAGATTCTTGATCAAAGAGGAAATTTTGGATAACATTCCTCTGATCTAAAAATGGATAGGAGGAGGGGATTCATATCATCACTGCATCCTATTGGAAATCAATGGACCAAATACCTAACCCAGTTCACCATTCAAATTCAACCCTAGGTGGTTAAAGGAGGAATATTACAACCCACTCTTTAAATATACATGGATACCTATGGAAGATGAGGGGCACCTTAATAAAGCATGGTCATTTTTGGACTACCTAAAGAGAATGAAGAAAGCCACTATTGATTGGAAAAAAAAGAAGAAAGGAGAAGAGGAGGAAAGACTAAAATGGATTGGTGAGGAGTTAGTTATATTGGAAGGTCCTGATGAAGATGGGTATGAAACAATGGATAAAAGGGGCTGCATCAAATCCCTTGAATTTGAAGGAATTAAGATCCTATTGGGAAGGAAGGAATAGTGGAGGCAAAAGATCAAGGCTATTTGGTTGTCCATCAGGGATGAAAACTCAAAATTATTCCACAAGTATGCAGAAGGATGGAAGAACATCAATACTATCTGGGGGAAGAGAACAGAGGATGATAGGATAGCTAAATATTATGGGTACCTAGTTTCTATGGGAAAGAATTACTTTAGGAATCTATACAAAGCCCCAGTGGAAAGTGCTATTGGACAAGTAGTAAAGGTGGCACAACTCTTCCCTATATATGTTGAAGAAGAGGAGAACGAGATGCTTATATGCTGAGTTTCCAAGGAGAAAGTGGAAGGAGTTATAAAATCCATGCAAAAGGATAAGAGCCCTGGGCCGGATGGGTGGACAATGGAATTTTACCAACATTTCTTTGAATCACTAGGGGAGGACCTTACAACTATGGTGGAAGAATCAAGAGTGAAGGGAGCCATATTTTAACCCTTGAATTCAACCTTCATTGCACTTATTCCTAATCTGGATGAACCAGGCACATTTGGTGACTTGCGCCCCATCTCACTTTGAAACTGCTTATACAAAATCATAACAAAGGTTATAGATATAAGGCTAAAACTGATTCTCTCCAAGAATATCTCGAAGGAACAATTTGGATTCCTGGAAGGTAGGCAGATCCAGGAAGCCATTGGAGTAGCCCAAGAAGTCATGCATAGGATGAAAAGGTTTAGAAGGAAAGGGATGATAATAAATATTGATTTATCAAAGGCCTATGACAAAATAAGCTGGATATATATCAGATTGTTGCTAACACATCTGGGTTTCCACTACAATTTTATTAGTTGAGTGATGGGGTGTATTACTAACATAAGATTTATTGTATTGATTAATGGGGAAACCTCCCCTTTTTTTCAAGAGCAAAAGAGGGTTGTACCAGTGGTTTCCTCTCTCACCATTACTCTTCCTATTGGATGCGTAAGGACTAAGTCAGTTTCTAGTGGAGGCCAAGAGGAAAGGGGACATCCAAGTTATTGAAGTGGTTAAAAATTTAAATATCACTCATGTTCTATTCGTGGATGATATCCTTATGTTCAGTGATGGTAGTATAAGGGACATCCTCCATATCAAGTCCTCTTTAGATCTCTTCCTATTTTCCACAAGCATGAGTATCAACATACAAAATTCATCCATTATATTTGAAGGCCTCTCGAGAGAGGAATCCAGGAGAATAGTAGAAGATCTTCACTTTGAATTAAATTAGATGAACAAAAGCTTCAGATACCTTGGGTTTCATGATTCATCAAGGTTGACTCATATAGAATCACAGACTGGCTATGGATGGTGGCAAAAATTGAGAAAAAAATCAAATCCTGGAGCTATACGTGGTTGTCAGGAGCAGGTAGGCTGGTCATAATCAAGTTAGTCCTATTGGCTATCTCAGTCTTCTAGGCCATTCTCTCTTGAATGCCGAAAGGAATTATGGAGAGAATTTGGAAAAATTGTTACAAGTTCTTATGGGTGGGTTCAAAGGAAGAAGCAGTGTTCCCATGGGTGGCATGGGAGAGGATTGATAGACCGAAAGAGTGGGGAGGATGGGGTATAAAGGAACTTGCCTCCTTTGTGTTAGAATTAGTAGCCAAAATGGGATGGAACATGTTGGCAAAGGATTCCCTTTGGACCATGATTATGAGAAGGAAGTACATCAACCCAAGGCCTCTGATTGATTGGTTGAGGACTCATGACAAAAACTCCTCTAGAGACTCGATGGTATGGAGTAATACTCTAGGATCCATAAAGATCAATGAGGAAGGTTTGGTTTGGCAAGTAGAGAACATACAAAAAGTTTGGATAGGATTGGATCCTTGGCTGGGGTTTAACGTGAGGTATGCGCTATCTGAAGAGATAAGGAACCATTTATCTGAAGAAGGCATCTTCTTCTTGAACTAAATTGAAAAAGCAGGATCCAAAAAATTATGGCAGCAAGGGTGGATGACAGGAGAATATTTGCAGTTAAACCCTATGTGGCTTGAGGCATGGCATTTATATATCAGCAAGCTAAATAGATCTGTTGTTCAATTTCGTGATAGCCCGGATGAACTTAGGTGGGCTCATGGCCCATCGAGAAAATATTCACCAAATTTCATATATTCTTTCCTCATGGTGAATAAGGTATGGGAGAACCCCAAATGGTGGGCCAAATCACTCTGGAAACTGAAGTGTACAGCCAAAATTCATCAATTCTTTCAGTGTATTTTGAAAAATAAGGTCCCTATCTGGGACAAAATACAAAAATGAAAGAAGGAAGGTCCATGAAGATGCTCCCTTTGTAAATCAGCTATTGAAATTGTCCCTCACCTGTTCATTCACTTCTCTTATATTAAACATGTGAGGATTGAATACAGGAATCTGGTCGGCACAAAAAATTGGAGAGGGAACTTGGTAAATGAATCTTGGAAGACTTGGTGGAAACATTGTCAAGAAGAGAAAGCCAAATTGACCCCACTGCTTATTTCCTGGGGTCTTTGGCTAGCAAGGAACATGGCAATATTCAGAGATAAGGAGATCCCATATCACTATGTAGCCTTGGAATGTGCTACCATATATTAACTATTGCCTGATTAGAGCATAAAAAAAATAATAGGGTAATCATACCTGAGCAGATTAGGGGAGACATCCCATGGTATTATTTTGACGGTGCCTCTAGCTCAAAAAAACAAATGTGGGGCAGGGCTAGTGCTTCATTTAAGCTAGTGCAAGATATTGGAGGCCTCCATAGGGCTTGGCCTGGGGAGAAAAAACTATCCAAAGTTAAAATCTCTCCACACTCTTTTATGCTGGCTCTCTCATCTAGGGGTAAATTCAGTTCATTTTTTGGAGATTCACTAAACATCATCAAATGGTTCCACAATGATTTTATCTGTCAAAACATTTTATTAAGACGTATTCTTGAGGATCTGTGGTTATTGAAGGAAAAATTTACTTACATTTTTTTATGTCACATTTAAAGGGAACGTAACTTCGAGGAAAACCTCTTTTCTAAGGATGGTTTACTGTCGGATCTGGGCAGTTGGAGGATTGGAGAAATAGGGCCTTGCTAGAAGGCCCTATGGACATGAATCACCCTCCATTTGTCTAGAATTTTTTTAGCAAGTCTCAATATCTGGTTTATGTACATTATGTTGCTGTCTAGTTTTTATGTTTGTCCACAAAGACTATTAAAAAAAATTTGTACTAGAAGAAACAATTTCTGTAATCAAAATCTTATATCGGGATCACAAATATACTACATTGCTTCTATTTGGGCCGGTTTTCCCTCATAAGAGGAGGCCTGGGAATAGGTGTGGAGGTAAAAAGGCCTTTTTATTTTGGGGATCTTCCCTCAATATGGAAGGAAAAGCATAACACATTTTAATACCTAGATTTTTGGGTGGTTTTTTGGATGGGTTGTTTTAAAAAATGTCTGGAAACATTGGAGGGCTATGTCCTAGACCAAGAAATGCTTCAATGCATGTGCAATGTAACTTTTTGTTTTCATATGAAAAGTTCAATTTTTTCTTTGGAAAAAAAACATAAAACTCATTATCATAATTTATTTATTTATTTGATTTTATTTTAAAATACCTTAGGGAACTACGTCTTTAGTTCTGTATAGATCACTGACAAGTTATTTAAAATTATCAAATTTAATATATACATGATAGTACCACTAGATGTCAATGGAATTGTTTACAAAGACCAAGGTATATATATATATATATATTTGGGATGATTGTGGCAATTTTTGGATTGCAAAATTTTTAATTTTTAATTTTTTAATCATAATAATAAAATTATACGTAGATGGATTCAACATCATCAAAAACCCCTTGGACAATCCAAATTCCACAATTTGATAATTGTATGCTGTTTTTTTTAATACATATTTTAACAAAACAAATCTACCCAAAAACCCAACCTGAATTTGACAACTGTAACATGAGAGTACAATATCAGCTTTTTGTTTTACATTTTTCTTCCCATCCCATATACTAATATTTTGTGTAGCTTCTTTATAGATATAAATTTCCATGATTTTACCCCGAATGTGATACAAACAAAGGCGCAAAACTTTCCCATAACAAGCGGGGGATCCGAAGATCAACCTAACAATGAAGAATTAGAATTATGAGATGGAAAAATATTAGAGGTCGGTATCTATCATTATCAGCATAACGGATAATCTCTGGGATGTGACTGGAGACTCAAAAGTGCGTTAGGTCCATTGTTAACCAAAACCACCATGGCCAATCCCCATGTTATGTGCAAATCCAACTGGCAATGCATCAGCCAAGCTCCTGCAATAGGCATTCTCCGAGTGAGCTGGCTAGGTGAGCTGGAAAATTATTCCTAGGGGTGTGACGTTGGATATCAAGTTATATAAAGATTTGTTGCTTCTTTTATTATATTAGCTTGATTATTGTTCTCTAGATACATTTGGTTGGCTTGATGTTTTTATTCTTAATGCTTGTTGTCCTTGATACCTTTCTAAACACTCACTCTACTAATTGCACTAGGGTTGGCCTAGTTAATATGACATGAACTATGATAGTTTGATTTCTCCCATTCAGATGTATGATACCCCTTTGTAATTTGTATCAATCATATTTATTGTTAATATGAAGAATTCATATGTTTTGTGTTAGTTTTTCATGGTTATACAATATATGCATTTTGTACAAATAGTTGGATAAATGAATGAATTGCGGATTCTTTGCAGAGCTTTTGGTGAGTGTTTTGTGTTGATATTTTTTAGTTGAGGCAGAATCTCAATAATAGTATTAGTGTATGAATGAAGATAATAGTATTAGTGTATCCCCTATTATGTGTCATAGTTATCTTTGTGCTTGTATATCAAACTCACATCGAATGATTACTTCACTCATTATGTGATATTTTTACACTTGACTGATGTGCATCGTAGTTCATTGGGAATGTTCCAACACACACTGTGAAGTTTTTTTGAATGTAATTCATTTTCAATCGTTATATCTATGATGGATGGAAAATACCATAGCTTGAGGTTGGGTTTTTGAACCCGAAGTCATTTATGTTTTTTTTTTCCCTACAAAACATTCAAAGGTTCTCGCAAATCCATCATAGTATCTTCGATTTTATTTTTCCATGATTAAGGTGATAATTTCACCCACATTGAACCTAAATTTCTATTTGAAATTTTGAATTACTTTAACATCTTTAAAACATGATTTTTATAAGAAAAATACTAAGAATGATAATTTTGAATGCAACTTGATTCCATCATCTTATTTATTATTGTGCCATTAATAGGGAAGGAAACTAGACAACTCATTGTGACATAGGGTGGATAGGTTTGCACTGCAAAGTGTGAGGGTTTGATGACAATTCATGGAGACTAGTAAAAGTTTGCAAGAGTAGATGAATTGGTCCATGTATTGGCCATTTGGATCCCCCCATTCTGCTCATGGATGCCATAAAATTAACCATTATAGGGGCAAGTTGCAACATCCTCGTCATGTGGCCAAGTGGGATGGCAACAACATGTGATCCACCCTTTCTCGGTTCTAATACCCCATACAAGAGGTAAGTTTTCTACTTTTTTATGAAAAAGTGTTTTTTGAATAATTAAATAATAATAAAAAATAACAAGTAACATTTATAATTAATTTTTAAATTTTTTATAAATATTTATTTTATGTTAATTAAATAAACTATTTAAAATAAAATATTTTTATTTATTTTTATTTATAATAAAAATGAAAAGAGAACATATATTTAGTTATATATATAAAACTAAAATAAAATATTATTTTAGTACATAAAACTCATTATGATAATTTATTTATTTATTTTATTTTATTTTTAAATATCTTAGGGAAGTGTGTCTTTAGTTCTACATAGATCACTAACAAGTTATTTAAAATTATCAAAATTATTTTACTAAGCATATTTAAAATCACGAAATTTAATTTACTAATGAGTTATGTAACATTATAAAATTTAATTTACTAACCATATTTAAAATCAACAAATTTGATTTACTAATGAGTTATGTAAAATTATCAAATTTAATGTATACATGATAATACCACTAGATGTTAATGGGCTTGTCTACAAAGACCAAGGTATATATATATATATGTATGTATGTATGTATATGGGATGATTGTGGAATTTTTTGGATTGCAAAATTTTAAATTTTTAATGTTTTAATCGTAATAATAACATTAGAAATAGATGGATTCAACATCATCAAAAGTCCCTTGGTCATCCCAAATTCCACAATTTGATAACTATATGTTGATTTTTTTTTAAATCCAGATTTTAACAAAACAATCTACCTAAACACCCAACCTAAATTTGACAACTGTAACATGAGAGTACAAGATCAACTTTCTATTTTACTTTGTTCGTCTTATCCCATACACTAGTATTTTTTGTAACTACTTTATAGATATAAATTTCCACTATTTTCCCCTAAATGTGATACAAACAATGGCGCGAAACTTTCCCATAACAATCGGGGGATCTGAAGATCAACCTAACAATGAAGAATTAGAATTATGAGATGGAAAAAGATTAGAGGTCGGTATCTATCATTATCAGCATAACCTATAATCTCTGGGAGGTGACTAGAGACTCAAAAGAGCGCCAGGTCCATTGTTAACCACAAACACCATGGCAATCCACATGTTATGTGCACATCCAAGTGGTAGTTCATCACCCAAGCACCTGCAATAAATAATCAATCACCATTACCACTATGCAATAAGTAATCAATCACCATTACCACTATGCAAAAATTGTTCAGAACAAGAGACGACACAATAATTAAGGAAAGTGGAATGGCTAGAAACAAATTATGCTCACTGGGATTGCCAACCCATAATCTTATTGCAGTGTAGTCATTGACTGGAATGTTGACAATGTTGCACATTGGAGGATCCACGAGGTTGAACTTTCAAGGATTTGATTTTGGATTATAATTTCTAAATCTTGCTCCCACGATGTAAAAGACATAACCATGGATATGGATAGGATGGCTTTCACCTACAAATGTATTTGTTCCTTTAAGGAATACTTGCATCATGGCGCTATATTTAAGAACTTTCACTCTTGTCACTTTCACAGGGGACCAAAGCCCTTTGCTTATTTTTTGTGCTGTATAATCAAATAGCGTGGAAGGGTTATCGTGGAAGTCAATGGAGAATACTCATGTCATGCCAAAATGCTGAGCTTGAAGGATTGAAGAAGTGGTTGGTAGGACAAGTGATATGTTATTCATAATTGCTATAAATTTTGATCCATTAAGACGTCCACAAGACTACCCTGGGCATTTGATCAACCCCGAACCGATGGTGTAGAAAATATTATTCTCCACACTCTAAGGAACTAAGACTGGGTGGTTGCATGAGGCCAAGCTTCTAAGACAATTAGTGAAGCTAGTAGCAGTCTTGGTGTCATTATAGAATGAAGATTAGTCATGAGTGGAGCTGATTTGTTAAGGCTCCCCTCATATTCTAAAATGGCATGACAAGAATTGAAAACTGAAAAGAAGTCGACTAGAGGATTGGTCTTCTCAATATTACGAATGAATTAAATAAGATTACATTGGAAACATCAACAATCAATGACTTCGGTGAAACTAACTAAAAATAGACTAAGTGAAACTGAACTGGGACACTTGGATGGACGGTTTTGACACCTAGCAGGTGGCTAGAATTAGATTCTCCAACACTCTCCCTTAATTAAAACCACATAAAATTTAATTAAGATACCTGCTGGTCTATGTCTCAGTGAGGCTTACAATTTAAAATTTGACTTTCAACTAGATTTAATTTTCTTCTTCTCTTCTTCCAAATTCTATAGCCTCTAAATTGTTTCATCATTTTTTTCTTTTTAAATTCTTCAAAACTCTATTTCTTCATTTGTTGGTGCATGTATTCTATTGTTCCAGGCTGCCTAAGTATTTCCTGGACTTCTTCAAGAAATGAATTATATGTTGGTTGATGTCACATATTGTCTTCTGTAGTATGCTTTCATCATAAATCTGCTACAACATAAGATCAGAATAATATTTTATCTCTTCATAATTCCAATGCCTAAAAATTTCATTGACGTTTTCATCATGCATGTTGTCTTCAACATTCATATCTATAGCTTCTGTGTAGGCATCAAGAAATGGTGTTGCAAGCGATGTTTCAAGGAATTTTAAGTCCTCTTCATAATGAGTTTGTGTACTTACAGATTGGAAATCAATGTTATAATTAAAAATATTTGCAGAGAGTGCTTTCTCCTATTTCACTTACTTCTCTGCTTCCGCCGCTATCTCTAATTTTGCTTTCCCTTTCTAGACTTATTTCTTTGCATCTGTCTTTATCTTTGTTTATGTACCTCGCTTTATCTCTATCTCTGTCTTTTCATCACTAACATGTGCTACTGCAAACATTTTCTCTTCCACTGATTGAATTGGGATTATCTCACCAAAAAACATCAAGTCGATATCATGTTTTTATTGCATCATCTGCAACCAGTCATCATTAACCAAAAAATCTTGATCAGATTTTGCATCAACAATATTAATCATTGGATTTACCATAGCATTGTCTGCTTCAATAGCAATTTTACTATCATCAGCAAGTTGTGTTGCTGGATTCACCATATCATCATCAACAAGCTCTATTGTTGGAGTCAAAAAATCATCATCAACAAGCTCTATTGCTCGTGTCACCAAGTTGTCATCAACAATTTGTGTTTCTCGATTCACCAAATCTTCGTCAGCAAGCTACATTGTTGGAATCATCAAATCTTCATCCACTTGTGGTTGTGTAAAGTGATTTTCATGAGCATCTTCATGCCGCTTCTTTGTTGTTTTTGCACTTGCTTCGTGGACATCATCCACTTGTGGCTAAGGCTTTTCATCTCACTATAGATCTACTGCTATAGATCCACCTTCAACTTCAACTTTAATGCTCCCCCTTGCACATAAACACCTCTCAAGGGTATCCCAAGCCTGCTTGGTTATCTTGGGATATGAAATTATAGGAAAATTTTTGTCATCCACATCTTTTATGCATTTTAATGCAAATGCTTCCTTTTTCCTCTTCACTTCCAAATCTAAAACGATCTCAAACATATTTTGTTTTTGCTTTAGCCTCTTGGATTTTCCTATTTTTTGAGTATTCATTAACTGTGTCTCAACAAAAAAAACTGATTTGCATACATCTTTTATGGTGGTGTTGTAGTCACTACAACAACCTCCAAAATTTTCCCCCTTTTTAAATTTTTGAGCCCCTGATGCATTGAAATCTGGAGTCAAGGCTGAAGTTTGATATTTCAAAAGACTTAGGTCGCTAAGTATCAGAATGGGTCATTTTCTCCAATAAGTGACCTAGAGACCTTACGACCTATCAGGTCACCAAGTTGCGAAGTCTCATATCGCATTCAAATTTAAACAATTGCGACCTAGCAACACTATGACCCCTAGGTCGCAAGGTTGTAGGGTCGCGGGGTCGCACATATCATCAACGCAGTTTTATTGTGACCCAGTGACCTCATTTATTGCCTGCACGCATGACCTCTTTATATATAGAGGGGTCGCATAGGTCGCATTTCACCTACGCGACGGAGAGAAAAAACGCTTCTGACAAGCCAAATGGAGTGCGATTTTTTCAGGTAAGTTTCCTAATCCTCTTGTTGTTTCCTTATTTTCTATTTTTTGTCCCATATCCCCTTATTTCAGCCCTTTTAAACCACAAGCTATCCTCTATTGTGACCCTCTTAGAACTTACATTTTCCTCTGAGTATCCAAGCCCTGTCAATCTTATTCAAAACCCTCTAGATGGAGCCAACCAGCCTCCCCTTTGTCAGTCTCTTCCTCAAATGAATATTTATTCTTCAGTATATCACTTCTCCTCCCTGTTTCCCTCTATTGATTTAAGTAAAAGATGAGTAAAGGACCGCGTTGCCATGGAGAATCGTCCGCCCAACCCTAGTGTGGCGTTCGACCCCACAACCTTGCAACCCTCGCAACCCTGTGACCTTGGTCCCTAATCGCTAAGTCGCCAAGTTGTGTATCGCTTAAAAACCGAAGTATTGTGACCTTGCAACCCAGCGACCTGAAGACTCGGTCACAAGTCACTAAGTCGCAAGGTCGCGTCTTCATGAATTTTTAAACTAGTGTGAATCAGCGACCTCGCGACCTAGTCACAAGTCGCTAAGTCGCAAAGTCACTTTTATCTGAAGTTTTAAAACAGTGCCACTTAGCGACCCAAGGAATAGGTCGCTAGTTCGCAGTTTCATCCCATTTGTTAACCTTAGTTGGGCAGAGTTAAAATTAGTTTAAGCATTCATTAACATGGTATTTGTCTTATCCTGAGATTATTTTATGAACATGCCAGGGAACCTAGAAGTAGAACTAGAGTGTGTCTCCATCTCTTCAGCCTCAAGTGACATGGGACCTCCATCAATTCGCAGAAAAAACAAGAGTCCGGAGATAGAGATCTCGGAAGGTGAAATACCTATGTCTCCTTCCCCTATCTATGGAGACATTACATGTATATTCAACAAAGGAGAAAGCATGAGTTGGTATCAAGTATACCAAGAGTTCGCACAACCTGAGTTTCTAGAGGACCTCCCAGACTGATAGGTATATGTGCAAGTAAAGAGGTAAAAGATTCACTATGCAGGGGCCCACCCATATATATTCCCGTGCGTTGAAATTATCAAATGGATCTTACAAAGGTTCGACCCTAGGATTTGGGTGATTTGGGATCACGAGGGGAAAGCATTTGCAAATTTAAAAGGCTAGAATGCAGAATTCTACTATGCACTTTCGACCCGAGAGCAAACATTCACAGAGGAATGGGCCACTACCCATGCAATTCCCATATTCGACACCCTGAGAGGATGGTGGGAAGAGCCAGAGATGTTCAAAGTCAAGAAGGACCAGGTGTATCAAGTGGCAGGCCTTAGGAAGGTCTATAAGCTCATAATAGCTATGTTGTGTAGAATGTATGGTCATCCTAATGCCACCATTTTTAGTGGCTCTAGGGTATCTCTTATGTACTTTGTTACCGTACATGGCACCCGCTTTAATTGTGCCAGCTTATTGATATCAGCCCTCAAAACAAACATATTTGCAGCACTAGCACCTGAGGAGGGATACTCGTCAGAATTTTACATGGCCTCCTATCTATTCGATGTAGTCTGTGCCAGGTTCCATTTTGAGGGATGGGCTCACAACTGGGATTAGGAGCACTCCCACCCAATCCACAAGGAGTTGCAGGTTTTCTGGGACTCCAAATATAAGAAGGATATAGAGTTGATCGCACACAGTTTCATCCCTGCACTTTACGGGAAACTGTTCGATAAGGAAACCCCATACATGTCTTGGCGAGCCATGGAAATGATAACCAAGGTGGCACATTGGTTTTCGTTTGTAGAAGGCACCTTCATATGAGTCTTCGGTTCATTTAAGGCTCCCCATGCAATGCCCCAATTCGTCAGTGATAGAATGCTACTTCAGGAAACATGTTTTCAGAAGACATCCAACTTCTCGAAGGTTCTTACTAAAGGTAAAAAGAATCCATGGCCCACACTGCCACTCACTATCGGTGCTTATATAGTCAATGATTTTAGAGAATTAGAGGCGGAAGCTGAGAAAATCAGAGGATTCTTTCTGCCGCCTTTGGATCACCGGACATATGATCCTAAGAGGATATTCCCTTCCCATTGCAAATGGGCCAAATTTAAATGGAGCTACCCACATACTAAATTCCCAGCTGAATATGGGGTAAGAAAATGGTACAATAAGGACAGGGAAATCGCCCTGGAGGAATTGACCAATCAATATGACCAAGATGTTCAAACTTTGGAAGAGAGAATCCACGAATTAGGAGGAGCCTCATATTCCTAGGCCAAGAAGCCCCGAACTAACAGAGGCCATAAATATTCCGCCCAACAGAAAGAAAAGGAAGAAAAATCTCAATGAGAAGCTGAAAAGAGAGCAAAAGAGGACGAGGATAAACATAAAAAACACCTAAAGGAAGAACGGAGGAAGAAGTAGGTGGAAGACACCCGCAAAAGAAAGGAAGAAGAGGAAGTGAAAGCAGAAGCTGAGTGTCAGCTCAAGATATAATTAGATAAGGTGGAATTTGAACGCAAAAGGAAGGAAGAAGAGGAAATCAAAGCAAAGGATGGGCATCAGCTTAAAATGGAACTAGATAAGGCAGAAGTTGAGCGCAGACAAAAGGAAGAACAGGATAAGGCAGAGGTAGAGTGGCTACTGGTAGAAGAAGTAGAGAAAAAGAGAAGAGAGGAAGAAGATCGAAGGTTGAAAGAAATTCTTCCAAAGACACCAAGGGCAGTAAGAAACCTCCTCCAATAACAAGGGTATAGACAGAGCTACCGACCATTGAAGTTCCTGCAACCAATATACGTTTTGTGCTCTCAAAATTGGTTACCTTCGAAGAGAAGGAGGAAGAAGTGTTCAATATGACAATACTCACTTATGACCAATTCACATTCAAAATGAGGTAGGAAAAGAGGAGATGCTTAGCATGGAACCCTACCGCACCATTCAAAGCCACAATAGAAAAGAATATAGTCTTGGACACCAAGGCCAATCTAGTAATGATAGCATCAGCTGACACTACTTTCGCCGCAGCCATGGAAGAAAATGTGAGCCGGATGAGTAGGGAAATTCTATCCCTACAAAATAGATTACAAGACTCCAAACAAAGGGCAACTAGATCAGAGCAAGAAAAAAGGGAACTAAGGGAAGAAGTCCAATAGCTTTAGGATAGGGACACCCTCATTAATGAAGTACCACTCACTGTTCAAAGAGAGTTGGTGACACTGGAAGCCACCATGAGGCAAGTATACGAGGAAATGTTTACCATAAAGAAAACAGTTGCACCTCTACTGAGAGCTCAAGTAGAGACCAAGAAAAGGAACGAGCAACTGAAAGAAGCCTCCATAGCCTTGGATAGAATGCTAGAATGGAAAAACAGGTATCCACAGGCTCCAAATACGTTTCCCAAAAAATATTGGATTCGCACTTAGAATGACAAGGTCCAAATTCTCATGAAGGTGCAATCTAAGGAGAAGTTATTCAAAGACCTAGAGAAGGTGATGAACGCCTATGAGCATTTGATCAGTGGCATTGAATCAATGGCTGAAGTACACCACATTCCTTTTCTAGGTACACTGCGTGAATAAATGACATGGGAACAACTAAATCAAGACATTTAGGCATTTCTACAACCTATTAGACAAGTCCAACATTACTGCCGATCTTAAGCATAAGCCAGGAGAACTTGGTTAGAGATTACGTAAGTAAGCATGATTTGGATTTACACCAAGCTTGCTTCCTTATCTAACAAAGTCATGATCTAGAAATAAAATCTGATCCCAAACGCCTTAGAATGCCTACAGAAATTAAGGGAAGCTACTCCTCTGATCTCCCCAGTTGCTGCAGATTATCAAGCATGGAAGAATTTTCTTAAAGAGAAGCAAGTAGATGTTCCCGACCTCGCAATCATGCACATGCTCTAATGATCAGGTTAATTCATAGCCTTCAGGAGGGGTCACAGTTTGCATCATCCATGAACAAGTCATAGGTCGCAGCTAAGTACAAGGTCGCTGGTTGCTTTTTCTTTCAGGTCACAAAGCATGCCAACAGGTGGGAAGGTGAAAAGTCAAGACACCCAAGGGTCATTTTTGTCATATATATACTCCCTTTTGGGACTTGTAAGAGATCTTTTTTTTTGGACTCCAACGGAGATATGATATTTGTAAAGCATTGAACAACCCCTTTTGAATGAATACAAGCATTTGTCTTAAATCCATTTTTGGATTTGATGAGAATCGATGTGTTAATACTATGAATATTTTTCTTATATGTCTAATATCTTATAATTAATTGATCTGCGTTTTATACTTATACTCTTCATGCATTTTAGCTCACTGAATGTGTTAATGATGGTATGTTTTTTACCTCAAGAGATGTTTGTAACATCATTATTGACATCTATCTTATTCACGAAAACGCCCAAGTAAGTATAGGTTGTTCTTGCCAGGAAGAATTGTTTCTTCTATGGTTCGAATAGCTTTTACAAACATGACCCTAATTATATGCTGCTAACAGCATCCCCTTCGGCTGTGTGTTTCTATTTATCTTGCTATTTGCAGTGTTTTATGCTCGTTGACAATCATCAATATTTCATCTTGTATCATCCAATAATTGTATGTCTATAACTTTATAGGGCTCATTTGTGTCTAAGAAAAGGAGTGTTCAATGGTAGCCAGACCCACACTCCGGACGAGATCCCTATCACAAATGGTTCAGAGTCTAATCAGGACTTTTTACCGGGGAGATCCCTTACAGTTGGCTAGACAATTTTCCTCGTCAATAGATTTGGCACTAGAAGGAGGGCGTGAATGGTAGGATCCTAGAACACAAGTAACATCCTGTTACAAACTCCCCAAGGGGAGACCATGCATGAAAATACTGGTCCTCCCCCTTTGGAAAACTCCCACGAGGAGGAACCCCCTTTCTATGAGGTTACTTTCACCGAGCTAAGGGCCCTGCGCTCTATTGCCCGCGACCTTGTCAGGGGTTTACAGTGATCCCCGGTTAGTAGTTCCTTTGAAAATACTAGAAATACTATAGCTAACCATATGCACCAAGGAGCCCTTGTCAAATCCCTTCCTCATCTTTTGGGTCTTATGATTGAATATTACATAGACGCAGTTGAGAAAAATTATGAAACACCCCTAGACAGCCCTAGGGGGCAGAAAGATATGGTTCCAAAATCATTGAACCTCCACCCAACACTAGCCCCTAGCCCAAACAAAATTTTCATGATAACGCTCAAGCCAACGACCCATTTGGGGGAGGAGTTAGGAGAGTTTGGGGTAACAGAGGTAGGGGAGACAGAGGCCATGGGAATTTCCAAATTGCTGACCACCAACCCCATTGAAACCAAAATAGGTTTCTTTTTCTTTAAAATTGGAGAAACATCAGAGATACAGGAAATTGTGGAGAAAACCAAGACATGCAGTTCCACCATGAGGGCGAGGCCTCAGGGTCTGGCATGGGTAGCGAATCCGAAAGTGAGAGGGGACATGTATACATACCATGCCACCAACGAGCCAAACGTGTACAACCGTTGGCTTGGATGGCTCAGTCCCCCTTAGGTATCCAAGGTACCCTCCATGACGTGCCCCGCCATCCTGAAAAGCATCTCCATAAGTTCGACCTTGAGAAAGGTACTTTGGACAAAGACCACATTAGCAACTTCTACCTATCTCTATAGATGATGAGATTGTAGTATGAAGACATAGCATGATGACTCTTTCCTCATACTCTAGAAAATAAAGCTGAAACACGGTATCGGTCACTCCTTGTTGCTTCCATCCCTTCGTGGGAACACTTTTGCCATACCTTCCTACAAAATTTTTCAAAAGATAAAACCCCCTCGATGCTCCTAACAGAGCTCAGCAAGTTGAAATGTTAGAATAAGGAGAAGTTCAAGGACTTCAATCAACATTTTTCCACCATATTGAATAAATTTCCTCCAAACATGGCCTTAGATGATTCCATTACCATTGACTACTACACCAGATCCCTTCCACGAGATATCGCCGTGTTTTTGAAATGCAAGGCCAGAGCTAACCTGGTAGCAAATTACACCACCGCCCTTGCTATCGAAAAGGACATGTTGTCCATAGGTGCCATTGACCACGAAGGGAGGGATGATAAAAAAACAACCATGAAAAGAGCCCAATCCTCAAGTCATAAATCCGGGGACAAAGATAAAGACCCCCTTGATTTCAAAAGTATTACAAAATCCCTCAAGTTACTGACCAACAAAGTCTCTAACCTAAAAATTAAAAACAATGACTCTACCCCAGCTGCTAAAACATAGAAACCTTTCTTCAAAAAGAATAACTCTGCTGTGAATAAGCCTCTGTCCAGCTCAAGTGCTTGTCTCAACGTTGAAGAAATCGGCAAGGAAATTTTTTTTTCTTTTCATCAAGCCTCTCACTCAGATAAAAATTGCCCCCAATGGATTAATAGCATGACTTCCATGGTGAACCAAACTCTAGAAGATCAAACCCCTGGGGATCTAGAGGAGGAGGCTATTTCGGACAGCAAATAAGTTTCCCCCCTAGATGAAGATATGGGCTCCACTGTCCTTGCTTTCAAGGTCATCCACGGAGAGTCTTCCCCTCCCATAACGGGGATAAACCTAGTTGATGAACCTAAATCTAAACCCCCTCGAAACTATGGCTTGAGGAGAAAAGGCCCAGTGCCTGAGCAATCCTTTGAAGAGAAAAGAAAATATTTCTTGAGGAAAATTGTGCCCCTGAACGTAGAAAACCAAGACAAAAATCCTGAAAAATTTAGTCCAACTACTCCCCGAGAGGGCCCCAAGGCTAAAGCTTCATTATTCTCCCCTAAAAACACCACTGAGCCCACCTCACACATAGATTCTGGGTATAACATTATCAAGGATATGAAGAAGACCCGGGCCAATATCTCTCTCTATGAGCTCACTTGCATTGCTAACCAACGAGATCTCATTCTCAAAACCTTTTCCAATCTATTGGCAACCAAACATGTAAGAATCACATTTTCCCAAACTGTTGCTAATCCCCAATCCATCGTGAATGCTGTGAATGCTAACTGTAGGGGAACCACGCCACCTTTCCTCCTCTACTTCTAGATCTTTAACTCCAATGTCCACAATTTCCTCGTTGATTCTGGTGCATCCATGAATGTTATGCCCTTATCTGTGTACAAGAAGTTAAACATCTGCCCCGAGAAAACCGATGCCAAAATCATCCAGCTTGAAATATCTCAAGTCCCCATAGTAGGCGAATTAAACAATGTCATCATCCGCCTATCCTCTGACTCCAGTGTGCATCAGTGCATCGACATAGTAATCGTGGATATCCCCAACGCCTATGGCCTTCTATTAAGCAGATATTGGTCCAGTAAGTTCCAGGGATACTTCACCACTAATTAGTCCCACCTTTGGCTCTCGTACAAAGGCAGGAATAACCAAATCCGGGTCGAGAGTGAACCATACATGAAACATATTTTGATCGACATGGATGCAACTAATGAATAAGTTAGTTTCATGCAATAATAGCTTGGTACGTGTTTTTTAGAATCCATCCTTGGATGCTATCAAACCCCCTAATCCTCGGTCACTCAAGGTGTCTAGTCTGAGCTGCTCCTGGCCACTGAAAACCACTTCGCCTCGATAAAGGACCTATTAGGGACTGCTACTCCAAGTAGTTCCTCAATGAATTCGGATAGCCTCGCCAAAAGGATGAAACATGGACCTTGTACTATGACGATTCCAAAAACCAAGATGGGGCTGGTGCCGACTGTATCTTGCTAGAACCCAAGAAGAACAAATTTCTAATCTACTACAGGTTAGAGTTCCAATTAACGAACAATACAGTCAAGTACGAGGCATTGCTACTCAGACTCAAAAATTCCATAGAACTAAAAGTTCATTGTTTAAAGGTAATTGGCGATTCTGAGATTATCACTCAATAGGTACGTAATACGATCCATTGCTTGTCTCCACATCTAAAAGGTTATCAAGAAGAGTTATGGTGTTTAATTTCTGCTTTTGATGCTTTTAGTATTAAATCTGTACTTAGAATGCATAATGTAGCAGCGGACACACTCACTAATGCTGTCGTTAGGTTCACCCCACTTAGGGATTAATTTTCTATTGAAACTATTTACAAGCCATCCGTGCTAGACAACGTCACTAATTTGCGTGTTTTCAATGATGAACAACAGGTACTGGATTTCCTACTCAATACAGAAATGTTCAAAGACGTAGTAATAGAAGAAGAGGATCATGATTTGGTTTTATAGGAAGAAATACAACAGAGAAAAGGAAATCCCATACCCAAAGGGATCGTGTCACTCGAAAAATTGTTCGACCTACAAAACTATTTCCGAGGGCCTCCAAAAACAAAAGTGCAAAGTTCCACATTAGCACACCAAAAAATTAACCTTGGGACAGAAAAAGATCCCAAGCTCTTCAACCTGGGTAACGAGTGCACCCTTCAGGAGGAACAATCATTCAGCGATTTATTCAAGAAGTACCGAGATGTGTTTGCCTGGACAAATGATGAGCTTCGAACTTATGATACATGGATCATCCAACACGTCATACCCATGAAGGAAGGAGTGAAGCCTATTCAATAGAAACTGAGAAAATTAAACCCTCCCTTGTAACCGATAATCCAAAAGGAAATAAAGAAGCTCTTGGATGTGCAGATAATTTTCAAAGTTAGACATTCGACCTGGGTGTCAAACTTGGTCCCTGTACACAAGAAATCTGGTGAAATATGTCTGTGCGTAGACTTCCAGAACTTAAACAAAGCCTCTGACAATGACAACTTCATGGCCCCTCCTATGGAGCAAATCCTTCAAACTGTATCAGGGTCGGAAATGTTCTCTCTATTGGACAGGTTTTTAGGGTATAATCAAGTACTAGTGGCTGAGCCCGATAGGCTCAAAACCACATTGAGAACTAAATGGGGAACTTTCACATTCAGACGCATGCCCTTTAGCTTGATTAATGTCAGTGCCACCTTCCAAATAGTTATGGACATCGCCTTCAGGGGTCTCATCAAGAAAAGTGTGGTAGTATACCTTGACGACGTTACTATTTTCTCCAAGCGCAGATCTGACCACCTACACCACCTTAGGCAGATTTTGAAATGTGTCGAATGTACGGGATCTCCTTGAACCCGAAGAAAAGCATTTTCGCCATTACTGAGGGAAACCTGTTAGGGCACATAATGACATGACATAGTAGTGGACCCAGAACATGCGAAAGTCATCACTCAAATACCACCCCCAAGTGGTAAGAAAGCTATGCAGTCCTTCCTCGAAAAAATCAACTTCATCCAAAATTTTTTATTAGATTTCGCCCAAATCGCGAAACCGTTGCAAGGCATGATTAAGAAGAATGCCAATTTTAAGTGGCATCCTCCTGAGAAAGAAGCATTCAATAACATCAAACAAGCCATCGCAGAAGTACCTGCCCTGGACAATCCGGATTTCAACAAAGGCTTTATCTTATATACCTTTGCCTCATATTCAAATTTGGCAGCCATCCTCACTCAGAAAGATGGCAACAACAATGAGCAACCTATATCATTTATGAGTATTGGGTTACAAGGCACCGAGCTAAACTATCCGGATATTGAAAAATAATCTTACATAGTATACAAGGCGGTTAAACACTTCAGGCCATATATCTTGAATAATCATGTCATAGTCTTTATACCTCACCTAGTTGTACGCTCACTATTCATATAACAGGAGTTGGGCGAGAGACGAGGCAACTAAATGAAATGCCTCCAAGAGTATGACTTGGAATTCAAGCCAGCACACATTGTAAAAGGCCAAGGATTTTGTCGTATGGCCGCAGAGCAAGTAGACTCACGAGGCAGTGAGGAAGAAAATTGGGAACACGAAATCAATATGTATCAAACTGACAACACAGCCCCACTGTATACCTCCTCTTGGTACGTATATCTTTAGAAATGTCTAAAACATGGCACCATATGCCCCGCTTTAACTAACAAGCAGAAGTGTGTGTTGAGATTGAAAGCTGTATCCTACCAGCTGGTGCAGGGTAAGTTGTTTCGCAAAAATCACAGTGGTGTCTTGCTGCACTGTTTGGAATGGGATGAGGCACAGAAGGTACTAGCAGAACTTCATGATGGCCTCGTAGGTGGACACTATGAAAGGGACACCGCTGCTCATAATACCATGCGTGTCAGTTTCTATTGGCCTACTTTGTTTAAATATGCACATGCATATGTCCGGAAATGCCAACATTACCAAAAGTTCACAAATAGAGTTATACGGCCTTTGGCCCCATTACAATCTGTCACAGTGGAAGAACCATTTCAACAATGGGGGCTGGACGTGATTAGGAAGATCCTACCACACTCTTCCAAGCAACATAGATACATCCTCACCGCCATGGACTACTTCACAAGGTGGGTTGAAGCGGTACCATTATGTCAAGTCAATGATCAAGAGGTAATAGCCTTCATCACCCAATGCATCATGATCAGGTTTGGCATTCCAACCTCCCTTTTTTTTTATAATGCAACATATTTCTCATCATTGAAATTATATGATTTTTCTCTAGAAAATGGTATCGTGCTTAAACACTCTACCAAATATTACCCTCAAGGAAATTGGTTAGCCGAGTCAACCAACAAGAACCTAATCCACCTCATCAAAAATAATATGCTTTCCCAACAACAAAATTGGCATAGGGCACTCCACAACGCCCTCCGGGCTGATCGAGTCACACCCAAACCTTCCCTAGGCACCTCCCAATTATTCCTCATATACGAAAAAGAAGTTGTCCTTCCTCCCAACTTGTCTCTCTCGGCCCTCCTATTATCTCAGGAGACTCATGGCACTCCTTGCCCTGCTTTATGAGCCCGAATAGACACACTATTGAAACTTGAGGATGAAAGGCAAAAAGCTTAGGAAATATCTGCCTTCCGCCAGAGTCGGATAAAACGATGGTTTGACAAGAAGTCAGTCAGGAATAAGGTTTTTGAAGTGGGTGACCTTGTCCTCAAATGGGATAAATCTCATGAAGATAAAGGGAAACACTCCAAGTTCCAGGAATTATTGACAGGCCCTTTCCAGATCAGAGAGAAGGTCGGTTCTCACACTTACAAGTTACAAACTCTTGAAGGGAGGATTGAGTTCCTCCCTGTGAATGGACATGACCTTGAGCACTATTTCACCTGACAACCCTTAGGGGCTGTCATCATACCCTGTACCATAGTTTTTCTTGTTTCTGTCATTCTTTACCATTCTTGTTTTCAATAAATCACTTTTTTCACACAGGCTCCCATTAACCTTTTCTTTTCTTTGGCATCCAAATTTTGAAAGGGGATATAGAAGTTACTCAAGTGGCATATTGAATCGGAATATATGTTGGTGTATTATCTCCCCCATAATGCAAAGGTGGCCCAAGCTTACTTGTGACTGACACCCAATGGTGAGAACATGACTAAGGTCCCTCAAACCAAAATGCAGTAGCTTGCCCAGTATGCTGGCTCAAGGGACCGTTGTGTGAAATAAATGCTTAGGTTGGTCGATTACTAGATGGGAAAAGGAAGGAAATAGCCTCAGGTGATGAAAGGATATCCAGGAAAACCCCAAAAGTCCTCGTATAAACCAGGAGCAACCTCTCTCGCAAACAAAATAAGTTGGGATCCCTCATCTGCCCAGTTGAATAACGCCACATTAAATAAGTTCCTTGAGCATAGAAAATAAGTGCCTTGAGCACATTTAAATAATTGAATTTAGCACATTAATAAAGGGTAAATGATTGATAAATGCTTCCTGCGCAGAGAGGCGAAGCGATGACTCCGTCGGGGTACTGACCAGGCTCGCTGGCAGCGGAGCAACATCTGTGACTCCTAGGCAGTGACTTCACTAGGACCATCAGATTCGCTGGTAGTGGAGCAACACAACGAGGAAAAAATAAAATATACTGGATCCTGGAAATCCCTGGGGTTACTCTGAAAGTTCCCATCCAGTCTTCAAAAGTAAAAAAAAAAACGTGGTGAACCAACACCCAAGTGCAAGCAAATGGAAGGAGAAAACGCAAAAGGCTCAGAGATGAAAATATGTGGGACCCACAGGGTGGAAGGAACAACATGCTAAAACCATCCACCCCCCATTTTAAAATGAAGCATCGATAGAGATTTTGGACCCTACCGGTGAATCACCATTTGTTGTAGCCGCTACAACAACCTCCAAAATTTCCCACTTTTTTTAAAATTTTGAGCCCCTCATGCATTGAAATCTGGAGTCAAGACTGAAGTTTGATCTTTCAAAAGCCTTAGGTCACTAAGTCGCAGAATGGGTCATTTTCTCCAATAAGCGACCTAGCAACCTTGCGACCTATTAGGTTGCCAAGTCACGAAGTCGCATATCACATTCAAATTTAAACAATTGCGGCCTAGCGACCTTGTGACCTCGCGACCCCTAGATCGCAAGGTCGCATGGTCACGGGGTCACACATATCATCAACGCGGTTTTATTGCGACCCAAAGACCTCATTTATTGCCCACACATGCGACCTCATTATATATAGAGGGGTTGCATAGGTCGCATTTCACCTATGTGACAGAGAGCAAAAATGCTTCTGACAAGCCAACTAGAGCGTGATTTTCTTGAGTAAGTTGCCTAATCCTCCTGCTATTTCCTTACTTTCTATTTGTTGCCCCCCTATCCCCTTATTTCAGCCCTTTTAAACCACCAACTATCCTCTATTGAGACCCTCTTAGAACTTACATTTTCCTCTGAGTTTCCAAGCCATGTCAATCTTATTCAAGAACCTGTAGATGGAGCCAACCAGCCTCCCCTTTGTTAGTCTCTTCCTAAAATGACTATTTCTTCTTCAATATATCACTTCTCCTCCCTGTTTCCCTCTATTTCTTTAAGTAAAATTTGAGTAAATGACCGCGTCACCATGGAGAATCGTCCGCCTAGCCCTAGTGCGACCTCCGACACCATGACCTTGCAACCCCCACAACCCTGCGACCTCAGTCCCCGGTCGCTAAGTCACCAAGTCGCATATTGCTTAAAAACTAAAGCATTGTGACCTTGTAACCCAGCGACCCAGTGATCCGGTCGCAAGTCGCTAAGTCACAAGGACGCGTCTTTATGAATTTTTAAACCAGTGTGACTTAGCAACCTCGTGACCTAGTCACAAGTCGCCAAGTCGCAAAGTTTCTTTCCTCTGATGTTTTAAAATAGCGCGACTCAGCAACCTAGGGAATAGGTTGCTACATCGTAGGTTCACCCCCTTTCTTGACCTTAGTTTGGCAGAGTTAAAAGCATTTTAAGAATTCATTAACATGGCATTTGTCTTATCCTATGATTGTTTTATGAACATGCTAGGAAACCTCGAAGAAAAACTAGAGTGTGTCTCCATCTCTTTAGCCTCAAGTGACATGGGGCCTCCATCAGTTCGCAAAAAAAACAAGTGTCTGAAGATAGAGATCTAGGAAGGTGAAATACCTATGTCTCCTCCCCCTATCTATGGAGACACCGCATGTATATTCAACAAAGGAGAAAGCATGAGTTGGTGTTAAGTATACCAAGAGTTTGCACAACATGATTTTCCAGAGGACCTCCCAGACCGACAGGTATATGTGCAAGTTAAGAGGTCAAAGCTTCACTACGCAGGGGCCCACCCATCTATATTCGCATGCGTTGAAATTATTGAATGGATCTTACAAAGGTTCGACCACAGGATTTGGGTGATTCAGGATCACAAGGGGAAACCATTTGCAAATTGAAAAGGCCAGCATCCAGAATTCTATTACGCACATCCAGCCCGGGAGAAAAAATTCACAGAGGAATGGGCCACTACCCATGCAATTCCCATATTTGACACCCTGAGAGGATGGTGAGAAGAACCAGAGAAGTTCGTTTTCAAGTACGACCAGGAGTATCAAGTAACAGGCCTCAAGAAGGTCTATAAGCTTGTAGCAGCTATGCTGTGTAGAATGTATGGTCATCCCGATGCCACCACTTTTAGTGGCTCTTTGGTATCTCTTATGTACTTTGTTACCGTACATGGCACCCGCTTCAATTGGGCCAGCTTATTGATAACAACCTTCAAAACAAACATATCTGCAACACTAGCACCCGAGGAGGGATACTCATCAGAATTTTACATGGCCTCCTATCTATTGGATGCAGTTTGTGCCAGGTGCCATTTTGAGGGATGGGCTCACAACTAGGATAAGGAGCGCACCCACCCAATCCACAAGGAGTTGCAGGTATTATGGGACTCCAAATATAAGAATGATATAGAGCCGATCACACACATTTTCACCCCTGCACTCTACGGGAAACTGTTTGGTAAGGATACCCCATGCATGTCCTGGCAAGCCATGGAAATGATAACCAAGGTGGCACATTGGTTTCTTCTTGTAGAAGGAAGCTTCATCCGAGTCTTCGGTTCATTCAAGGCTCCCCATGCAATGGCTCGATTTTTAATTGACAGAATTCTACTTCAGGAAACATGTTTTCAGATGACATCTAGCTTCTCAAAGGTTCTTACTAAAGGTAAAAAGAAGCCATAGCCCACACTTTCACTCACTATCGGTGCTTATACAATCAAGGATTTCAGATAAGTAGAGGTGGAAGATGAGAAAATAAGTGGATTCTTTCTGCCACCTTTGGATCACCGAACATACGATCCTGAGAGGATAGTCCCTGCCCATTGCAAATGGGCCAAATTTAAATGGAGCTACCAGCATACTGAATGCCCATCTAAAGATGGGGTAAGAAACTGGTACAATAAGGATAGGGAAATCACCCTGGAGGAATTGACTGATCAGGATGACGAAGATGATAAAATTTTGGAAGAGAGAATTGACGAATTAGGGGGAGCCTCGTATTTCTAGGCCAAGAAGCCCCGACCTAACACAATCCATAACTCTTCCGCCCAACAGAAATAAAAGGAAGCAAAAGCTCAATGAGAAGCTGAAAAGAGAGCAAAAGAGGAGGAGGATAAATGTAAAAAACACCTAAAGGCAGAACAGAGGAAGAAGCATGCGGAAGACGCCTACAAAAGAAAGGAAGAAGAGGAAGTGAAAGAAGAAGCTAAGCATCAGCTCCAGATAGAATTCGATAAGGTGGAATTTGAACGCAAAAGGAAGAAATAAGAGGAAAAAAAAGAAGAGGCTGAGCATCAGCTTAAAATGGAACTAGATAAGGCAGAAGCTGAGTGCAGACAAAAGGAAGAATAGGATAAGGAAAAGGCAGAGAAGCTACTGGAAGAAGAAGCAGAGAAAAAGAGAAGAGAGGAAGAAGATTGAAGGTCGAAATAAAATTCTTCCAAAGAAACTGAGGGCAGTAAGACACCTCCTCCAGTGACAGGGGTACAGACAGAGCTTCCAACCATCGAAGTTACTGCAACCAATATACATTTTGTGCTCTCGAAACTGGGCACCTTCATGGAGAAGGAGGAAGAAGTGTTCAATCTGACGAGACTCACTTATGACCAGTTCACATTCAAAATTATTAAGGAAAAGAGGAGATGCTTAGCACAGAACCCTGCCACACCATTCACAGCCACAATAGAAAATGATATAGTCCTGACACTAGGACCAATCTAGTAATGATAGCATCAGCCAACATTGATTTTGCCGCAGCCACGGAATAAAACATGAGTCGGATGAGTAGGTAAATTCTATCCCTACAAAATAGATTACAAGACTTCGAACAAAGGGCTGCTAGATTGGAGCAAGAAAAAAGGGCACTAAGGGAAGAAGTCCAACAACTTCAAGAGAGGGACACTCTTATTAATGAAGTACCACTCACCGTTCAAAGAGAGTTGGTGACACTGGAAGCCACCATGAGGCAAGTATATGAGGAAATGTTTACCATAAAGAAAACAATTGCACCTCTACCGAGAGCTCAAGTAGAGACCAAGAAAAGGAACGAGCAACTGAAAGAAGCCTCCAAAGCCTTGGATAGAATGCTAGAATGGAAAAAAAGGTATCTGCAGGCTCCAGATACTTTTCCCAGAAAATATTGGATTCACACTTAGAACGACAAGGTCCAAATTCGCATGAAGGTGCAATCCAAGGAGAAGTTATTCAAAGGCCTAGAGAAGGTGATGACTGCCTATGAGCATTTCATCAGTGGCATTGAATCAATGGCTAAACTACACCACATTCCTTCTCTAGGTACACTGGGCAAAGAAAATAGATGGGAACAGCTAAATCAAGACATTTTGGCATTTCTGCAACCTATTAGACAAGTCGCCGCTACACCTGATCTTCCAGCATCGCAGGAGAATTTGGTTAAATTCATCGTGACGCCATTTTGGATTTACACCAAGCTGGCTTCCTTATCTAACCGAGCCACGATCAAGAGAGAAACTCTGATCCCAAATGCCTTAGAATGTCTGCATAGATTAAGGGAAGATACTCCTCTGATCTCCCCAGCTGCTGCGGATTATCAAGCATGGTGGAATTTTCTTAAAAAGCATAAAGTCGATATTCCCAACCTCGCAATCACCCACATGCTCCCATGATCAGGTTAATTCATAGCCTTCAGGAGGGGTCGCAGGTCACTTTTTCTTTCAAGTCGCAAAGCATGCCAACAGGTGGGTAGGCAAAATGTCAAGACACCGAAGGGTCATTTTTTTCATATATACACTCCCTTCAGGGACTTGTAATTTTTTTTTTTGGGACTCCAAAGGAGATAGGAGAGTTGTAAAGCATTGAACAACCCCTTTTGAATGAATACAAGCATTTTTATTAAATCCATTTTTGGATCTAATGAGATTCGATGTGTTAATACTATGAATATTTTTCTTATATGTCTGATATATTATGATTAATTGATCTACGTTTTCTTCTTATACTCTTCATGCATTTAAGCTCACTGAATGCGTTAATGATGGTATGTTTTTTACCTTAAGAGATGTTTGTAACTTATTTATTGAAATCTATCTTATTCACGAAAACGCCTAAGTAAGTATAGGTTGTTCCTTCCAGGAAAAACTGTTTCTTCTATGGTTTGAACAACTTTTACAAACACAACCCTAATGATATGCTGCTAACAGTATCTCCTTCGGCTGCATGTTTCTATTTATCTATATATTTGTATTGTTTTGTGCTCATTGACAATCATCGATATTTCGTCTTGTATCATCTGATAATTGTATGTCTATAACTCTGCATGGCTCATTTGTGTCCAAGAGAAGGAGTATTCAACAGTAGTCGGACCCACACTCTAGATGGGATCCCTATCACAAATGGTTTAGAGTCTAATCAGGACTTTTTACCGAGGAGATCCCTTACTGTTGGCTAGACAATTTTCCCTGTCAATAGATGGCTTCTCTGCTTCTCTTCCTCAAACAAATAGACTTGCAAGTTCTCTACAACCATAATTCTTTTTGCAAAACTTTTATAAAATCTTCTTCAAAGAAATTAAAACCCATATATATGAACATTTATATGAGAATTTTTTTAAACCATAAAGAAAACATGATTTTCCTCATATGCACTTCAAAGGAATACCATATCATATCATAACCTTCTTTTTAAAACAATTATTCATACACCATGACCAACTTAAATTAAATTCAAATAAAACATGTGATTTTTTTTTCAATCCCAAGGCCCCTTTCACTTTTTTAATTAATGTATGAGCCCTTTTAAAAATCCTTTGAATATGATGAATGAATTCATACCTTCATGCATTTAACTTTCCTTTTAAAAATCATGTAAATACATTGACCTTCATGCATTGTATTTTCGTAAATCAATTTGACAAAAACGAAACACCTTAACGCATGTGCTTCGACCCAAACCCGCATGGGATTTTCTATGGACTCTAGCGTTAGTAATGATTTTGACTAATGCTGATATGATAATGCTAATATGGATCTCAAGAGTTAAGCTGCGTTAATAACACACTACTCTGAATTCCTAAGTGTGTTATGTTGAAACAATTTTTTTTAAATAAAAATCAATTTTGAGTTGACCTTTCTTCAATTCATTTCACCGACACCTTCATTGGCTTCACTGTGGTATATGACTTATTCTTTCAGTGCTGATTCTTTGCATGAGGCTTCTTCAAAATTATATTACTCTGTTCCAGTCTTATGCAGGCTCGCCTCTTCTATTTGTTGCACCAACTTAGCTCTCGTTGTTGCTCTTTACGTGAGTCTTATGCAAACTAGCTATGATACCATGACAAGAATTGAAAACTGAAAAGAAGTGGAGAAGAGGATTTATCTTCTCAGTAATACGAATGACATAAATACTATTACATTGGAAAAATCAGTGATAAATGACTTTGGCGAAACAGAACTAAAACTTGACTAAGTGAAACTGAACTGGGACACTTGGATGGATAGTTTCACGCCTAGCAGGTGGTTGGAATTAGATTCTCCAACATGGAAGTGGTGGTTTTGTTATCGAAGGGAACTACGTGCCCACTGAAATATGCTTGAGAAACCATGTAGTATCTACTTGTAGCCTGATTGGCAGTGACAAGTATGCTAGTTGTGTGGTTGGGGCTGAGCATCACAACATTTGTCTGAAAAGGTTTTGTATACAAATAATCCACAACCACAACTGTCATTGTATGGATAGCGATGGAGAAGAATAGGTTAGTCTTGAGTGAAATATTGATAACACTTAGAAGATTATTTTTCCCATATTTCATCGACACGCTAAAGGTATCTACAAGTTTTCCATTAGTGGCCAATCATTTGCGAGGTTACTAAATTTGGAAATAGCTGAAGAAATTAATGTTATTGTACTTATGTGTTAATGTACTAATGTAACTAAAATGGAACATTTGTATAGGTCACCTCGTTGTCCATTTATAGTAAATGCATCTGAAACGTTGGGGAAATCTCTTGTTTGGGTTGCTTGATTCACAAAATTCATAGGATTCCTATTCCACCATTCTCTTGTCAATGCAAACAAAGTCAAATATTTCAATTGCATTAGAAGTTAAATTGAATATTTCTGACCAAGGAACATAAAACATAAAATAGTGCGGCAATATACCTAGAAGAATGGGAATCTTGCAATGAGGCTTGGTAAAGGTAAAGGGATAAGTGGTGTCCAGCCTTGGCAAGATGATGAAGGCACCATACACAGTAGCTAGAAGCCATGAATTGTGTGCATGCCACCATAGATTCCCTTCTTGAGCAGTGATAATAAATTTATATGTGTAACTTCACCCTGGGCAAATGGGACATTGTGTTATGAATTCGGGTCCATCAGACCACCCTGTGCAGAATTGGTGTACTCCATGCCTGTAAATACAATTCATATAATATTTTAACATGCAAAACCAGAGATACTAATTACCATCAATATGATCCACTCAGGTTCGTGTAACTTAGAGACGTACCAATGAATTGTAACGTTATATTGCGCCTGGTTGTGCACTTTGACTTTAAGTTTGTCTCCATTTCTTACATGCAACGTTGGACCTAGGAACTGTCCATTCACAATGATGATATTATGTGTCTTTCATAGCCTTTTCACAGGTGTAGATCGAAGCTGAATTTTGAGATTAACATCATTAGTTTAACAAGTGATGACTTGAAATGAGTGAGTGCATGTGGTATATATAATACTCACACATATATTCAATGAATGAACCGAGGCAACTACTAAAAATTTCAGTGTAATTATTTTGGAATAATTTTCGATATATCAATTTTATTGACAGAACTACGTAGTGCATATATAGAGAAATCAAATCCCAGAAAAATCCCCACAATATAACTCCTTTTTATAGCAAAATATAATATATACTTTACATGGAGAATTATATTGAAGGTGAGAATAAGACATATTGAAGGTGAGCATTGTTGGAATTTACTGCCAACCACCACCATGAATAAACTGATAGTAGCCATACTTATAGTTAAATTTTTTTGTAGAAGAAGGACAAATCCATATCTGCAGCTACTTACTTCACACAATTTCTTTTTTCTTTCATAATGTTCAGAAAAGTACTCAGCCATCACTCTGCATTTAAATCCTTCTCTTCGTATACCTACCTCTTGCCTACACTCCACACTTTGCTAGTTCTCAACCTTTCCCCTTAATGCTTTGCCGAATCTTATTACTTCATCGATGCAATATCTAGTGGGACCCATCCAACCTTAACACATTACCAAATCTACAACAAACCTATTTTTTTCCACTTTATTCCTTACATTTTTCCTTTTCGCACTTGCCAGCATTTAGCGCATCGCACATTGACCTTCGCACATTTTAGCTCTTACCTATTACACTCCATCGCAATCCTTGCGATGGTGCGATGTGGTATTTCCATCACACATTGCAATCATAAATGTTTAACTTTTCGTTAAAGCTACCAAGGGTTAAAATTTTTAAGTTGTATTGTGATAGTGCCAATGCACATTGCAACCACAAGTGTTTACATCTTACATTAAAGTTGTCGGGAGTTAAATGTTGCGCGGTGCAAAAAGTTAAATTCCACGACGTACACACATCGCAATCGTAAGCTCAAGAGGATAGCTCCTAGGTTTAGATTTTACATCATCGAAATCCACGTGGATGTGATATCGTTCAAAGCTAAAACGAAAAAGATTTCAAGTCCGGCGTACAAGCTCTGTGCACGCTTTTTATAAAGAAATGGCTTAGCACGAAAAAAGGACATTTTTGTAGTTTACCGTCCTGTCCAACATTGATTTTGCATTGAATTCTAAAGCTCTGCCGTCATTGTACTTAAAAATATTTTTTTTTCATATTTTTTTGTAAGTAGTGTAAGCCCGTTGAAGCAAAAGAATGGAATAGAATTGTTCTCTGTTATTTACCTCTATGCGTGGCTCTGTATTTTTATGCCAAACTTTGTTGTCTTTTTATAATTGAATTTCCACATAATTGTGTAAGCTGTCTATTGTGGGAATAACATTTCCCCTGTCTCTTTGAGCTTCTCATATTCGTGTATGTTTCAACATAGTATAGGAGCATACCATATTTTTCCAACATGGTATCAAAGCGGGTTTAGACTCTCAGTTAAAGAAGTGAAACAAAGTGTTCTTTACTGAAGAGCTGAAAGTTTGTTTTTAGAAGTGGTTTCTCCAGCAGTGAGAAGGTTTTTGTTTACACAGTGAAAATGGCAGCAACAAGTACAAGCTTGACTAATCCACAAATACCACAGTTTAATAGGAAGAATTATGATTATTTGGCTATCAGAATGAAGGCTTTGTTTTATTCTCAAGAAATTTGGGAGCTCATGGAGAATGGATTCCCAAAACCAGCGGATGCAGCAGCATACAATGCTTTGACACAATCAAAAAGAGAATTGTTGAGAGACAACAAGAAGAAGGAATCCAAAGCCCTCTTCTATATTTTCCATGAAGTGCATGAAAGTATTTTCCCAAGGGTTGCAGTAGCAACAAAGTCCAAGGAGGCATGGGATACCCTCCAGATAACCTACCAAGGCATGGAAAAGGTGAAGACAACAAAACTACAAATGCTGAGAAGATATTTTGAAACATTATGCATGAAAGAGTTTGAAAATATAGACTCGTTATTTACTCATGTGATTGGGCTGGTTACCCAAATCAGGTCTCATGGTAAGACACTTGAGGAAAGGAGAATAGTTGAGAAAGTTTTAAGAAGTGTTTCATCAAGGTTTGATGCCATAGTTGTGGCCATAGAAGAGACAAATGATCTCTTACAGTTTTCAGTGGATGAAATTCATGGATCATTGATGTCTCATGAGCATAGAATTATCAGAGAAACAAACTCCTCATTGGAGCATGCATTTAAAAGACAAGTGTCTTTTGTTCAAGGTAGAGGTTGAAGAAGATCAAACTACCAAGGAAGAGGAATAATTCCACATAGAGGTGGAAGAAGCAGCCCTTCAAGCTCAAGTGGAGGGGGCAGCAATCAAAATCCAAGTCAAGGCTCAAGCCAAAATCAAGCACAAGGTCAGAGGCATGATAAATCTCAAGTTCAATGTCATTATTGTAAGAAGTATATTCATTATGCAAATGAATGTAGAAAGAAGAAATATGACATGGGTAGAAAACCAAATGCAAATTTCATAAAGGAAAATAAGAACCATGATAGTTTTTTTTTTTTATCTTGTAATGTAGCACAAGAAAAACAAGGAGATGTATGGTTCTTAGATTCAGGGTGTAGCAACCACATGACTAGAAACATAGCAATGTTTTCCAATCTAGATGAAAGTGTGAAATCAGAAATAACATTGTAGACTGATAGTAAGGTCTCTGTCATGGGCAAAGGAAGAGTAGATATACTAACAAAGAAGGGAGATAAAGAGTTCATGCCAGATGTGTATTATGTTCCTGGTTTGAAACATAACCTCCTAAGCATTGGACATCTCATGAAAAAAGGCTACAATGTATTTTTCAAAGATGATGTGTGCACAATCTTGGATAAGCCTCCAAGTAGACAACTCATTGCAAAATTTCATATGACAAACAATAGAATGTTTCCTCTCAAGATAAGATCAGACTTGCAGGAAGAAGGTGTTATAGCAACTTTCACACAAAAGAACTTTCAAGAAGAAATCAAAGATGGGAATTGGTTATGGAATTTGAGATTTGGTCATCTCAACTTCAAAGGTTTGAATTTGTTGCATAGAAAATGCATGGTGAAAGGATTTCCACTCATAGAAAAACCAAACAACCTATGTGAAGGTTGCATCTTGGGAAAACAACATAGAGAATCATTTCCAGTAGGAAAGTTAATAAAGGAAAATGCACCTTTGGAGGTTGTCCACTCAGGTTTATGTGGACCAATGCAAACACCATCATTTGGTGAGAGCCACTATATTTTGACATTCATATATGACTACACAAGGAAGACATGGGTCTATTTTCTAAAATAGAAAAGTGAAGTGTTTGACTGCTTGCACCACTACAAAGCTCTTGTTAAGAAGCAAAGTGGACACTACATAAAAGTGTTGTGGATTGATAGAGGTGGCGAATATATCTCAAAAGAGTTCCTACGTTTTTGCAGGGAGCATGGAATTCACAAGCAGTTTACAACAAGGGTTACACCTCAGCAAAATGGTGTTGCAGAAAGAAAGAATAGGACCATCATGGAAATGGCAAGGAGTATGTTGAAGGCAAAGCATTTTTCAAATGATTTTTGGGCTGAAGCTATCTCTTGTGCAATGTATATCATTAATATATGTCCAACCAAACATGTCATGAATAGAGTTCCTGAAGAAGCATGGAGTGGAAGAAAGAAATTTGTCACTCACATGAGATTTTTCGGATGTGTGGCATATAAACATGTCCCGAATGAGTTGAGGAAGAAGTTGGACAACAAGGGGGACAAATTTGTATTTCTTGGATACATTAATGAATCCAAGACATACAAGCTCTAAAATCCATTAAACAAGAAGGTAATAATCATCATATATGTTTAGTACATAGAAGAGGAAGAATGGGATGGAAGTTTGGAGAAGACAGTCAATGTGAAGTCATGTATGTCACATGAAGATAAAGAGTAATTGATTGCTATAATAAATTCCTCAACAGTAACTCCTTCTCCACCCACACAAACTCAACAAAGCACACCACAAGAAAATAATAGGAAAACCTTGCACAATCAAGTAAGTGCTTCTCCAAACACACCACAAAGCTCCGCAACTCCCTGTACTTCAAGCTCAACACTAAGCTCATCTTCAAAAAGTATAAGAAGACCAAAATTCATAAATTTAAGTGAGATTTATCAACAAGAAGAAGTTGATAATAGTGATGGTCTGAATTCTTTATTTGCATTATTGTCATGTATATGATCCAATACACTTTGAAGGTGCAGTCAAAGAAGAGAAATGGGTTGAAGAAATGAATGAAGAAATAGGAGCAATAGAAAGGAATGGCACATGGGAGTTAGTGGACCTTCCATGAAGAAAAGAAGTGATTGGAGTGAAATGGGTCTATAAGACCAAGAGAAACATTGAAGAAAAGATAGAAAGACACAAAGTAAGGCTAGTTGTCAAAGGCTACAAGCAGCAACATGGAAGATAATGTGAGGAAACCTTTACGTCAGTCGCAAGAATGGAGACAGTACGAACAATGTTGTCAATAGTAGCACAACAAAAATAGAAAGTGTATCAAATGGACGTGAAGTCAACATTCTTGAATGGAGTGTTGAAAGAGGAGGTGTATGTTGAAAAACCTCTTGGCTATGAGGTAGAAGGCCAAGAACATAAGGTGTGTAAATTGCAGAAAGCTCTTTATGGGCTGAATCAAGCACCACGTGCATGGTACATTAGGAGAGATGCTTACCTGATGGAAAATGGGTTTGACAAATGTGATGGTGAACCTGCTATCTACATCAAAGAAAATGACGGTAAGATTCTTATTGTTGTTTTTTCTATAGATAATTTTATTTTACAGGCAGTGATGATTCTCTCATTGCTAATTTTAAAGAAGTTATGAAAAGTGAGTTTGAAATGAATAACTTGGGGTTGTTAAGATATTTTTTGGGCATAGAAGTGAAGCAAACAGAAAATGGAAATTTTATCTCTCAAGAAAAATATGTTGCAGAAATTTTAGAGAGGTTTAATATGAAAAACAACAAGTCATCACCAACTCCAATAGTCATGGGGTTGAAATTGAGCAAGGAAGTTTGAAACACCAATGTCAATCCGACATTATACAAAAGCATGGTTTGCAGCCTAATGTATTTGACTGCAGCTAAGCTTGATATAATGTATGCAATTAGTTTGGTATCAAGATTCATGGAGACGCCCAAGGAGACACATTGGCAAGCAGCCAAGAGGATTTTAAAGTATGCCAATGGAACGAAGGAGTATGGTGTTCTATACTCCGCAATTGATGATTTTAGACTGATTCGTTACATTGACATTGATTGGGATGGAAGTGTTGATGACAGAAAGAGCACATCATGATATGTTTTTCATTTCAGTTCGGGAGCCATTTCTTGGGCTTCCAAGAAGGAGCCAATAATTTCATTGTCAACAACAGAAGTTGAGTATGTAGCAGCAACAACAACAACATGTCAAGCAGTTTGGATGAGAAGGATGTTGCGAGATTTATGTCATGAACAGGAAAAAGAAGCTATTATTTACTGTGATAACAGTTCAACAATTGCAATATCAAAGATTTTTTTTTTCCACAAGAGGACAAAGCACATTGATGCTAAATATCATTTCATAAGAGAATTAGTTTATAATGGTGAAATTGTGTTACAGTGTTGCAGGTGAAAGGAAAAATTTGTAGACATATTCACAAAACCAATGGCACATAAATTTTTTGTTTATCTTAGAGAATGTTTGGGAATGGTTAGTGGCGGCAGTTGTGATTAAGGGGGAGTGTTGGCATTTACTCCCAACCACCACCATGAATAAACTGGCAGTAACCATACTTATAGTTAAATGTTTTTGCAAAAGAAAGACAAAGCCCATATCCGCAACTACTTACTTCATGCAGTTTCTTTTTTCCATAATGTTCATAAAACAGAGTACTTGGCCTTCACTCTACATTTAAATCCTTCCCGCCGTATACCTACCTCTTGCCTACACTCTACACTTCGCTAGTTCTTAACCTTTCCCCTTAACATTTTGTCGAATCTTATTACTCCATTGATGTGATATCTTGTGGGACCCATCCAGCCTTAACGCATTACAAAATCCACAACAAACCTTTGTTTTTTATTCCTTACGTTTTTCCTTTTCGCACTTGCCAACATTTAACGCATCACACATCGACCTTCGCACATTTTATCTCTTACCTATTATGCTCTATCCCAAGCCTTGCGATGGTGCAATACGATATAGTCATTGAACATCACAATCGCAAACATTAAGTTTTCATTAAATTTTCTGTGGGTTAAAAGTTTTAAGTTGCGATGTGATAGTGTGAGCGCACATCGCAATCGAAAGTGTTTGCATTTTTTCATTAAAGCTGACGGGAGTTAAATGTTGCACCTTGCAAAAAGTTAAATATTGCACCATACACACATCACAATCGCAAGATTGGGAGGATAATGCCCAAGTTAAGAGTTGACATCACCGAAATCCACGTGGATGTGATATCGTTCAAAGCCGAAACCAAAAAGATTTCAAGTCCGGCGTACAAGCTTTGTGTGTGGTTTTTATGAAGAAATGGCTTAGCACGACAGAAGGATGTTTTTGGTAGTTTATTGTCCTGTCCAACATTGATTTTTCATTGGATTCTAAAGCTCCACCACCCACCCTTGTACTTAAAAAGTTGTTTTTCCATATGTTTTTGTAATAAGTGTAAGAATGGAATAGAATTGTTCTCTTTTTGTTTAGTTGAATTTCCGCATAACTCTGTAAATTATCTATTGTGGGAATAGCATTTCCCTGGTCTCTTTGAGCTTCTCGTATTCGTGTGTGTTCCAACATGGTATCGGAACATACCATATTTTTCTAACAAGTGTGTATCTTAGCCGACACAATAGCAGTACTCATGAACAAGGTTAGGCATATGACCATCTCCACAAATCTGGCTGCGGACAGATGTTGATTGAACACCTCCATTGCCTACGTAGTACTATAGATTCACCACAACTATTTGAACTTGAAACTACTGCACACAAGAGGAAGGGACAAGATAGGCATGGATGAAAGAATTGCCGAGATCATGTATGTATTTATATTACGTAAATTATCAATTGGAATCAGTTCAGTTTAGTTTGGTTATTTGTCCATGTTCGAATTGTTAAAGTTGGTGAAGCCGAAAGTCATTAGAAAAGGCTAAACTCGATGACTTTAGGCGCTGAACTCCAGAATGATGAGAACACACTCAAGCCGTTGTACAACATCGGAGTAGCCGCATATTGGAAAGGTCAGTTCACTCCCCTGGGAATCAATCATCTGAGTTGTCATCCATTATATTTTGGTGGTGGAGTCAAGACAATGTTCTCTTCCATTCCATTCCATAAAATGCTAATCATTTCTCCCAATTAATTAAATCTAGTTATGCACAAGTACATCATGTGCAAAGCAAGCAAAGTAACAACGAATGCTCCTCAACGATTAAATCATGCTCCAATGAATATAATTATGAAACAATATTATTTGCCCTCACCTTAAAATGTATCCCTAACATTGCCGTTCCATTCCATTCCTCTAAAGAACATTTCATCACGCTGGTATTAATGTGTACCACCATGTTTCTAAGATTTCGTCTATTTGGCTTTGGTTATTGATATGGAATACGAAGATTCGTTCCAACGGCTTTAGAAAAAAAAGGAAATTTCAATTTCAAATGTGTGTTATTTTCTAGCGAGATAGAATTATCTATTTCGCGTGGTTCTTCCTACATAAGTCGTCATTGGCGCATATTAAAACTCTGATTATCAAAAATCCAATTTGATGTCTCTATCAACTATTAAAATGCATTTCTTCTTCACGTTCCTCTTATGTTTGTCATTTTGACCCAATTTGATGTCTGTATCAACTATTAAAATGCATTTCTTCTTCAAGCTCTTCTTATGTTTTTCATTTTGACCCAATCTAATATCTGTTTCAAATATTAAAATGCATTTGTTCTTCACGTTCTTCTTATGTTTTTCATTTTGACATTTCTCCCAAAAATTCCTATAATTCGAGTTATATATTTTTTGAAATTGGTTAATTCGTTAGAGATGCCCAAAGTCATTATTCTTAATGTTGCTTTCAAAATTTCTACTCGAAAACGTTATGGCCATCGTATTTTTACTTCAAATCATGGTGGCACCATATTACTAAGATTGTACGGAAAGTTTGTGTCCGCGAATACCTCCCTGTATACAGAGTTTAAAAATCTGATTGATTATATTGTTTGTGTAGATCAGTGTCTGCGGTTTTAGGTTCACCATAACAATTATTAGTTTTTGGTTGATTGTGTAGTGGTAAAGGATTCAAAAGAATTATGAAACGCTCAATATGGATGGTAAAGAAGTAATAAAGAAGTAATGGTAAAAATAACTTAACATGAAAAGATGATTGAATTAGTTGAATTAAAGTAATATTAATAAAGTTATCATTATATAGTTCTTTTAGGAATTGGCCTGCTTAATGCCTCATATGTAATGAATTCAATGGTTATCAGCTTGGCAGCTGCGGCCATCTCTAGATTTGTCATGCGCGAGAGGGATCAAATCTCTAGAGGTGCAAACCTAGTTTTTGAGTGCAAACTTGAGGAAAGGTTTTGCACCTCGGAGATTTGATCCTCCCAGCCATTTACAGATCCGAAAGTTAGATGCATCTAGGTCGTCTCCAGCCGGATAACGCTACATTTATTATTAAAATTTTTGTATATTTTTGGGATGTAAGATGGATCTAGGCTGGTTTCAGTCGTGTGCTGCCAAGAAAAATATATCAAAGATATGATTAATTTTATCAGTAATATGTAAATATATCAAATATTAATATAATCATTTTAAATATGCTAAATATTTCTGAGATTAATTTGGTCATTTTAATTTTAAATTTTCTTAGTTACCTCAGTTCGTTGAGATGATAATTATTGTTAATAATTATAATGATGAAAAATGATGAAATATTTTTTTTAAATGCAAAGTGACAATAATAGTGTTGAAAGATAGAAAATGTGAATAATAAGAACGTACTCATGTTACAATCAATCTCAAACTATTTTTTTCTACTATTCTTATTTCCTCCCTTGTTAGTTTTGTTATCTTTTCATATCGATTATATGAAAAAGAAAATTTAAATCGTAAACCATTTAAATCTTTAGCTCGATCTGTTGTAGTAAACATGATACCTTGTCTCTCTTGCTCTCCAATATTAATAACTTAAATTACTATAACACAAAAATCAATCTACATTGTTAATAACTTTTTGTGCTTACACTAAAATCAATGCATATTGTTAATCCAATCACTTTAATATTAATGTACTGTCATATATCCAATTACATCAAATCATAAATCAACATATACATTGAAATCAATGCATTTAATGCAAGCAATCAAATAATATTAGAAAATAACTTCTACATTGAAATCAATGCACCTAATGCAATCAATCAAATAAGATTAGAAACCAACATCTACACTGAAATCAATGCATTTACTCAAAGCAATCAAATAGTATTAGGAATAATCTACATTGAAATCAATGCATCTAGTGCAAGAATCAAATATAATTATAAATCGACGTCTAAATTGAAATCAACACATCCATTGCAAGAAATCAAATAGTATTACGAATCATCACTTACAACTGAAATCAATGCATCTAGTGCAAGTAATCATATATCATTAGAAATAAATATCTACACTAAAATTGATGCATCTAGTGAAAATAATCAAATAGTATTATAAATCACCATCTCCACTTAAATCAATCCATCTAGTGCAAGGAATATTCTTCCCTCTCTCCACCCTCCATCCATATCTATATTCCCATCCATCTCTTTTTTTTTTGTCTCTATCTCACCCCCCTGAACACACATGCTCTTGCACTCCATATATATCATTCTCTTTGTCGATCACCTTCTCTCCCCATCTCTCTCCTCTTCCCTCTCTTCCCATTCTCTCCCTCTCCCCCGCTAATATCTCTCTTTCCTCATTTTGTCCTCTCTCGCTCTCTCTCTCCATCTTCCTTATCACTCACTCTCTCTCCTTCTAGGAACCAACATCTACACTGAAATCAATGCATTTACTCAAAGAAGTCAAATAGGATTAGAAATCGCCATCTACACTGAAATCAATGCATTTAGTGCAAACAATCATATAGGATTAGAAATCATCTACATTGAAATTAAGTCATCTAGTGCAAGTAATCAAATATAATTATAAATCTACAACTAAATTGAAATCAACACATTCAGTGCAATCAATCAAATTGTATTAGAAATCACCACCTACACTGAAATCAATGCATCCAGTGCAAGTAATCAAATATCATTAGAAATAAATATCTACATTAAAATCGATGCATCTAGTCCAAATAATCAAATAGGATTAGAAATCACCATCTCCAGTTATATCAATCCATCTAGTGTGAGAAATATTCCTCCCTCTCTCCACCCTCCATCCAGATCTATATTCTCCTCCATCTATTCTTTTTTGTCTCTCTACCTCACCCCCCTAAACACACGCGCTCCCGTACTCCATATATATCAATCTCTTTTTCAATCACCCCCTCTCTCCATCTCTCTCTTCTTCCCTCTCTTCACCTTCCAACTATATCTCTATCTTCCCCTTCTCTCCCTCTCCCCCATTAATATCTCTCTTTCCTCCTTTTGTCCTCTCTCCCTCTCTCTCCATCTTCCTTATCACACTATCTCCCTCTCTCTCTCTATCTAGAAACCAACATCTACACTGAAATCAATGCATTTACTCAAATAAATCAAATAGGATTAGAAATTGCCATCTACACGGAAATCAATGCATTTAGTGCAAACAATCAAATAGGATTAGAAATAATCTACATTGAAACCAATTCATCTAGTGCAATTAATCAAATATAATTATATATCGACATCTAAATTGAAATCAACAAATTCAGTGCAAGCAATCAAGTTGTATTAAAAATCACCACCTACACTGAAATCAATGCATCTAGTGCAAGTAATCAAATATCATTAGAAATAAATATCTACACTAAAATCGATGAATATAGTGAAAATAATCAAATAGGATTATAAATCACCATCTCCACTTATATCAATCCATCTAGTGTGAGAAATATTCTTCCTTCTCTCCACCCTCCATCCATATCTATATCTCCCTCCATATCTTCTTTTTTGTCTCTTTATATCACCCCCCTAAACACACACACTCTCGCAATCCATATATATCAATCTCTTTGTCAATCCCCTCCTCTCCCCATCTCTCTCTTCTTCCCTCTCTTCACCTTCCATCTATATCTCTATCTTCCCCCTCTCTCCCACTCTCTCCATCTTCCTTATCACTCACTCACTTCTCTCCACCTTTCTCTCTCTCTTCATTTCTTTCTTCTTACCCCCGTCCCCCTCCCTCCAAGTCCATCTCTTTCCCTCCCTCTCTCCACTCTCTCACATCATCTCTTCCTTCCTCTCTTCCCCTTTCTCTCCCATGTCTATCTCCCTCTCTCTCTTCACCCGCCAACTATGTTACTATATCCCTCCCTCTCTCCCTATATCTCCTTCTCCCTTATCTCCATCTCTCCTTATTTTGTCTCTTTATCTCAGCCCCAAACATAACATGCTCTCTCTCTCTCTCCCTCATTAACGTTTCCTCTCTCTCCATTTCTCACTCTCTATATTTCTTATTTCCTACATATCTCCCCCAACAACTCCATCTCTCTTATCGATCCCTCTCTCCTCGTCTCTCTCAAGTCCTCTCTAAATTGAAATCTACACATCCATTGCAAGAAATCAAATAGTATTAGGAATCATCACTTACAACTGAAATCAATGCATCTAGTGCAAGTAATCATATATCATTAGAAATAAATATCTACACTAAAATCGATGCATCTAGTGCAAATAATCAAATAGGATTATAAATCACCATCTCCACTTAAATCAATCCATCTAGTGCAAGAAATATTCTTCCCTCTCTCCACCCTCCATCCATATCTATATCCCCATCCATCTCCTTTTTTTTGTCTCTATCTCACCCCCCTAAACACACATGCTCTTGCACTCCATATATATCATTCTCTTTGTCGATCACCTTCTCTCCCCATCTCTCTCCTCTTCCCTCTCTTCCCCTTCTCTCCCTCTCCCTCGCTAATATCTCTCCTTCCTCATTTTGTCCTCTCTCTCTCTCTCTATGTCCATCTTCTTTATCACTCACTCTCTCTCTTTCTAGGAACCAACATCTACACTGAAATCAATGCATTTACTCAAAGAAATCAAATAGGATTAGAAATCGTCATCTACACTGAAATCAATGCATTTAGTGCAAACAATCATATAGGATTAGAAATCATCTACATTGAAATTAAGTCATCTAGTGCAAGTAATCAAATATAATTATAAATCAATAACTAAATTGAAATCAACACATTCAGTGCAATCAATCAAATTGTATTAGAAATCACCACCTACACTGAAATCAATGCACCCAGTGCAAGTAATCAATTATCATTAGAAATAAATATCTACACTAAAATCGATGCATCTACTCCAAATAATCAAATAGGATTAGAAATCACCATCTCCAGTTATATCAATCCATCTAGTGTGAGAAATATTCCTCCCTCTCTCCGCCCTCCATCCAGATCTATATCCCCCTCCATCTATTCTTTTTTGTCTCTCTACCTCACCCCCCTAAACACACGCGCTCTCGTACTCCATATATATCAATCTCTTTTTCAATAACCCCCTCTCCCCATCTCTCTCTTCTTCCCTCTCTTCACCTTCCATCTATATCTCTATCTTCCCCTTCTCTCCCTCTCCCCCATTAATATCTCTCTTTCCTCCTTTTGTCCTCTCTCCCTCTCTCTCCATCTTCCTTATCACTCTATCTCTCTCTCTCGCTCTCTAGAAACCAACATCTACACTGAAATCCATGCATTTACTCAAATAAATCAAATAGGATTAGAAATTGCCATCTACACTGAAATCAATGCATTTAGTGCAAAAAATCAAATAGGATTAGAAATCATCTACATTGAAACCAATTCATCTAGTGCAATTAATCAAATATAATTATATATCAACATCTAAATTGAAATCAACAAATTTAGTGCAAGCAATCAAGTTGTATTAAAAATCACCACCTACACTGAAATCAATGCATCTAGTGCAAGTAATCAAATATAATTAGAAATAAATATCTACACTAAAATCGATGAATATAGTGAAAATAATCAAATAGGATTATAAATCACCATCTCCACTTATATCAATCCATGTAGTGTGAGAAATATTCTTCCCTCTCTCCACCCTCCATCCATATCTATATCCCCCTCCATCTCTTCTTTTCTGTCTCTCTATCTCACCCCCCTAAACACACACACTTTCGCAATCCATATATATCAATCTCTTTGTCAATCCCCTCCTCTCCCCATCTCTCTCTTCTTCCCTCTCTTCACCTTCCATCTATATCTCTATCTTCCCCCTCTCTCCCTTTCTCTCCATCTTCCTTATCACTCACTCACTCTCTCTCTCTCCACCTTTCTCTCTCTATTTCTTTCTTCTTACCTCTCTCCTCCTCCCCCTCCAAGTCCATCTCTCTTTCCCTCCCTCTCTCGACTCTCTCATAGCCTCTCTCTTCCTTCCTCTCTTTCCCTTTCTCTCCCGTCTCTCTCTCCCTCTCTCTCTCTCTCTCTTCACCCGCCAACTATGTTACTATATCCCTCCCTCTCTCCTTATATCTCCTTCTCCCCCCTTATCTCCATCTCTCCTTATTTGTCTCTTTATCTCAGCCCCAAACATACATGCTCTCTCTCTTTCTCTCCCTTGTCACTCCTTCTCTCTCTCCACTTCTCACTCTTTGCTTTGCTTTCGCACTTTCTCTCTAACAAATCCATTTTCATTTATCCTTTCTCGCTTCTTCTGGTCTTCTATCCTTTTCCCTCTCTCTCTCTCCATTCCCAAATCCTCTCTCTTCCCCCATCTCTCTCTTTCTCTCTCTCTCTCTCTCTCTCCCTCTCTCTCTAATCCTCTCTCTTCCCCCATCTCCCTTTCTTTCTCTCTCTCTCTTTCCACCCCTCTCCCTCTCCAACTGCATTACAATATCCCTCCCTCTCACCTTCTCTTTTCTTCTCTCCCCCCTTCTTTCCATACATCTTACTTTGTCTCTTTATCTCACCCCTAAACATACACACTCTCTCTCCATCTCTCCCTTATCACTCTCTCTCTCTATTTCTTCTTAGTTATGTAAACTAATAACCATAAATATTTGTAAATATAAAGCAAATTATGGAGTAAATATGAAAAGAGGTTTTATTTACTTACCATACCTATAGCTTATTTATATTTTTATTTATTTACCATACCCCTTTTCTTACTATGGTATTTGGCCCATTGTATCAATATTAATTTGTCCCATGGTATTCGTCCCATAGGCTTCATCTAAATAAAACCTCTTTTTAAAGTTTTTTTTAAATATAAAAAGGTTTATGGAATAAATATAAAAATAATTTTTATTTATTTACCATACATCTAGTTTATATATTTTATTATTTATTTACCATAGCTCTGGAGTAAGCATAAATTCATTTTACAAATATTTAATTAAAAGAAATATTAAAAGATTTTGGATTTTGATTGTGTGTTGAATTAACTCTTTTCCTTTGATTTAGGAAATGGTATTAACTTTAGTAAAGAGTAAAGATGTTTAAAATTTTACTTAATTTGGAAATTCAATGTGGTAATTTTTTTTTGTTAAAAGTAAATTTATGATCCATTCAAATTCACTTATATAATTTACTATTCATTCAAATTATATAAATAATACACAATTGTATTAGAAATTGATATATGTTCTACCACAATGAAATTTTTATTTTTTATTTTTTTTTAATTTAAAACTTAACCCGACATTTTGTATGAGGACGTGACACCCCTGACATCGTGGTCATATTGGGCTGTCATTTTGACCCAATTTGATGTCTATATCAACTATTAAAATGCATTTCCTCTTCAAGCTCTTCTTATGTTTGTCATTTCGACTTTTCTCCCACAAATTCCTATAATTCGAGTTATATATTTTTTGAAATTGGTTAATTTGTTAGAGATGCCCAAAGTCATTATTCTTAATGTTGCTTTCAAAATTTCTACTCGAAAACGTTATGGCCATCGTATTTTTACTTCAAATCCTGGTGGCACCATATTACTAAGATTGTTCGGAAAGTTTGTGTCCGCGAATACCTCCCTGTATACAGAGTTTAAAAATCTGATTGATTATATTGTTTGTATATATCAGTGTCGTCTGCGGTTTTAGGTTCACCATAACAATTATTAGTTTTTGGTTGATTGTGTAGTGGTAAAGGATTCAAAAGAATTATGAAACGCTCATTATGGATGGTAAAGAAGTAATAAAGAAGTAATGGTAAAGAATTTAATATAATGTATGTATTTAATTTGGTTGAATTTAAAAGGAATTAATATAATGCTTAATTATACATAATTCTTTTTAGGAATTGGCTTGTTTAATGCCTCATATGTAATCAATTCAAACGGCTACCAGCCTAGATCCATCTAACTTTGGATCTATCATGCGCCGAGAGGGATCAAATCTCTAGAGGTGCAAACCTATTTTTTGAGTGCAAAACTTGAGGAAAGGTTTGCACCTCGAGAGATTTGATCCCTCTCAGCGCATGACAGATCCAGAGTTAGATGGATCTAGGCTGGTTCCAGTCGGAGGTATCAACGTCACATTTTTAAGATTATTAAAAATTTTGTATATTTTTGAGATGTAAGATGGATCTAGGCTAGTTTCAGTGGTGTGCTGCCAAGGAAAATCTATCAAAGATATGATTAATTTTATCAGTAATATGTAAATATATCAAATATTAATATAATAATTTTAAATATGATAAATATTTCTGAGATTAACTTGGTCATTTTAATTTTAAATTTTCTTAGTTACCTCAGTTCGTTGAGATGATAATTATTGTTAATAACTATAATGATGAAAAATGTTGAACTATTTTTTTTAAATGAAAAGTGACAATAATAGTGTTGAAAGATAGAAAATGTGAATAATAACAACGTACTCATGTTACAATCAATCTCAAACTATTTTCTTCTACTATTCTTATTTCCTCCCTTGTTAGTTTTGTTATCTATTCATATCGATTATATGAAAAAGAAAATTTAAATCGTAAACCATTTAAATCTTTAGCTCGATCTGTTGTAGTAAACATGATACCTTGTCTCTCTTGCTCTCCAATATTAGTAGCTTAAATTACTATAACACAAAAATCAATCTACATTGTTAATAACGTTTTGTGCTTACACTAAAATCAATGCATATTGTTAATCCAATCACTTTAATATTAATGTGTCGTCATATATCCAATTACATCAAATCATAAATCAACATATACAATGAAATCAATGCATTTAATGCAAGCAATCAAATAATATTAGAAAATAACTTCTACATTGAAATCAATGCACCTAATGCAATCAATCAAATAAGATTAGAAACCAACATCTACACTGAAATCAATGCATTTACTTAAAGCAATCAAATAGGATTATAAATCGCCATCTACACTGAAATCAATGCATTTAGCGTAAACAATCAAATAGTATTAGGAATAATCTACATTGAAATCAATGCATCTAGTGCAAGAATCAAATATAATTATAAATCGACGTCTAAATTGAAATCGACACATCCATTGCAAGAAATCAAATAGTATTAGGAATCATCACTTACAACTGAAATCAATGCATCTAGTGCAAGTAATCATATATCATTAGAAATAAATATCTACACTAAAATTGATGCATCTAGTGAAAATAATCAAATAGGATTATAAATCACCATCTCCACTTAAATCAATCCATCTAGTGCAAGAAATATTCTTCCCTCTCTCCACCCTCCATCCATATCTATATCCCCATCCATCTCTTTTTCTTTGTCTCTATCTCACCCCCCTAAACACACATGCTCTTGCACTCCATATATATCATTCTCTTTGTCGATCACCTTCTCTCCCCATCTCTCTCCTCTTCCCTCTCTTCCCCTTCTCTCCCTCTCCCCCGCTAATATCTCTCTTTCCTCATTTTGTCCTCTCTCTCTCTCTCTCTCCCCATCTTCCTTATCACTCACTCTCTCTCTTTCTAGGAACCAACATCTACACTGAAATCAATGCATTTACTCAAAGAAATCAAATAAGATTAGAAATCACCATCTACACTGAAATCAATGCATTTAGTGCAAACAATCATATAGGATTAGAAATCATCTACATTGAAATTAAGTCATCTAGTGCAAGTAATCAAATATAATTATAAATCAACAACTAAATTGAAATCAACACATTCAGTGCAATCAATCAAATTGTATTAGAAATCACCACCTACACTGAAATCAATGCATCCAGTGCAAGTAATCAAATATCATTAGAAATAAATATCTACACTAAAATAGATGCATCTAGTCCAAATAATCAAATAGGATTAGAAATCACCATCTCCAGTTATATCAATCCATCTAGTGTGAGAAATATTCCTCCCTCTCTCCACCCTCCATCCAGATCTATATCCCCCTCCATCTATTCTTTTTTGTCTCTCTACCTCACCCCCCTAAACACACGCGCTCTCATACTCCATATATATCAATCTCTTTTTCAATCACCCCCTCTCCCCATCTCTCTCTTCTTCCCTCTCTTCACCTTCCATCTATATCTCTATCTTCCCCTTCTCTCCCTCTCCCCCATTAATATCTCTCTTTCCTCCTTTTGTCCTCTCTCCCTCTCTCTCCATCTTCCTTATCACTCTATCTCTCTCTCTCTCTCTCTAGAAACCAACATCTACACTGAAATCAATGCATTTACTCAAATAAATCAAATAGGATTAGAAATTGCCATCTACACTGAAATCAATGCATTTAGTGCAAACAATCAAATAGGATTAGAAATCATCTACATTGAAACCAATTAATCTAGTGCAATTAATCAAATATAATTATATATCGACATCTAAATTGAAATCAACAAATTCAGTGCAAGCAATCAAGTTTTATTAAAAATCACCACCTACACTGAAATCAATGCATCTAGTGCAAGTAATCAAATATCATTAGAAATAAATATCTACACTAAAATCGATGAATATAGTGAAAATAATCAAATAGGATTATAAATCACCATCTCCACTTATATCAATCCATGTAGTGTGAGAAATATTCTTCCCTCTCTCCACCCTCCATCCATATCTATATCCCCCTCCATATCTTCTTTTTTGTCTCTTTATCTCAGCCCCATAAACACACACACACTCGCAATCCATATATATCAATTTCTTTGTCAATCCCCTCCTCTCCCCATCTCTCTATTCTTCCATCTCTTCACCTTCCATCTATATCTCTATCTTCCCCCTCTCTCCCTCTCTCTCCATCTTCCTTATCACTCACTCACTCTCTCTTTCTCCACCTTTCTCTCTCTATTTCTTTCTTCTTACCTCTCTCCGCCTCCCCCTCCAAGTCCATCTCTCTTTCCCTCCCTCTCTCCACTCTCTCACATCGTCTCTCTTCCTTCCTCTCTTTCCCTTTCTCTCCCATCTCTGTCTCCCTCTCTCTCTCTTCACCTGCCAACTATGTTACTATATCCCTCCCTCTCTCCCTATATCTCCTTCTCCCCCCTTATCTCCATCTCTCCTTATTTGTCTCTTTATCTCAGCCCCAAACATACATGCTCTCTCTCTCTCTCTCCCTTGTCACTGCTTCTCTCTCTCCATTTCTCACTCTCTATATTTCTTATTTCCTACATCTCTCCCCCAACAACTCCATCTCTCTTATCGATCCCTCTCTCCTCGTCTCTCTCAAGTCCTCTCTCTCGTCCTTCCTCTCTCTCTCTCTCTGTCCCCTAAATCCCTCTCTCTTCCCTGATCTCTCTCTCTTTCTCTCTCTCTCTCTTTTCCCTTCAATCCTCTCTCTTCCCCCATATCTCTCTCTCTCTCTCTAATCCTCTCTCTTCCCCCATCCCTTTCTTTCTCTCTCTCTTTCCACCCCTCTCTCTTTCCAACTACATTACTATATCCCTCCCTCTCTCCTTCTCACTTCTTCTCTCCCGCCTTCTTTCCATACATCTTACTTTGTCTCTTTATCTCACCCCTAAACATACACACTCTCTCTCCATCTCTCCCTTATCACTCTCTCTCTCTATTTCTTATTAGTTATGTAAACTAATGAACATAAATATTCGTAAATATAAAGCAGATTATGGAATAAATATGAAAAGAGGTTTTATTTACTTACCATACCTCTAGTTTATTTATATTTTTATTTATTTACCATACCCCTTTTCTTTACTATGGTATTTGGCCCATTGGTATCAATATTAATTTTTGCCATGGTATTCGTCCCATAGGCTTCATCTAAATAAGATCTCTTTTTTAAGTTTTTTTAAATATAATAAGGTTTAGGGAATAAATATAAAAATAATTTTTATTTATTTACCATACATCTAGTTTATATATTTTATTATTTATTTACCATAGCTCTGGAGTAAGCATAAATTCATTTTACAAATATTTAATTAAAAGAAATATTAAAAGATTTTGGATTTTGATTGTGTGTTGAATTAACTATTTTCCTTTTATTTAGGAAATGGTATTAACTTTAGTAAAGAGTAAAGATGTTTAAAATTTTACTTAATTTGGAAATTCAATGTGGTAATTTTTTTTTGTTAAAAGTAAATTTATGATGCATTCAAATTCACTTATATAATTTACTATTCATTCAAATTATATAAATAATACACAATTGTATTAGAAATTGATATATGTTCTACCACAATGAGATTTTTATTTTTTATTTTTTTTTAATTTAAAACTTAACCCGACATTTTGTATGAGGACGTGACACACCTGACATCGGGGTCATATTGGGCTGTAGATGCACCTCTCTGCGCAATCAATATAAATCTCATGTGAACCCTACACTAGTTAATTAGTCGAGGAATTGAAACATAGAGATTTCTACATTTTGCCAAGCTTGCCAAATAAATTTAAGAATATGATTAGGTCATTGTTATTCCTTCTCAAGAATATAGTTTGGCCATTATTGCTAGCCCTTCCCATTCTCATATCTTCTTGTAGTTTAATGGGAGAAAGAATTTGTTTTTCTAAACTTTTTTTTGTACGGTAGTAGTGTCTCTAAACACATATTTTCACATTAATATAAATATTTTTGTTCTAATTTTCTTTATATATAATCACTACTAATATATAATAAGCTTTTTTTATTAAAATATTTTAGTTTTTTTTAATGAATTATTTACATATTTTAAAAATGTAATATATATTTTTTTCATATAATATAGTAAACAAGAGTAATAGCTGCAATGCAACATAGTTCGTAGGTCTATCAATTGATTCAATGTTGTGTCGAGCGCTAAGAAAACTCTACATAATGAAATAAAAAATCTATCTACAAAATGAGATTTCTCCACACAAACTTCAATGATAGTTTAACCAGTCTAGATCCATCTTAACTCCAGATCTATCAAGTGTCGAGAGAGATCAAATCTTTCGAGGTGAAAACCTCTTTTTTGAGTGCAAAACTTGAGGAAAGATTTGCACCTCGAGAGATTTGATCCTTCTCGGAGCTTGATAAATCCGGAGTTAATATGGATATAGGCTGCTTTCATTCATGTGCGGTCATACAAAATTGGTTGAACATCTAATTATTTTGATCATTTTAATATGATAAAAATGTCTAAGATTAATGATGAATGATGAGACAATTACTAACTTGAATGATGAAAAATGATGAAATAAAAATTTTAAGTGCAAAGTGACAATGTAATAACGCTGAATGGTAGAAAATGTGAGTAATAAGAATGAATTAAATTACAAACAATTTTCATTGCGATCAATCTGAAACTATTTTATTTTATTGTTATTATTGTCACACATTTAGTTATTCCCTATTATCGTGTTTGAATGAAAAGTGTGAAAAGTGATTGAAAATATTGTTCAGTGATGGAAAATGGTAATAATAAGGATGTATCCAATTGCAAATGGTTTATAGTTTCAAGAAGAAGGCATTCAACGTAAGTGAAAATTTTATTTAGGATGAAAATTTAAGTTTTCTCTTTATGGTTGAATTATCGCAACACATAAGTCAATTCATGTCATGAATAATGTTTATGTGCTCACACTATGAGTGTGCGCACATGTTTTGGGGGTGAGATAAAGATATAGATGGGGAAGGGATAGAGGGCAGAAGAGAGATGTAAAGATAGGTGGGTTGGAAGAGATACATATATGGAGAGAGAAGTGTTAGAGAGAGAGAGAGAGAGAGAGAGAGAGAGAGAGAGAGAGAGAGTATGTTTAAGGGGTGAGATATAGAGAAAAATAAGGAGAGACAATGGGAGATAGAGATATAGATGGAAGGGCCAGAGATGTGCTTACACTGAAATCAATGTGCGCTATTAATCTAATTAATTTGAAATTAATTTCCATCATACATATAGTTGCATCAAATCATAAATCAAAATATACACTAAAATCAATGCATCTAGTGTAAACAATAAAATAGGATTAGAAATCAAATTCTACACTAAAATCAATTCATCTTATGCAAACAATCAAATAGGATTAGAAAGAAAAATCTACACTAAATTCAATGCATATATTGTAAGCAATCAAATAGGATTAGAAATAAATATCTACGTTGAAGCGAATGCATAGAGGGGAGAAGAGAAATGAAAATACAGGGTGTGGTGGAAGAGATATAGATATGGAGAGATGAGTGTTAGAGAGAGAGGGAGAAGGAGAAGAGAGAGATAGGGAGTAGAAAAGGGAGGGAGAGAGAGAGAGAGATAGATATATATGGAGAGAGTGTGTGTATGTTTGGCGGTGATATGGAGAGATAAAGAAGGAGAGACAATGGGAGATAGAGATATAGATGGAGGGGGCAAAGATGTGCTTACAATAAAATCAATGTACATTATTAATCTAATTACTTTGAAATTAATGTAAATCATACATCTAGTTGCATCAAATCAGAACTAAACATCTACACTGAAATCAATGCATCTAGTGTAAACAATCAAATAGGATTAGAAAGAAAAATATACACTAAATTCAATGCATCTATTGCAAGCAATTAAATAGGATTAGAAATGAATATCTACACTACAACCAATGGATCTAGTGCAAGCAATCAAATAGGAGTAGAAATTAACATTTGCACTGGAATCAATGCATCTAGTGTAAGGTATTAAATAGGATAAGAAATCAACATCTATAGTAAAATCAATGCGTATAGTGCAAGTGATCAAATACGATTAGAAATCAATATCTACATTGAAACCAATGCATCTAGTGAAAGAAATCAAATAGGAGTAAAAAACAACATCTGACTAAAATAAATGCATCTGTTCTAAGGTATTAAATAGGATTAAAAATCGACATCTAAATTGAAATCAATGCATCTAGTGAAAGTGATCAAATTCGATTAGAAATCAACTAACACACTCAAATCAATACATATATTTTAGTCAAAAACCAAAGTATTCATGAATTTCTAGATCTAACTTCTATTTCTATATGTGTCTTTGTGTCTACCTTCCATTTTGTGTCTATCTCCCTCCCTCTCTCCTTCTCTCTCCCCCCTCCCTCTCTCCCCTATCTCTCTCTCACCACCTACCCCTCCCTTTCTCTATATTTATCTTCTTCCCTCTCTCCCCTGCCATCTATCTATGCCTCCCTCAATCTCTCCTTGTTTTTCTCTCTATCCCATCCCATGAAACACATGGCATGATCTCTCTCTCTCTCTCTCTCTTTCCCGTAAGTATATATATCTATCTTCCTCTGTCTCTCCGTCTTTGTCTCTCTATATCATCACATATACATTATCCCTCCATATCTATCTATCTATCTATCTCTCCCTCTTCCTGTTCCTCTCTATCTCTCCTCTCTCTCTCTCAACCCCCAAACATACACACTATCTCTTCATATATATCTATATATTTATCTCTCTTTATCCCTCCCGCCCTCTTCCTCTCGCACTCTCTCACACCCTCTTCCTCTCCCACTCTTTATCTCCCTCCCTATTCCTCTCTCTCTCTCTGTCTCTATTGCTTTTCTCTCTCCATATCTATCTCTCTTCCTCCCTCCCTCTCTTTTCCTCTCTCTTCTTCCCTCTCTCCCCCCATCCATCTATATCTCTATCTCCCATATTTTCTCCTTATCACCCCAAAAACATAGATACTCTCTCTCCATATCTATCAATCTCTCTCTCTGTATTCTTTCTTTCTCTTCCCCTTCTCCCTTGTCACTCCTTCTCCCTCTCCACCTTTCTCTCTCTCACTTTCTTCCCCTTCCAACTCCATATATCTTCCCCTCTCTATCTCTCTCCTCTCCATCACTTTCTCACCCACCTCCCTCTATATCTCCCTCCCATCACACACCAATGATAGAATATAATGTTCAAATGTTTCCACAATTTAGATTGAGATATATACTTATATTTTGTTATTATTATTATAAATATATCAATTACAAATATATTGAGTCGACATTAAAAAAGTTTACAAACTTTCTAACATTAGATCTACACATTAATATGAATATTAGATAATAATATTAATTTGGCCCATGGTATTTGTCCTATAGACTTCTCCTAAATAAAACATCATTTTTGAGTGTCCTTAAATATAAAGTTGAATATAGAGTAAATATAAGAAAATGTTTATTTATTTATCATACCTCTCGTTTATTTATATTTTTATTTATTTACCATACCTATTTATTCCTCATTAATATTTATTTATTTAAATATGGTATTCGACCCATGGTAATAATAATAATTTGTTCCATGGTATTTGGCCCATGGGCTTCACCTAAATAAGCCTTCTTTTTTGAGTTTTCTTAAATATATAAGGAGGTTTATGGAGTAAATATAAAAATGGGATTCATTTATTTACCATATAAAAATCAGTTTTATTTATTTACCATACCTTTTATTTATATTTTTATGTATTTACCATATCTTTTTGAGTGTTCGTAAATATAACTTCGGGTTAAAAAGTGGGAGAATTATTACAAACATACTAATTACTATTAAGCCAACATAACAAAAATTTTACAAACTTTCTTACATTACAACTACACATATTACATCTACACCTGTACTCTATATATTGAGCCGACATTAGAAAAGTTTACAAACTTTCTTACATTACATCTACACATCTACCCTATATTAAGCTGTAGAGCACCTCAGGAATAGAAATTCCAGCACACGGGTTAGGATGCTTGCCTCTTGTTACCAATATCTTCCTAAATTTTTTTGGCACAATTGATATTTGTGTAATCTCTGCAGATCAGAAATTCTTCAATACCATCCATGTAGATCTACTTCTTCACTGTTGCAGGAATACTTACAACGTTTTTTTTCCATTTTTTAACACCATAAAAGTAGACAGACAAACTACTTTAAGATATTTCGAAGGAGAATAACGACAACCCGATGACTGAGATCAACTAGTTCATTCATGTTTAATGTCTCACGTAACTCATTTAGCTTCTCACACTCTGAAGCTTCTCTTTGGGTCTGCCCGCGCAGAGGGATGGTCCTACACATCCGAAGAGTGTGAAAAAAGGGGTCTTTTTGGGTTTACTACTGCACCGAATGTGAATTTGATCTCGACACAGTTTGTGCTAAAAAGGTTATCAATGGTCTCCATGCTTAGGGCATTGTTGTGCTTGCAAAACCGAGCAAGTTCAAGTTCGAAGCACACTATGCAAATATTTTATGGAGCACAGGGTATCCTTAGTTTTGGTTTCAAGTATCACATCGTTTGAGCTTAACTAATACCGTAGTCAAGATTAAGTTGATTATATGTGCTTCAGAGATTTTTTCACAATTCCAAGGTATGAAGTTTTACACGAATTCACTCAATACATATATTCTTAGCGTTCGTTTCTAAAATAATTCGTTAGGTATTCGTTAGGTTATTTAGGAAAATAATTCTCAAATAAAAAATTTGAAAGTTTTACCTAAATTCAGTCAATAAATATTTAATTATTACCATCCATTATTTTAAAAAAAGAATTTTTTCAAATTATATATATATATATATATATATATATATATATATGGTTTTGTAGTTGATGCATTTATGTAAAATTTCATTTAAATAAAATTGTGTAAAAAATAAATTTCCAATGTAAATAAGTAAATTAGTGATATAAGTTAATATATTTTTGTAAATTGTACTAAGTGATTAGGTGTTCAGTGTTAAATTTCAAAAATGAAAGTGCTCACAATCTATTGAAATCTGAATGACAACGAAGAGCTCGTCGCTATGAATCCAACACAATTTGTTTCAATGAAAACCGACCTTGGATGAGGAAGATAGAGCATGTTGTTTGTTTTCCTAAACGACTAAAAAAAATTGCAGAAATGATAGAATGTTGACATGGCACCTTAGTCAACAAAGAAAAGGATGGAATATTCTTTCATTTTTCGCCCAATCACACTATGGTAAGTGTCACTGCAGGATTCGCTGGAAAGTTGGGTTAAGGTGGAATTTTTCTTATTATCTCCTAAGGTCGAATTTCATATTTTAATGGTCGAATGAAATTTTATTAAATGGTTGTGATAGTCCAATTAGAGGCGAACACATAGTGCAGCTAAGGGCCACCATGTTCCCCCTCTAGTGTTCAAAGGTTGCATATGTTATATATGGGGTGGAAATTTTTTTATATAAAAGTTGGGCAGAGGTTCGGGCTTGACCCCACGACCTCCCCCAAACAACCTTCTCTCAATACCATTATAACACACAAGAATTTCTTAGCCTCTATGTTCGCGGGTTATATTTGAATTAGAATGGTTCATCGGGCGGGGGTAAGGAGGAGACCATCCCCCTTACCACTGAACCATACTCCATGACCAAGAGCGGAGCGCTCCACTAATGCATGAAATTAAAATTTAATACGGGTTTATTAACCCTAACCCATGTTTATTGCGCTAATTTCAATTTAAATTTGGATTTAATTAAAACATGCTTAGTGCATTTAATCCACACTTATCCACAGTTAAAAACCCACTTAAATTAATTAACTCCAGTTTAATACGACGAAGGAAATGGAAGAGTCTGTCAAATTCGGCGCTACTCTCAAATTTAACGGCCCTAACTGGAGTTTTCTCCAGTTTTAGTGGGGTTTCCTAGGCTAGAAATTCGGAGGTCATAACGTTTGCAAAATTTGACCAAATTGGGAGCAAGAAGAGTCTAATCTAGATGATTTAGACATTTTGAACACATACAAGCAGGTTTCAGGAGCATGAGATTATTATAAACAACACTTTTTTCACATTTCAGCTAATACAGAGGGTCAAGCCAGGGAAGCTAGACCAAGGAGATGTAGCCCAAGAGGGGTGAACTCCTTCATCAAAAAACTGTGTTATGGATCATTGTGATGGTTTGTTGTACATTTTATTCTTGTTGTTCAACAGTGTGTTTTGATGTTTTTATGCACATGAATTTAACATAAAATTCATTTCATTTACCTGTTTAACACTCAAAAACATCTCAAGAAACCTATGCACATGAAGCAAAAGATCAACAAATTGTTTATAATTCTGAAGATGAAATTAGCACAAAAAAACTAACATTTAGATTCAGATCAAGGTTGTATCAGAGCAAAGGTTGAAAAGGTTATTTACTTGATATTTGCTTGAGTTTTGTGCAAGTATGGTTTTAATGGTTGCATATTGTGATGCTTACAAGGTTGAAGTTGAAGAGGTGAGAAGGGAATATATTGGTTGCTAGTCCTAAGTGTACGGCCGAAATAAGGAGAGCCACAAGGGCACCATCTCCACCCAAAGTTTCACTCACAGCTGCACGTGAAGCACCTCAAGTTTTGTCTCTAGCTGAGATTGAGGAGGTACAAGTTGCCCCAAAAGCTAAGATTGAATTCATAGCCACCATGTCAGGTGTAGAAGAGACTGAAGGTCTTTCAGAAGAGGAATCATACAAGAAGTCATTCTATGAACTAAATGAGAGGGTTAGGATCCTCTTTGAAGAGAGGGAAAAAAATGATGAAGAGAGGGATTCAAAGGGCAGTGGAGGAAAGCCTTCTCCAACTCCACCATCTTCATCATTATCCTCATCTTCACCACCATCATCATCTTCCACTTCCACAGCCAAAACCACCCATATCAAAATCCATAAAAGGAAAAAATCCCTTACTCAAACTTGATGTCAAATTTTAGCTTCCAATGTATAATGGTGAAGTAAGTGCAGAGAGGTTGGATAATTGGATTCATCAATTAGAGATTTATTGCAGAATTCAGAACCTTCGAGAAGATGACATAAAGCTTCAATTGCCTTCCTTAAGGATGGAGGGATAAACACTTGTATGGTGGGAGGCAAGGACTCAAGAAGAGATTAAAATGTACTGTAAGATCACAATTCCTTGGTCAAGTTTTATTTATGCCATTAAATGGAAATTTTATCCTCTAGCTTACATGCAAAAAGCCATTTTGGAGTGGCATAGTTTTAAACAATTTAAAGGAAAAGTGTTCAAGATTATACTCGTGAATTTAGGAGAAGAGCTCTTATTTTGGGTATTAATTTGTCTTCTCAAGAAAATTTGTTAAAGTATATTGGGGGTTTGCAAAATTACGTTAGGCACACTATTCTCATGTTCAATCTCACAAACTTAGATGAGGTTTGTGTTCAAGCCACACATTTAGTAGCAAGAGGGAAACATAGTGTAGAGGAGAAAGGTGATAGTTTCCGAGTATGAGGGTAAAGGAAAGGGCAAGTTTAATGGAAGAGGAAAGAGAAATAGCTCTATCAAAAGAAAGAAAGAGAAACTCACATGTAAACATTGTTCAAAGAATAGCCATGATGAATACCATTGCTGGAAACTTCATCGAGAGTTGAAGCCAAACAAACTGAAAGCCAAATAAAAGGGGAAAACTATTGCAATAATTGAACATGACTTAGGTTCAGATTTAGGAGATGAAACCAAGATTACAAAAATGGGTTTGAAAGGTAATAAAATAGCAAGCACAAGTTCGTCAAGTTGTTCCAATGTAGCTCAATATGAAGATACAATAATTTAACTCTTTCATATTAGATTCTTTTCTAAACATACAAAGATAAACACACTTTTTTATAATGGTTCTGAAGCTAACTTGATTTCCGAAGACTTAGTTAAGAAGCTAAACCTTGAAACTGTTATACATCCAAGACCTTATCCTTTAAGGTGCATATGTTAGAATGGAAACTTGCAAGTAACAAGGAAGTGGATACTAAGGTTTTCCATGAACTCAAAATTTCTTGATGAAGTTGAACTTGATGTGGTGCCGCTTGAGATTTCAAGTATTGTTTTGGGAATTCCTTATCTTTTGATAGGAAAGCAGTATTTCATCACCATAAGAATAAGTATCACTTTTTTAAAGATGGAATTAAGTACATAGTTAGAGCTCATAATAATAAGACAAGTTTGTCTCTTATACATGAAGGAGAAATGAAGAGAATAATGAATGAAAGTCAAAATTTGGCTTTGTTAATGATCAAACCTAAAGATGTTTTGAATGGGGCCTTTCAAAGATATGCATCGAATGAAAATTTTTATTTCATTAAAGTTTCTTATGCTTGTAATGAGATGTTTTAGGCATCTAACATGTTTCCTTTGAAAGGAGGTAAACAATATGTGAAAAATTTGTAGCAATCAACATCAATGTTGAGGAGTGTTGGAAATAAGATGTCGATCCAAGAGAGAGAAAAAGTCAAAGAGAAAGCGCCAAAGAAATTTGACAAAGAAGGCATAGGTTCCACAAGTTTTTTTTTTTTGTTTCCAAAGGGTACATGGGAATGGCTAAAATACCTGGTCAAAATTCGACGCAAGTACATAGCAAGATAAGTTAAAAATCGCCATGATGACATTGTGCGAGGTGAGACAGTTTTTAATTTTCCGTTGATTAATGAAAAAGGTGGGAACAAGTTTTTTCTGCAAGGATAGCTTGCTGCTCTGTAAATTCAAGGAAATTTCATCATGACAATGTTTACAACTGCAAGAGAGGGTCACAAGAGTCAAGGAAATTTCATCATGACAGTGTTTACAATAGTAAGAGAGGGTCACAAGAGTCACTTCCCATCCCTAATCCTGAAGTTCCATATGAAAAATCATGTGTAGTATATCCATATGGAAAAATACATAAAGATATCCTCTAAAGACTCAAAGAAAGTTTCCTTAAAATTTCATTGGAGAAATTTAGTCAAAACCATAATTTTCTGGGTCAGTACTCTTCTCTAATGGCCTACCCATGCTGATGGCAAGTTGACAGTTTCAGCCTAGCGTTTCCAGCAACCTTTTTTCTGGGAAAACCACGTTGAACCCTTTCTGGCAGTGCTTCCTCAAATGGAGGAGAAGCTTTGACCTCTAGAAGTTCCAGTGCGGCGATTTGGTTATTAGTCGGTGGTGATAGGGCTAAGCTCTATGATTTTAGAGCTTTGATGTTATCAATTTGGGTTTGTCCCTTAGAAAGTGGGTCTTCCTCCTTATTTCATGGGCTCCCAACCTCTTCCCCCTTCCTATAAATTGATCCCCATCCTTCCACTATTGGTTTTTCATTTTTGGGTTGGTATGATCATTCGTTTTCCTTGCATCATTGTATTGTAATAACGCCTAAGATATCCAAGAGAAGGAGTTCTTTAAGAGCTTAAGTGAAGGATTCATACATCACCAAAGTGAGGCCTCCAACATCAAGGCCATAGTTGTAAGCTCTCTCCTTCATATTTGTTAATAAAACATCTGGTGTTTTCTTTCTATATTTGTCTAATCATCTGCACAATAGTCTAATGATCCTTGATCTATTAGATATCCGATATTCAATGTATTTTTTGTATTGGATTATGTTTATTGTTGTCTCTTGATCTCCTGGAGGTAATTGTACACCACTAGTAGCGACAAGTGAGCTTGAGGGACTATGGATTGAGGCCATCATCAAAGGATTCGAGAATAACATCAGGAAGAGGTAGGCCTATTCCATTTCTCATATTTTTTTGGATATTAACTAAGAAATCTTGCATTAAATAGTCTCTTAAGTTTCTAGACCCACTCTAGGGATAGAGAGATCGCCTCTACTTGCGAAGGGGATTTATCTTCACAACATAATTGGTCACTCTGCTAGGGAGCTTTAGCCTCTTTGTCTCGAATGGGACCCATAGTTTTGGTGCTTCATATACTAGGGTTAGGTTTTTGGATTTTTAAGGTTTTACATTATTTCTCAACAATAAATAGGCCTTCGAGCATCATTGTATAACAGTTCACAGGCTAGTAGCTAACACATCTCTTTTTAGAGATATGCTACTAGTGCCCTAGCTCGTTTGTTCCCATCATGTCTATATTGTAACACAGTTTAGAGGCTTGTAGCCACCACATCTCCTCTCATAAATAAGCCTACCAACATCCTAGATATTTATTTCCATTATATCTCATTGTAACACAGTTCAAAGGCCTGTAGCCACCACATCTCTTCTCATAGATACGCCTACTAGCGCCCTAGCTATTTATCTCAGTCAGTTGATTTTAATAAAATGAAGCATTATTTCCATTTCATCTCTGCGTTTATGGCTATATGTGTATTATGTTACGTTCCTGAAAAAATCTAGATCAATGGTATCAAACCGGTTTGCTCTTTCTTTGTTTTTCTTTTCATGTCCCCAATGTGGCCAGGGTATAAGGAGTTCAACCTCGCAAACCCTGACGACCCCCTATGGTGGAAAGAAAGAAAGACAAGGGAGCAGCATATCCTATAAAAATATTGCTCGAGGAGGCTCTCGAGAAACAAAGGAACGAGATGATGGATAACTATGCCTAGATCCTTCAATGGCTACCCACTAGTGACACATCTACATCTAGCATGTCCACCAATAGGTCCATGACATCCTAGACAAATACAACCAAGTTCAAAAAATTTTTCCTCTCATGGGGGAACTTACTGCAATGGGGACCATTGCTTCCTAAGGAGGGAGCAATGATCCAGGTGGATATCGGTGGCCACCCATCTATTCCATTTGGACCCGCACCATCAATGATTTCAATTTTTCAGCTTTAACTCAACTTATTATTTTTAGGAGGATTTTGGGTCTTGCACTCTCGGAGCCATTTTGGGGCCCTGATGATCCAGGTGGATATTGGTGGCCACCCACTGAGTCCATTTGAACGCCCACCATAATTTATTTATGTTTTTAAGTTTCAGCACAATTTACTATTTTTAGCAATTTTTTGGGTCCTGAACCTCCAGAGTCGTTTTGAGGCCCTAAATGACATTTTTTGGAAAAAAAATAAAAAATATGATTCATAAACCAATGTTGTTCACTAAAAAGTTGTATTCCTTGGATAGATATTTCTAACAATGTGTCGAGCATGTCAAATGGAGATCATATGCCAAAGTTAAGTCCGTAGGAAGTTGAAACACCAATTTACCTAAACGAGACCCACAGTTTTGCTGCTTCATCTCCTAGCATTAGGTTTTTGGATGTTTAGGGTTTTATATTGTTTCTCAAAAATAAATAGGCCTTCAAGCCTCATTGTAACATAGTTAAGGGGTTGGTAGCTGACACATCTCTTCTTAGAGATACGCTACCAGTGCCCTAGCTTGTTTGTTCCCATCATGTCTATATTGTAACACAGTTCAGAGGCCTGTAGCCACCACATCTCTTCTCATAGATAAGTCTACCAGCTCCCTAGCTATTTCTTTCCATTATGTCTCATTGTAACATAGTTCAGAGGCATGTAGCTACCATATCTCTTATCAGAGATCACCCTAGGTGTTTCTTTCAGTCATTTGATTTTAATAAAATAAAGCATTATTTCCGCTGCATATCTTTGTTTATGGCTATATGTGTATTCTATTGTGTTCTTGAAAAAAATCTGGATTGTTTCCTTCCCTTTCCCGGGTTGATTTATGATCAGTTTAACTGATCATCGAGATGTAAGTCTACTTGGGTATCTATAGGTCTACATAGGATTTGATAGTTATTTCAATGTGTCAGGTCTAGTTTTAGTGTGAAATTGTTTTTTATTTTTATTTTTTTCCTTTTCTTTTAGTTCTCAGTACAAATAAACTGCATTGATTCACCTTTCAACATTGTTTTGTTCATCATAGATGCGCTAATCCTAGGACTAGGAAAACGTTAGGGTCTCCCATTATCTTCCCAGTGTGTCTTGTCCCCTGAGAAAGTTTGTCAATTTTGAATGACCTCTTGCCATTTTATTTGGTTTGTTTGTGTTGTTTGAATGGTTGGTTTTATCTCTTTGACTTGCTTTTGGATATAGTGAAGTTTAAAAATTCCCTAGGTTTTCTAGTAAATTTCTCTTCGCTTGTCACTTGTGTTTATCATCAGAGAGTTCATAGGCTCTGCTTTAGAGTTCTATTCTAGTCACTTCAAACATCATCACACATTGATTCTATCTTGTTTGAAGTTCTTTTCATTTGCGTTGGTCATCACCGCACTTTGAGATCACCTTCAATTAAGTGTCAAACATAAGATAGTGATTTCTTTATTTGTAAGTTTGGAAAGAACTGTCTTATTTAGTTCCTGAATTAAAAAGAGTAAACTGAAAGTGATTGAGTCATCTTAAAGTTTGGACTTGGGTTGTTCATTTTGAAAAAGAGTGAAAGTGATTTTCATTCGTGCATATTTTGAAGAAATCTTGTTTTCCATTCGATAGAAAGAAAAGTGAAATAGGTTCTTTTGAATCTATTTGCTCATTTGGTTTATTTTAATTTAGTTCATTGATTGCATTTTCATTTTTAGCTTTCAAAGTGAAATAAAAAAAAAAAAATTTGTTTATGCATCTTAGTGAAAAGAGAAGAAATTTCATTTTTCAAGAAGTTTGCATTTTGGGGAATAGTGAAAGTGAATTCGATCTTTAAAAGCAGCATTTCGGTAGCTTTGACCTAGTTAGAGGGGAATCCTTGTTTGTTGCATTACTTTCACTCATGTTTTCATTTATTCCCTCATTAGTTTAGATATCACTGAAATGAAAGGATATCTTTTAGCATTTAACTGCATTATAGGGTTCAAGTGACATTGATATTGAGCCTTAAACTGAGAATTAACTGAAGATCAACATTAAAATATACTCCAATTAACCGAAGGATCATTTTGGATTCTAACGCACACATTTGTAGGTCTAGGCTAGAGACATGTTACGATGTTGTTAAACGTAGCAGCTGTTGCTAACATTCTGTGTTAAATTCCAGAGGTGATACCCCATCCCATGTATGGAAGTATATATGAATATGATCCACATATGAAAAGTATAAGGGGACGCTCTCATCATACGGTTACACATTATAAAATGCTACTACAGACTAGACTCCCACGTGTTCTCGAGTATATATGGGAAGACCCCACTAGGTTGCAAACATGCAATAGGTAACCAAGTCGGTCACCTTGTACACATGATACACCGAACACAACATTCGTGGAGATTGGTTGTTGTACGTTAAGTCCTCGGTAAATTTATTTTCTAAGGTGTATATTGCAGTTTAAGGATACCTGGTAATCCTTTTGCCTAGATTACCCTTTTTTATTTTTGTTGTTAAATTCTAAAATTTACTTCCCGTGGAATAAAATATTGCCCATGCACAACTCCTTAGCAGATCTTAGGTTGATACCAATGGAAAAAATTCCTAAGTTTACCAATCAAAGAATCCCCTCAAATGGAAATCCTCGTCCTTTTCTTGATTTTGGAAATGTTGGTGCTTCGTCTATGGAAAAGTTGTCCCTCCTAGGATTAATTGACAGTTTTCTAGTTTGGTTATTTTCAACCCTCATGGTTTCAAATGTCCAAAATACTTCTCAACCAAGTTTTCCTCCACCTAAAAAATGTCAACCTCATGTTGATCCTAAATTTGACCCCTTGCCTTCTTCTCTTGTTTCTTCACCCTATTCTTACTCTTCGCCTGGTGAAAGTTTGAATTCTATTAACTAGGAAGCTAAGAAGAAGAATAAGAGGATGAAGAAGAAGAAGCAAAATAGGCAAGGGGGAAACCAAGCAACCATCGCTACTAATGCAAGTGATGTTTAAAAATCTTCCATTCAGTCTCGTAAAGTCAAATTACCTTTCAAGTTATACAAGGATGACCATATTCTTAGGGATTGTCCTGGAATTCCCAGGATATTAGAAGTATGGTCCACCATTTCAAATCAAACATTGTCATTGACCTCTGGAGATCATGCTAGTGACAAACCCTCAACTAGTGATAGTAAGGGCCATGGGAAAAAGGGGATAGTCAAATTTCCCTCTAAGTTATGTGAAGGGAATCATCCCATTCACCTTTTTCCTTATATGGATGAAGCCTCCAAAATGTTGAATAACTTTACGACTTCTAAGCCGTGACTTCCAGCTGGTTATCAAAAGCTTTTCCCTGATCCTTCGCTAGTTGATTATGTGATCGATCAAAATTCATTTTTGTTCAATCCCACTCTCTATGAAAGTGAATCCCATCAGTCCATTCCTGAGCAACCATTGGTTGAGAAAACGACTAACCTGATTCTAACTTCAGTTGATCAAGTCTTTCCTGTAGAGAGTGCACCTCATACCTCTTAGGCTCTTTTTGTTTCTTTAGATTCCCATGAATTGGATGGAAATCCTCCCATTCCCATGTTATATGAGGGTGTTCCTCCCATTCCTGTAACACAATAAGGCAGTTCTCCCATTCCAGCGACACCCCCTCCAAGTAGTTTGGTCTCTTCCTTTGATTGGAGTCGACTTATAGGATACCGTCTTCCTCCTTACAAGCTCTTTGGGATCATGGTACAGGCCTATAATGTGGCCATACATAGCACCATAATAGATGAGGGTCCATCTATTAGTATTATATCCTCAACCAATTTTCAAGATTTTGGTTCTCTGCAGCTTGTGCCTGTTACCCAGAATGTGTTAGAATTTAACAGAGGAACAATCAACCATTAGGGATCCTTCCTAAGTTTCCTATTACTTTGGGAGGAAATATTGTCTATATAGACGTGATGGCTGTCCAAGGGCCTTTGGAATTTAACTTACTCCTTGGGCGTTACTATATTTATGTCATTGGAACTCTTGTCTATTCTCTCTTCGGTGTGATCTATTTCCCACATGAAGGAATAATTTTTACCATTGATCAACTGTCGTTAATTAGTCCTAATCAACCAACATCGCTTAATGGTTCCTAGATGCAAGTGGTATCTTCCCCGCAACAGGTGAATTATGTGGCAACCTATTCCATGCCCGTGTTAACTTATGATCCATTCAGTGATATAGTGCACCATGTACTGTGGTCATTGGACCCTGATTTTGCAGAGTGTTGTTCTCCCATCTAATTAGGACCTATTGGAATCCATTACCTTTTATGGGCCATGACAAGGTCTCTAGAGAATAGTTTCTTTTATTGTGTCAAACTCCTTAAAAAATGAAACAAGCTCTTCATAGCAGAGTTCCTTTTCTTTTTTCAAGCTCCTTAAAAAATGAAACAAAGTCTTCAGATCATAGTTATTTTTCTTGTGTCAAGCTCCTTAAAAATAAAACAAGCTCTTTGGAGCAAAGTTCCTTTTCTTGTGTTAAGCTCCTTAAAAAATGAAACAAGCTCTTTCGAGCAGAGTTCCTTGTCTTGTGTCAAGCTCCTTAAAAAATGAAACAAGGTCTCTAGAGTATAACTCATTTTCTTGTATCAAGCTCATTAAAAATGAAACAAGGTTTCATGAGGATAGTTATTTCAATGTGTCAACCTTGTTAAAAAATGAAACCAATACCCTTTCAATTTGATTCTTTGACTAGATCTCCTAAAATCTCGGTCAAGTCGTTCACTTGATCTCGTGAATGAACCTTCTTTCCATCCACATAATAGTAACTAGTAGTATACTTAGGTGAATGAACTAAAGCTTGGGGGGCATGTACCTCAATTTGAGTCACCATGCTTGGGGCTTGCAAACTGATTTCAAGCAAAGTTTCTTGTTTCAAGCTTGTGTAAAAATGAAACCATCCTAATTCTACTTCTCATAATTGCCCTTTTATCTGTCTCTTCTGCTAGATGAACCTTGGTTTTTTCATTCCATCGTCACCATATTCTTGGCTGATTCATATTCTTTCACTCGGTATTTACCTTTTCCTAGGGAACTGTTGTGATGAGTGACCTTGTTAGACAACCTCTTGACCTTTACATTTTTTTAGTAGTTCCATCTTCACTAGAACCAGTTGCTACAATTTATACCACTTGTTCCTCTAGGCGGAGTCATCTTTTTTCTCTTTTATGACTCTCAAAAAATGAAAAGGTTGACGAGTACTTGTATTTTCGAACTCCTTAAAGTAAATGAATTGACATGGTCTCAGTAGACGTTTACCCCTTTTTCAGGCTAATATTAACTATTTATGAAAAAGGAATACCTTGATCAAACATGGCCAAGAGGCTCTCTCGGATATTATTTTCTACCTTTTCAGTTCTGGGAGATGAATTACGAAAAGGGACATGATAGATTTTTCATTTCCGTTTCTTTTTCAAACTCCATAAACATGAAAAAGACACTAAGTTACTCTTACGTCAGACTCGTTAAATATTAAACGACGAAAGAATTTTTCACCATGAAGAGATCGAGTTCCTCCTTCCTATGGCTCATTAAAATTACTAGGATGGATTCATTCAAAGAATGAACTTATATGCTTAGAATATACTATACTCGTTACAAATAATGGGGGAAAAATTTAAAGTAGAACATCTTGTGTTTTTTGGGCAACTTGTCGCTCTTGAACATGACACTCGTCTACAGTTTGTGTTGGATTGGGGAAATCCCTCATTTGACATTTTGCCTCCATGAGTTTGCGAAATCCGTTTACCTCCTATTGATACCCATTTCTGTCATAATGACCTCTGATCACATTTGAGTCAAATGAAGCCACACTCAGGAGTCGTGTTGATCCAGGTGGATATTGGTGGTCACCCGCCTATTCCACTTGGGGCTCCACCATTGTCTATTTCAGTTTTTCAGTTTCGGCACAATTTACTATTTTTAGCAGTTTTTCGGGTCCTAAACTTCCGGAGCCGTTTTGAGGCCCTAAACGACGTTTTTTGGGAAAACGGAGGGCAACATGGGTCCATGGACCAAGGTTGCCCGTTCCAAATTTGTATTCCTCGGATAGATCTTTCTAACGAGGTATGGTACGCGTCAAACGGAGATCGTATGCCAAAGTTACGCCCCTGGGAAGTTGAAACACCAATTTACCCAAACGGGGGCCATAGTTTTGGCGCTTCATCTCCTAGGGTTAGGGTTTTGGCTGTTTAGGATTTCCCATTGTTTCTAAATGATAAATAGGCCCTCGAGCCTCATTGTAACACAGTTCAGAGGCCTGTAGCCGCCACATCTCTTCTCAGAGATAGCTACCAGCGCCCTAGCTAGTTTTATTTCCATTCTGTCTGTAAGCAAAATTCAGTTCGTTGATATTAATGAAATGAAGTGTTCTTTCCGCTGCATCTCTGTATTTATGTTTATATGTTACGTTCCTACATAAATCCGGATCAGTGGTATCGTAGGGAATCGCTTTTTCTCGATCCCTTTCTTGCATGTCCCCAACGCAGGCCTGGGTATAAGGAGCCAGGCTCGATCCGGTGGAACCCTTTGAAAGATCGCCCGCAAATCTTGACAGAGCCATGGGGACGAAAGAAAGATGAGGGAGCAGGAGATCCTATCAAAATATTGCTCGAGGAGGCCCTCAAGAAATAAAGGAACGCGATGATGGATAACTTTGCTCAGATCCTTCAACGGCTACCCACCGGCGACGCATCTGCATCCAGCAGCCACTCTGGAGGCATGACTCCTTTCAAGGTACAAGTAAATTTTGACATTCCCATATTTGAGGGTCAAATAGACGCAAATGCCGTAGATAGATGGTTGAATCTGTTAGAAGGATATTTCTCGGTTCATGACTTTTCAGACCGAGAGAAGATTATTTTGCACTCCTCAAAGCTACCCCCCATGTTAAGGACTGGTGGGAAACCTACTGTGAGAACAAGGACCAGACAGAACCCTCTCTGTTCTCGGCCGTACCAACTTGGAATTCTTTCCGAGACGCCGTCAAGGAACAGTACTATCCCGTGGGGAGCTATGAGGACAAGTAAATACAATGGACCACGCTGCGACAACAAAGGGATCAAGATGTGCATGAGCTGACGAATCTGTTCCATACCCTGCGCACAAAGTTGGGTATCAAAGATTCAGAGAAACATCTAGTGCTAAAGTATCACAGCTGTCTGCACAAATACATTCAGGAGGAAATGGAGTTCCTTGACATCTCCTCGCTTGGTACGGCATACCGGTATGCTGCCAAGATTGAGCAGAAATTCAAGCAGAAGAAGCCAGACTTTGGATCTGCGAATCAAAAGCAAGGGAAAGGTGCTTCCAAACCGCAGAACAAAGGACCGAGCCAAGGCATGGCGGCTAAAGACAACTCATCGAAGCCACAAGAAAAGAACAGGACCGCGAAGCCAAAGAAGGACACGGGAAAGTGGTGTGAGTTCCATAAGAGCTCCACTCACAACACAAGTGAGTGTCGGGCCAAGCAGTCGCTAGTGGCCGAGATGAGGGCTTCTGAGTCAGATGCATGCTCCGAATCCGAATCAGAACCTGAAAAGGGGAATGAAAAAGGGAAACATATTATTGATGCGGAGCCCAATGCCACTGTTGCCACTACAAAGATCCAAAAGGAGGAACCGGAAGATCCAGAGGAGGAGGAACGTCTCTTCCACTCCCAGATGTGGGTAAAGGGCTCCCCGATACAGTTCATTGTCGACAATGGGAGCCAAAAGAACCTCATTTCAGCAGACACCGTGAAGCGGTTGGGCTTGCCGACCACAGCTCACCCACATCCATACACCATCGGGTGGCTTCACCAAGGACGAGATCTCCGCGTCAACCGGCAGTGTCGCCTTCCCTATAGCATCAAGCCCTTCACGGATGAGGTACTATGTCACGTTGCTCCTATTGATGTTTCTGATGTATTATTAGGACAACCATACTTGTGGAAGCGTCATGCTGTGTATGAGTCTCGGCCTCGTGCTGTTATTGTTACTTTGGGAAATAAGTTGTACAGGATACCAGAGGTACCACCTCCTGTTGCTATCTCTTTGGTTACTACAAAACAATGCAGTAAGCTCATTTCCCAAACCAGGAAATTCGTTTCCCTGATGATCCGCCCCCAGGGCAAGAAGAAGACTGTGGCCACGACCTCCAGACAGGGCTCCTCTGCACAACAACAACAAATGGATAAGGTTGTGGAGGAGTACGGGGACATATTCACCTCACCCACAGGGGTTCCTCTGCACTGTCAGGTCAAGCACCTGATTGATCTGACCCCTGGTGCGCCGCTACCTAATGGACCGATCTATCGGCGCTCTGTTCTAGAGAATGATGAAATCAAGAGGCAGATTCAGGAGCTGTTGCAGAAAGGTCACATCAGACCAAGTTCATCGCCCTGTGGGAGCCCGATCGTGTTGGTACAGAAGAAGGATGGGACGTGGAGACTCTGTATTGACTATCGGGCGCTGAACAAGATCACTGTCCGGAATAGGTACCCAATCCCACGGATTGATGACCTTCTGGATCAAATCAAAGGTGCAAAATATTTCAGCAAGATTGACCTGAAGTCTGGGTATCACCAGGTACCAATTGAACCCTCCGATGTGTGGAAGATGGCCTTCAAAGCCAAGGAAGGCCTTTTCGAATGGCTGGTCATGCCTTTTGGGTTGACGAATGCTCCCGCCACCTTCATGAGGATGATGGATGACATCTTGCGGCCATTCACCAACTCATTTGTAGTGGTGTACTTGGATGACATTTTGATCTTCAGCCAGACTTGGGAAGAGCACCTTCACCACATCCGACAAGTCCTCCAAACACTGCGGCAACACAAGTTGTGTGCCAATTTGGAGAAGTGCACTTTTGGCATGACCCAGGTTCAATATCTGGGATACATTACTGATGAAAGGGGGGTGCATGTGGATCCGGCCAAGATCCAAGTCATTCGGGATTGGCCAGCCCCAACCACTATAACAGAGCTTCGCAGCTTTCTGGGTCTTGCTAATTTCTATCGGAGGTTCGTGTTGGGATTCTCTCATATCACTTGGCCCTTGAGTCAAGTCACCAAGGGAGGAGCGAGAGCAAAATTTTCTTGGTCGGAACCTCAACAGAAGGCGTTCACAGAACTGAAAAACCGCCTCTGTTCTGCCCCAGTGCTCACTTTACCAGACTTGCAACAACCATTTGAGATCGAGACAGATGCCTCTGACTATGCTATTGGGGCAGTTCTTACTCAACAGGGACATCCAGTGGCCTTTCACAGTGAGACATTGTCTGACACGGTTCGCAAGTACCCCACATATGACAAAGAAATGTACTCCATTGTGCAAGCTTGTCGACAATGGAAGCATTACATTTTGGGGAAGGAAACAATCATCCACACAGACCACAGGCCCCTGCAGTTCATACGGACACAAGGGAAGTTGCAGAATGATCGCCATCAGAAGTGGTCTACATATCTGCAACAGTTTCATTTGAACATCAAGTATAAGAAGGGTAGCACCAATCATGTTGCAGATTGCCTCAGCCAACCACCGATCGTGGCGCTCACCACTATACTCAACGCTTGTGGGCACGAGACTTCTGATTGGCAGCTTCTCTATGAGAGTGACCCAGAATTCGGCCAAACTTACAAGGCACTCCTGGGGGGTACGCAAGTTCCAAATTTTCACCTCCAAGATGCACTTTTATGTCACATGGGACACCTTTGTGTTCCTTCAAGCGAGCGTGCCAAGATGATATGGGAAGCACACTACAGTCGAGTCGCTGGGCATTTCGGGGTCGAAAAAACAGTAGCAATCCTGCAGAAGTATTTCTATTGGCCGAACCTTCGAAAGGATGTCGAGAAGCACATCAGATCCTGCATTGCTTGTGCCATTGCCAAACCGACCATCAAGAAGCAAGGCCTATATACTCCTCTACCTACCCCTAGTCGACCTTGGGAATCCATCTCCATGGATTACATGTCGGGCCTGCCTTCTACTAAGCAGGGAAATGACTGTGTTTTTGTGGTCGTCGGCAGATTCTCGAAGATGGCCATTATGGCGGCCTGCAAGAAGAATATCACAGCAGAAGCCACTGCTAAACTCTTCTTTGAACGAGTGTGGGTGCACTTTGGGATCCCACAGTCTATCATATCAGATCGGGATAGCAGGTTCCTCAGCACATTTTGGTCCAACCTCTGGTCAATGTTGGATACCAAGCTCACCAAGTCCACGGCTTTCCATCCCCAAACAGATGGCCAGACAGAGGTCGTCAACAGAATGATTGTACACATTCTGCGCATGTACAATTCAAAGCATCCACGCACATGGGACGAGAGCCTCCCTTATGTACAACATAGTTATAATCGGGCTCTCCACAGTTCAATCGGCCATAGCCCCTTTCGGGTGGGCTTGGGATTCCAGCCACTATGTCCCATTGACGTAGCCATGCCATTTGCAGCTGCTCAGGCCAATTCAGCTCATGTCCAGTCTGAAGTTGACAAAGCCAGTAGCTTCATCGAGCGCATTCAACACATCCGCCAACAGGTTCATGATATATTGGACAGAGCCAATGCCAAGTACAAACAACGCCATGATCAACACCGGGTGCCACACAACTTCCAGGTGGGTGACAAAGTATGGCTACATTTGCAGAAGGAGCGCCTCACTGGACCCCACCGCAAGCTTCGCCCGCTCCGATACGGGCCGTACACCATCACCAAGGCTGTAGGGAACAATGCATTCGAGCTCAGTATTCCACCATTCCTTGGTATGCACCCAGTCTTCAATGTGGATCGCCTTCGTCCTTACTTCCCACCTCTACTGGACACCTCAGACATTGCAGAACAACTCACACCAACTGAGTTAAATCCAGACTGCATGGAACAGGCCACCACAGATTACATCATGGACATGCAAATCAAGAACACTTGCCAGCAGAAGATCCAACTATATCGGGTTGTCAAAGCTGGCCAACTCCTGCACCAAGGAAAGTGGTTCACCAGGGACCAAGTTCAGCAGAAATTTCCTCATCTCATGGAGGAACTTAACGCAATGGGGACCATTGCTTCCTAAGGGGGGAGGAATGATCCAGGTGGATATTGGTGGTCACCGCCTATTCCACTTGGGGCCCCACCATTGTCTATTTCAGTTTTTCAGTTTCGGCACAGTTTACTATTTTTAGCAGTTTTTCGGGTCCTAAACTTCCGGAGCCGTTTTGAGGCCCTAAACGACGTTTTTTGGGAAAACGGAGAGCAACATGGGTCCATGGACCGATGTTGCTCGTTCCAAATTTGTAGTCCTCGGATAGATCTTTCTAACGAGGTATGGTACGCGTCAAACGGAGATCGTATGCCAAAGTTACGCCCCTAGGAAGTTGAAACACCAATTTACCCAAACGGGGCCCATAGTTTTAGCGCTTCATCTCCTAGGGTTAGGGTTTTGGCTGTTTAGGATTTCCCATTGTTTCTAAATGATAAATAGGCCCTCGAGCCTCATTGTAACACAGTTCAGAGGCCTGTAGCCGCCACATCTCTTCTCAGAGATAACTACCAGCGCCCTAGCTAGTTTTATTTCCATTCTGTCTGTAAGCAAAATTCAGTTCGTTGATATTACTGAAATGAAGTGTTATTTCCACTGCATCTCTGTATTTATGTTTATATGTTGCGTTCCTACATAAATCCGGATCACGTGTTGATGATATGCTCAAGGGAAGTCCTTTTTGTTAATATCAAATACCCTCTGCTTATTTGACCCTCTCTGTAAGAATCCCGAATCACTCCTCTTACCTTAAGATATCCTTTGTTTCATTTCGATGATGTGGGAATCGTTATGGCTCTCTTTCGATGAATCACTTCCTGTCAACTTCAGCTCATTATCTGAGAATATGGTTTACAAACTTCTTTTCAGTACCTTGGAGTTTGCATGCCTCAATGGCAAGTTCTTCGCATTCGACGACAAGTTCACCTCATTGGCCTTCGATCGGATTATTTTGTAGGTATTCGAATCCATCACATTTTTTCATAATTTTAGTTTTTGTTGTTGTACCTTAAGGACCATTGTCATTACTAGTGGTTTCTCTCATGCTTGTTAATACATTTTATCATTGACCTATAATTATGTGGTTTCTACCATGTTCGACATCAGATCATCTATTAACATGGATAGATTCGTATGTTGGGTAGATTGAGATTGTGGTGAAGACCCTGGATCACACTTGTCATTATCTAGGTTATGTGGAGTTATTGATTATTCATGGTTTTACATATGATTCTATCTATACAGATGGCTATGGCCATATCGTGGATCCATTTCCATGATCTCTTTCAGACAGATGATTGAGACCATAAATTGGGTTCATATATTATTTGATGCCTAATCCACAAATATATTATTAGGGATATTCATATAAGAGATGTCATATATTGTATTGTATTATGTTTGATTTGGTACGTTTCCTAGTAGTATTCTCAGTTCTTTTTCCTTGGTTCGTAAATCATTTCACCCATCACTCCTCGTTCTGCCTTCATGCTTTAGGGGGCATCTATTACACAGTAATTTGTCACTCTGATCACTTCCCATCCCTGATCCTGAAGTCCCATGTGACGAATCCTATGTAGTGTATCCACCTGGAAAAATACATAAAAATATCCTCTAAAGACTCAAAGAAAGCTACCTTGAAATATTACCGAAGAAACTTAGTCAAAACACTAATTTTCTAGGTCAGCGCTCTTCTCTAGTAGCTTGCCCGTGCTGATGGTAGGTTGATAGTTCTATCCTAGCACTGTCGGTGCCCTTTTTTTTTGGAAAACCACATTGAACTCTTTCTAGTAGTGTTTCCTCAAATGGAGGAGAAGCTTCGACCTCTAGAAGTTCTAGGGCTACGAGTTGGATATTAGTCAATGGTGGTAGGGTCAAGCTCTTTGATTTTAAATCTTCGATCTCATCAAAGGGGTTTTATCCCTTAGAAAGTGGGCCTTCTACCTTCATTCATGGGCTCCCAGCCTCTTCTCCCTTCTAATAAATTGATCCCCATCCTTCCACTACTGGTTGGTCATTATTGGGTTGGTTTGATAATTCATTTTCCTTGCATCCCTGTATTGTAATAATGCCTAAGCTATCTGAGAGAAGGAGTGCTTTGAGATATTTGTTGAAGGACTTAGACATCACCAAAGAGACGCCTCCAACATCAAGGCCACATTTTTAAGCTCTCTCTTTCATGTTTATTGTTAAAAAATCTGGTGTTTTCTTTCTATATTTGTACAATGATATGCAAAAATAGTCTAATTTTCCTTGATCTGTTAGAAATCTAATAGCCAATGTATTTTTTGTATTGGATTACGTTTGTTGTTGTCTCTTGTTCTCCTATAGGTAATCGTATGCCACTATTAGCGAGGAGTGGACCTGAGGGACTATGGATTGAGGCCATCATCAAATGATTTGAGCATAACATCAAGAAGAGGTAGGCATATTCCCTTTCTCATTTTGTTTTGAAAGATAACTAAGAAATATTGCATTAGATAGTATCTTAAGTTTCTAGAACCACTCTAGGGCTAGAGAGATAGCCTTTGTTTATATAGGGGATTTATCTTCACAACATAAGAATGGTTTGATTTTGATGGATTTTGTTTATTAGATCCCATATTCATGCTTGTAATATGGCATGAGGGTGACTGGATGAAGAGAGATTTGGCTCAGCCATGTATATGGTTGGGTGGAAAGTGTAGGTTTTAACCCTGTATAGAAATTATTTGCAAACGAATCTTAAGAAACAGAAAATAAACAATAGCGAGAGGATAAAAAATAAAATATATATACATAGATATTTTCCCCTGGATCCCAAATCTGGACGACCAGCTTGATTTTTCATTATATTCCTTTTAGTGTTACAAAACATATATATAGATGTCGAAGCATACATAAACCCCAATCCATTAACCCTGGATTAGAACATAGTTGTAGTTTCCTTGACCGGAACTATAAAATACTACAGGCCAAAAACCATCATGCCCCAAAACCATGTGTAAACCCATGCACAAAACCATGGGCGGGTCTACCCACCTAAAAATAGGGTCCAAAATATTTTTCCCAGAGCACTGCCCCAGACCCTAAATAGGGGGGGCTTCGGCCCCCCCTGTGACCCCCCTGCTATGCTCAGTGCAATGTATAGGGGGGATATCGCCCCCCTTATGACCCCCCCGCACATGACTAATCGTGGAAATAATATAACACATACCCAATAGAAAGTAGAAGTCTCAGACTTGGTTGCATTTTTCTTATGGTAATAAGAGCTCTTTTTTCCATGTATTGATAGGTAAATATGCTTTTTATTCTATGGCTTATATGGTTTTTATATGATTGTCATTTTTGTTGCTTTTATGGTGGTTATGACTAGTTTTTATGATGGTGAAGTATGGATCTAATCATGTTTTGATTTGTATTTGAATGAATAATGTATCTATGCCTAAATAGACTATAATGCAATTAATGTGATGTAGCAGCAATGCGCCTTAATGATTCTCAGATAAGTATGAGACCCTTATGCTCAAATTTGTTAGTTAAACTTGTAGATTACATATTTGTGACATGTTTGATGAAATGAATGTCTTGGCTAGTAGGCATCGAGTCAAGACCTTGTTAAAGAGTTTTCTTATGCATCATTGTTTCATTGTTTTATTTCATGTCCAAGCTTGTAATTGAGTTATGGAAAGTGGTTTGGGCTCTATGCCTGGAAAAAATGCCTTAAATATTGTAGATGCAACCACTTTTCTTGCCAATTGAGTCCCTAGATGCATGCATTCCTATTTCATGGGAGTGTCCAGAGCCTCCTATATGCACCCATGCCTATATTTTTGGAGTGATCAGGGGTTAAGTGGGTTAAAAACTTAGTGGGCGATTGGGTGTTCATACATTTTTCTCAAAATTAAAATTTATAGGATTGGGTTGAAACCATAATGGGTGCATAGATCTCATCTTCCTGATTCTAGCTCCATGAATGGTTCAAAAAACCAATGTCGTATGAGGGAGATATCACGTTCTGATCGATTTCCCAAACAAGTAAATTTTGCAATAGGTTTGACTGGATGCCCAGTCAACATGCAGGTGCATAGTCAACAAAATAGGAATATTCCTAAGAATATTCCTTTTTCTCAAAGCCAGTCAAAGATTGACAAGTGTCGCTATGTCATTGGGTGATGAGTTGTACGTTCGGTTTTAGTGGCCAATTGGAGGGTGACACGTGGCCAGCCCTGAGGCCGCCACATGTCCCCTGGATAGTGTGAAAAATTTTTATGAGACCCCATAGGGTTTAACTTCACAATATTTTCCCTGCATTCAAAGACTTCCACCATCTAGGCTACACAATGTGACTTAACAACTATAGGTCCTCGGATATATTTAAGGTTTGAAACCTTTGCAAATGGGCGGGGGGGACTGCTGGCTGTCGAAGATTTGTGGTGACATGCCGCTATAACTCACCACAACATCAAACGTTAACTCCGACCACACATTCCAAATAATCGTTTCATGATTGGACCTTGTCACATGGCAGGGTTTACTCCAAAGTTTATGCTGGAGATTATGCAAACTTCAAACCAAACTCCAGTTTTAACACAGCTGCAACCGTAGTTTCAAGTGGTTTTGCTCCAAGTTTAATGACCGTGGGGTTTTATGGGCTGGCATGTGACCACCCCCTCCCTGACATTAAATTTTATTGTTAGAACTGGCATAGAATTAGCGCAGCCCAAAATTTTCGAAAAATTTCCAAATGTAACTATAGTTAAGTCTAGTTCTCCACAGTTAGTGGAGGTTTTCTAGGAGTTATTGGGAAAATGACTAGGAGGGCCAATTTTTTCCCAAATGAGTGAATTAAGAGTCTATCTAGACTAATTGGAGCATTATGGAGCCATTGGAGCAGAGAAAAAAACCATTAGAAGCCTGCAAACACATGTATTTTCAAAATTTTGAGCATAATGAAAGGTTGACATGCCAATGGGAGCTGGACTAGTAGATGTAGCCCAAGAGGGGTGAACTACTTAATCATGCCTACTTTGTAAATTTTATGTGTAGTTTCATTTCTATATTATACACTATTGTTCAGTGTTATTTTCTCTTATTTCCTACTTCTAATTCACTAAAATCACTTATATTTCATGGTTAAAATCCTCAGTACTTAAGAAAACTATGGATACAAGCATGCACATGTTTATTAACTGAAAAGAAACTTAGCACAACAAAATAATATAGTCCTTTTAGATTAGGTTGGTATCAAAGCTAGATTTTATTCTCTGGTGTTGTTTTGTGCAAAATATTTGTTTAACTGTTTGAAAGTTTCACATGCTTACTAGGCTCAAGCTCAAGAGAGGAGAAGGCACATTGGTGGAAGAAAGAGGGTCTCAAAGTGAGCCACAAAAAGGGAGAGAAATATTTCCACAATATACACCACCTAGTTCACCTCCTAAGGAAGCAGAAGCAACATTAAGCATGCCTTTCGAAGAAGAAGAAATCCATGAAGAAGATCATCCCAAAGAGGAAGAAAGAGTGTTCAAAAAATCATTCCTTGACATGACTTAGATGGTTAGAATCCTTTATTCAGAAAGGAATGAGAAACTAGAAGGAGAAGGAACCAAACTTCACAAGTAAGGATAGGGATCATCAGGAGGTCATAATGATGAAGATAAGTCAAAGAAGGGAAATGGACGAAATGGAGGTAGCGGAAAATGACCATCCTCAACCTCATCATCATCATCCTTTACTTCATTTTTAGTACATCAGTCACACAAGTTAAAGAAAACTAGTAAAATTACTTTTTGAAAACTTGATGTTAAGTTTGAATTGCCAATGTTTAATGGTCAAGTCAATGCAGAAAAGCTTGATAATTGGATTATGCAATTGGAGGTCTATTGAGAATCTAGAACCTTCAAGATGATGATACCAAAATCCAATTAGCTTCATTGCGAATGGAAGGTGAAACACTTGTTTGGTGGGAAGACAAGACAAAGGAGGACATAAAGAAGCATGGTGAGATTATTCTATCATGGACTGATTTCATTTTTGCAATAAAATGACAGTTTTATCCATTAGCTCATATGTAGAAAGCCATAATGAACTGGAAAAACTTTAGACAATTGAAAGGACATAATGTGCAAGTTTACACCCAAGAATATAGGAGAAGAGCTCTCTTATTAGGGGTATATTTGTAGAGCCAAGATACTTTTATCAAGTACATAGGATACTTACATAGCTACCTTAAACATATTATCCTCATGTTTAACCCTACAAGTCTAGATGAAGTATGTGTTAAGGCCACACATCTAGAAGATAGAGGGAAAAAAATTTCTGATGAGGGTAGGAACAAACCTTTTAAGGTGAAAAACAAAGAGAAGACCTCAAAAGGTAAAAGGAAAATTAATACATCTGTTAATAAAGAGGGAGAAAAGTTGGTTTGTAAACATTGTTCAAAAGGCCATAATGAAAATTAATGTTGGAAATTACATCCTGAAAAGAGACCTAAATATCTTAACAATAAAGGGAAACAGAAAATTGCAGCTACAACTCAACATGATTTAGGAGAGGATTCAGGTGGTGAATCTAAAATTATAGCCTTGGGATTGAAGAAAATGCAGGAGAAAAAATTGAATCTAAACCCAATACTAGTACATCAAAATTTTTGGGTGTGGAGCCTGATTATCTTGTTTATTTTGTATCACAGCGTTGGATCCTTGTACCTTAATGGGGCAGCAACGCCACCCATAATTGTACACTTCTTGTGGGGTCCAGGGGGGGGGGGGGGGGGGGTGCGGCTACAAGTCTATGGAGCCCCCCGTAGTAGGGGTTTCAGGGGCAGCACCCCTAAAGCTAGAAACATATGTAAAATTGCCTTGTAAAAATATAGTAATTTCTAGTCAATCTAGGCCGTTCATTAGGCAGATGATCTGACGGTAGAAGTTATGTTTAGTTTAGGTTTTTTTTCCCTAGAAGACAACCCCTCGATTGTATGAGGGTATATTATTGTGGCTATGTATTTTATGTGTATTCTCAGAGCGAGAAAGAGATAAGGATATTGTGATAGAGAGCAGAGGATATTACAACAGATCTGTTGTAGGTTGTGTCTCTTCATTTTGCTGGATAATAGAAAGGAAGGACTGGTTTTTCAGGGTGGAAGTAGCTCAAACTGGGTGAACCACATATATCTGTGTCTCTCTGGTTTTATGTGTTTCGTGTGCTTGTGTTTTCCGCATATTTTATGTGTTGCATTTCTCTGTAATATATAATTTTCTAACAAAACTATCACATACATGCTCCAAATGAAGAAGACAGAATTGAATTGTTTCATGTGAGGGTCATATCCAAACATACTAAGATTGATACATTATTTGACAGTGGGTCACAATAAAACTTAATCTATGAATACTTGGTCAAGAAACTTAATCTTGAGACCATACCACATCTAAAACTATATCCACTTGGTTGGATTTGTAAGGATACAAATTTACAGGTTTCAAAGAAGTGTATATTATAGTTTGCAATAACTGCATAGTTTGTTGACACAGTTGAATTAGACGTTGTTCTTATTCACATAGTAGGTATTGTGTTGGGGATTCCTTAGTTGTATGACAGGAAAGCGATCTTCCATCGCCATGAGAACAAATACCATTTATTCAAATATGGCAAGGAGTACATTATTAGAGAACATTGAAAGATGACAAATATTGCTATTGTAAATGCTTGACATGTAAAGAGGTTGGTAAATTCAAGTAATAATTTTTTCTTCTAATGTTTAAGCCTAAAGCTGATGATACTCATGAATCATTTGAGGATTACGATCCTAAGTTGAAATCGGATTTATATTATGTAGTTGATGCACAACATGAAAATTTTTAGGAGCCAATAGGATTTCTTCCAAAAAGGGAGATTCAACATGAGATTCAGCTGCAGCAAGATTGTCCTCTTCCAAACATCATCATGTATCGTATGTTGATAATGGAGAATGCTAAAATAAGGAGGAAAATCAAGGAGATGTTGGAAAAAGGACTCATAAGGCCAAGCACTTTGCCATGCGGTTCACCCATAGTCTTGATTCTGAAGAAATATGGGACTTGGCGCATGTGTGTAGACTTCAAAGCTTTGAACAAGATAACTTTTAGTATGAATCCTTTGTCGAATTGTACGAAAAAATACCACTTTAGCTACGCATAACTAATAGCCCTAACATCAAATGTGGCTACCAATATCTTCAGATTTGCAGTTAGTTGATCAAGACAAGAGCTGCAAAAAACCAGATCTATGCATAGAAAGACATTAAGCAGTAAAAAGAAGGGTTTGCTCCATATATCCAATAGACAAGACAAGAACAATTTTTTGAAAGAATTTTTTGTATTAAGGGCACCTAGGAGGAAAACAAGAAGATGTTTCCAATTCTCCTCAATGGGATGGGTTCTTGGAAGTCCTCAGCACTTCAGATCTAGCATTTCTCTCTCCTGTTGGTGTAGAAAACTCAGACAAAGATAGAACTCAAAGGGAGCTCACACAACAAATAATGGAAAATATGACAATGATAATGGCTCAAAGTCAGACCAAGAGTTTAGATCCAGAGTGATCTAATAGGCAACAAAAGGTGAATAATGGTAGGAAAAACCCTCCTATTTATAACAAAATATTGGGTCATTCTAGATCTTGGTGCATGATTAAAATAACGTTAACCAAATCTAGATCCACCTTTTATGGAATATTTTATTATATTTGTTGGAGGGAAAAAGTATTTGACTTGGGTCAAATCCCTTTATTTGTGAATAATAAATAAATAAATGATTTATTTATCATTTTAAGGAGGTGGTTAAAAGATAAACAAATAAATAATGATTTATTTAATTATTTATGGGTGATTTAGTCATATTTAACAAGGAATATTATTTAAATAAGGTTTAAATAATTATTCCTAGAAAATAATAAGATAAATAAAGATTTATCTAATTAATTTCTTTGTTTTGGGTTAAACACGACCAGGAATATCAAACAAATATAGGTTTGTTTAATATTTCCTTTTGGGGTTTCCTGTTTAGACCATAAACAACCTAATAAATGTGTTTTATTAAGTTATTTTACATAGTGAAAGCAATTTTACTGAGGGTAAAATTGGTCTTACGTGGTGTACTTGGGTCCATCTAATGATAGTAGGTTAGATGACCAAAATGGCACAGATTGCTCTCAAACATGGAGAGTGCTAGGAGAAAATCGCATGGACCGAAGTATGTTGTAAGAACTCAATCACTTGGAACTAAAGTGCTAGAGAGAGATGTAAGGCAGACTAATGCATTGGCTTGTTTACCCCAGGAGATTTGAGACTCAAGGTGTGCAACAAGTCTTTTATGAGAGGGTACCCATAAAGGCAGCGGGGGAGGCATACCTATGCCTGCCGAGACAAAGTACAAAAGAATAGTGTGTCCAGTAAACAAGGGACCGAACCATAAAGTACAACCGGCATAAACATGAGCCAGATAAAAATACAATGAGGGATCCCATATACATGTTTTTCCTGGGATAACAGCCAAGACTTATACAATAATATCTGAGTACATGAGATACAAATACAACCCAAATTCCCCCTATAAGCGGGGAAGGGCTCACAAAATCTGACTGATACATGCAAATCAAAGAGGCGCTACAAGCAGCTAAGGCCGACATCATCAAATATATGGAGCTGGATCGAAGGCTGCAATGAAGAGGTCATCTGGGCATGTGGGGGGCTACCTGCAGGGCCACCCTCTCATGAGGGCTAAGACATCTCACACACACCCGGGAATCACCAAAAGCTGATGCTGCATCACTGAACCATCAAGCATATGGATCTCGATCATGCTGAAAGGTGCTGGAGAAACAATCAAGTCCAAGGGTATTGAGATATCCCTTTGCCTGATCCGAGGCACGGAACAAGAGTGGAAGCTGGAACAAAGGTACACCGCCCTCTAGACCGGTCTTCTAGAATGAATGAGCTGATGTCGACAAAAGGAGGTCCGCCATAGGTAAGGGAATGAGAGATCCTCAACTAAGGCACGAGAGAAAATAGTAGCGTGACAGACAGACTAATACTAATGATGATGATGGAATGAAGTGGACTGAGTGGCGAATGGATGACTTCCCTTGCTAGAGCATAAAGGGCATGAATGACATGGCAGCGATTGACTCAATATCATGAGGGAGAGTGGACAGTGGGACTGAAGACCATAATGTGTGACACAAGAGAGGGACCAAGCAATGAAGGATGGAGGACTATAGCGGGGTACAAAGGGACTTGGGATAGACTCCATGAATGCGATGATGAATCAACTTGGATGCTCTAAACAAGGGCGACTTGATGGTGCTGCCACACAGTAAAGGTCCAATGGGGGACCGTGAAAACATGAGTACAAGATGGTAACTCATGACGAACATCAACACGAGCATAGATAAGTAAGGAGGCCAAAGGGTGCCCTTAGTATGAGTGTTGCAAGTGAAGAAATTCGATTTTGAGGAGGGTTATGGTTGAGGGGCATAGGTGCCCCCAAGCATGGTTTGGTCATGCCAAAATATATTTAGAAAAGGGGGGATCTAGAAATTTTTTAATGATGTGGTGCACCATTTGTTTTCGTTATGGTTATGTAGTTTGAGAAAGGGAATGGAGGATTACCAATCTATTTTGGTACTGCATATAGGAAGCAAATGGACTTTAAGTTTCTGGAGTGGCATACCTGGTGTCACTATCCCAAAGAGAGTAGTTGGAGATAATGAACTGATGCTCTCGTAGAAAATCTATAGGTTGGTCAACAACAATGTCTAAGAGACGGAGTTGCTGATGTAAGATGAAGGAATGATAAGGGGTATCATCCTTAGAGTGATATGAAGTGATATGGGACTCTAGAGGTTCTTCTAAATGTGGAAGAATAATGGTCCTAAAGTAGGCACGATCAGATACACTAGGAGAGTTGTGGAGAATGGTTTCTCTTGGTCTCTCAAATGTGGGTGCCCCCTTACCCAAAAATTGGGTTTTAATGTAATGGCCACAAGGTGTATGTGGTGTGAACGCATGGGTTCGATGTAAGGAGGAATAGAGAAAGTCAGGGGTGGGGATTTTTTCCATAATGTCGTCATTGTTATAGAAGATGGGGTGACTGGTCGAAGAAAGACCACCTGACATGGTGAAGCTACCTGAATCATCATCATGAGAAGAGAGGTTCACATGCGCGTCATCACAAGGGGTGACAGAAGAGTAAGAAGATAAAGGATCTACCGATGTTGAGCCAGAGGTGATTACTGAAGGAAGGTCAAGCGAAACAACAGGGGAAGATTTAGATGGAATGTTCCCCGAGGGTCTCATGGATGATGATAGGTAGAAAATGTTGGAGGAAGGCTCCGTCATCTCGACATCAGGAAGGGGAATGTCAATGGGAGCAATCATGTCTGGTAGTTTTACCAAAGAAAAATGTGCAAATAGGGGAGAGGTGGACTCATTGCGCTTGGCCTCGAATTGGCGGACCGTGGCTAGAGAGGGGTTGAAGTCCGCGAGGCGGGGATAAAGGTGGGTGTAATGGCCATGGAGATCACACAAGGCACAGGGGTGCTTGGTGTGAATAGTCGTGGGGTTCTTGGCCGCAGTCGCGGAAGGAACAGAGGATTCCGGGACCGTGAACTCAGGGAACGCGACATTAACCATGGGCTTGAGATGAAGCAATTCAGGACAGGTATGGGTGGCATGACCGACAACATCACACAAAGCACATTGGATGGTATGCTGTGGAGGTCGAGGAGGGGACGGGTTTGTCGGGGCAGCCTCGTCCTTTGATGCCCCCTTGCGAGCTTTTCCCTTCTTACCCGAAGTAGTCACAACAGGAGGTGGTTCCTATCGAGGTGACTGAGGCATTGTTGCAGCGGGAGAAGTCATGGGGACCAGTTGAACCGGGGTCAAAGCAATATAAGGTTTGGGTTGAACAGGTAGGGTTGCAGCTGGAGGATCATGGTACGAGACGGGAATCCCAAGGGTCAGGTTAGGAAGAGAGAGGGTGGCCATGACCGGTACTGTGTACACTCCTGGTGGGGGAGCGAGGAACGGTATCTGACCAGAGGGGTAATGGCCAGGTGGGACGGCTCCTAAATGGCTAAGGCTTGGAGGAACCGTGCCAGGAGGATAAAGAGGCTCATGACTACCAGCTGCAGGTGAAGGGCTAGGAGCAGGTTGCGGAGAGCGTGGTTGCTAACTAGGCGAAGCAGGTTTCTTGAGAGCAGCCCGAGACGATTGCATCATACAAACATTCAATGAGCTGGGATCAGAGATAGGAGGAGGAGGAAGACCAGGCAAGGTTCCGAGCAAATAGGAGTCTTTGTGGACGCCAGGAGAGACACTGGTCAAGGAATCAATGGTTGTCTTGTTGGCTACAGAAGAGATGGTCGTCTTAGGTGAGGTCTGAGATTTTGGCTCATGATATGTCAACTGGTCAATGGTGACTATCTTTCCATTATGAGGGAAAGACATCTTGTGGAACACCGTGGATGGGACAACAGACATATCATAGGTGTAGCTTTGCCCCAAGAGAATGTTGTAATCTAGAGGGGCATCAATGACTTTGACGTCAACGCAAACAATCTTGCCCACAAGAGTGATAGGACAATTACAGAAGAGGCCAATGGGCTGGGAGGCGTGGCCACCCCACGGTCGAAGGGTGATCGTGGAAGGGGCCAAGTCAGGAGATCCGAGTTGCTTCCAAACCGAAGTGGACATCACGCAGGTGGATGCACCCTCATCAATTATACACCGGGAAACGTTAGCATTCCGGATTTTGACTAGGATTTGGAAGGCGACAGAAGCAGGAAGAGGAGGATGTTCTGATTGATGGGAGTCGAAAACAATCATTTGGTCATCAGCAGGATCTACAGCGCCCATGGCAGGTAGCAGAGCCTTATTTTGGGAAGGGCATGACTGGAGGAGTTCCAATGTGGAAATGGCAGCAGGAGACTGTGCCAAATCATCTACTATGCTATACGAATGAGCAGATCGACCAGAAGCAGCATTTCGGTGTAATAGTCCCTTAGGAATCTTGGTATGAACCTTAACTTTGGGCTGAGGGATATGCAAGGGACCATTGGATGTCGAAAGAGGCTCTGTAGAACCTGAAGAAGGGGACTCGAGGGCAGACTGAGCGGAAGGTGTGGGGTACTGGCAAGACCGAGTTTGAAGGTTAAGGTCGACGGTTAGAGGTGGATCAGAGTTCATCATGAGGATCTAGTAATTGAAGGAACCAAAAGGGGAAGGTTGAGTGGCCACCTATCCGTTAGGTGGTTGGGTAGCCACAAATCCCTACTGTGCATCCACCTACGCTTGAGGGGGCGGTGACTGCTGTTGCACTGGTTGAGAAGGCAACGGAGGTGGAGGTGCTGATGCTGGAGGAGTTAGAGCACCAAACTGCGGATATGAATAATAAGGGGGTTGGGTAATAGTATGTTGAGCAGGAGGTTGGGCCAAAAGAGGAGGTATGTTGTATCCTGGATACATGCTACCAGGAGGGGGACAAGTGTGGGAGGTGCTGCCCCCTCCCCCAGGAAAACCATAACCCATGGGAGGTTGGGCATATGGATGAGAGAGAGCTCCAACGATACCGTCGGTGGCATGAGGTGCCCCCTACGCGTGGACACCACCGGGTCTGGGGAGATCAGGTAGAACGGTATAAACATAACCTGTCTGAGCGTAGCTCAAGTCATATTTTAACGCTAGTTGGAGGGCGGCTTCTTCGGTTTGGGGAAAATGCGATGCGACATCTTTCCCGATAGGAGGCAAGAGAGATCTAAGGAACCAGTCCATGTAGACACGGTCCTCCAAAGTAGGGGATTGACATAGGCTCTTTCTTCTCCGCCATTCCTGGACATGATCGGATAGGCGGGTCACAAATGATTGACGGAAAGAAGTCAAAAGTTTGATACCAGTGTCATAACGAAGGGGAAGCTAGAAGTAAGATAAAAAAGCCTGGGCAAGAGTCAGAAAGGTGGTATTAGAGGAAGTGGGCTGATCAACATACCACTTAGAAGCCGCGCCTGTAAGCGTTCGTTGGAACAACTGAAGACGGATAGAGTCATCGGTAATGGAGGTAGATGGACACCACATGTGGAAAGATCGAACATGATTTGAAGGATCTTCTCCAGAAAGGCTTTCAAACCTGGGGATGTCAGAAGGGAGCTTTGTCGGCATAGCAGGTCAACTAGCATCATGGTGTATATGGTCATTTGTCAACCGGTCCAAATTAGGGAGGCTGAGGCCTACCATGAAGGGGAGCAAGGGCGCAGCTGAGGTAGTTCCTATGGAGGTTCCGCTAGTAGCAGTCCCGGCATTAGGGCCGAGATTACCGCTAGCATTAGGCCCTGGACCAGACATAGTGAAGGTGACAGGGGGAGAAACAAAAGTAAAAGGAGAACCCAATGAATCAGAAGAGGAGTCAGAGTGTAGACTCGGAGGAGGACTAACTCGCCGACGACGGGAAGGAGTAGGTCGACCGACCGGAAACTGAGGGTGAAGGCCAAGAAGTCTCTGAGATGTGTGCCTTGGGGGCGCAATGGTGACAACAAAAACACGACACAAGGGGAAGAAGAACGACCGACAGAGGCAGAGAGGTGCAGAATAAAGTGATTACAATGTCGAAACAAGGGCAAAAAGGTGCAATGTCAATTGATTTTAAAGTCTTTTCCTGGTGGTGTAAACCAAGCTCTTCTTCACTTAGGGTGAGTGTGTGGCGTGCGTTAATTTTAAGTTTTAAACTCTTTCCTTTTTGAGAGAAAGAGAAAAAGTGTGTTGCGAACTGAAAATAATGCTGCAAAGATAGTATATAATGCTGAAATAACAGAAAATTAACAGCTACTATTGCATCGATTCAACCCAAAAAGGCGGGTCTCTCAAAACTAATCTAAAAGAGGGAAGAAATCTAGTCAAAACACACTAAAAAGAGGCCAATAGATCTAAAGGGAAAAGCTGCTGAAAAGAGGTGCAGATCACAGCCAAGAGGCAGAGGCAAGGTAGCTGGAAAAAAGGAGGAAATCAGAAAAAAGCAGAAGGGGCAAGGAGGAGGCCCTAAAAGTAGATCCAAAAAAATCTTCAGGAGGTGATGTGAAAGGGAGAAGAGCTGATTAAAAGAGGTCTGAAAAGGAGGTATTAGATCTAGAAAAAGGGGGGCTAAAACTCTGAAAAAACAGACATGAAACAGATAAAAACTCTTCCACAAAATGTGGAGGGTACTGAAGCCCTAGGGGGCTATGTTCCCACTTAGATGAGCAAAATAGATCAGAACCAAGTCGAAACAGGCTGAGACAGAGGCTGGAAAACCCTGACAAAATCTTCAGCATAACCCAGAAAAATTGCAGAAAAACAGCAGAAAAAGCACAGGTCACAGGTTCTCACCTGTTTTCTTGTTTAGGTCGCAGAAAAAGGGCTAAAAAGTGCGACCTGGAGTCAAGGTCACAGTTTTTGGGCTGAAAAGTGCGACCTCCAACTCCGGTTGTCTCGGCGGTAGATTTGCGAAAAAGTTGTCATCTCAGTTGCGGTTGATGTCTGTCACCGGCGCAATAGGGCCAGAAACACGCGGAAGTTAGCAATTTTAATTTTTTATGGTTTTATAGGTGAAAAAAAACATGAAAATAGGAAAAACAAAAAGCTGAAAAGAAACCCTAGGGTCTGAAGTAGCTGGATATGCAAGAATATGAAAAACGACAGCGGTCGTAATTGAAAACCCGTGTGGAGTCGCCAACTGTTAGTATGAATCCTTTGTCGAAGTGTACGAAAAAATGCCACTTTAGCTATGCATAAATAATAGCCCTAACATCAAATGTGGTTGCCAATATCTTCAGATCTGCAGTTAGTTGATCAAGACCAGAGCTACAAAAAACCAGATCTATGCATAGAAAGACATTAAGCAGTAAAAAGAAGGGTTTGCTCCATATATCCAATAGACAAGACAAGAATAATTTTTGAAAGAATTTTTTGTATTAAGGGCACCTGGGAGGAAAACAAGAAGATGTTTCCAATTCTCCTCAATGGGATGGGTTCTTGGAAGTCCTCAGCACTTCAAATCTAGCATTTCTCTCTCCTGTTGGTGTAGAAAACCTAGACAAAGATAGAACTCAAAGGGAGCTCACACAACAAATAATGGAAAATATGGCAATGATAATGTCTCAAAGTCAGACCAAGAGTTTAGATCCAGAGTGATCTAATAGGAAACAAAAGGTGAAGAATGGTAGGGAAAACCCTCCTATTTATAATAAAATATTGGGTCATTGTAGATCTTGGTGCATGATTAAAATAACGTTAACCAAATCTAGATCTAGCTTTTATGGAATATTTTATTATATTTGTTGGAGGGAAAAGGTATTTGACTTGGGTCAAATCCCTTTATTTGTAAATAATAAATAAATAAATGATTTATTTATCATTTTAAGGAAGTGGTTAAAAGATAATCAAATAAATAATGATTTATTTAATTATTTATGGGTGATTTAGTCATATTTAACAAGAAATATTATTTAAAAAAGGTTTAAATAGTTATTCCTAGAAAATAATAAGATAAATAAAGATTTATCTAATTAATTTCTTTGTTTTGGGTTAAACATGACCAGGAAAATCGAACAAATATAGGTTTGTTTAATATTTCCTTTTGGGGTTTCCTGTTTGACCATAAACAACCTAATAAATGTGTTTTATTAACTTATTTTACATAGTGAAGGCAATTTTACTTAGGGTAAAATTGGTCTTACATGGTGTACTTGGGTCCATCTAATGATAGTAGGTTAGATGACCAAAAAATGGTGTAACAGATTGCCCCCCAGTGTGCGAGTGTTAGGAGAAAATCGTATGACCGAAGTACGTTGTAAGAACTTAATCACTAGACATCAAAAGGGAAGTTAGAGAGAGAGATGTAAGGTAGACTAATGTGCTGAAGAACTAGACCCTGAGGAGACGAGACTTGCAGGTGCAACAATTCTTTTTTTATGAGAGGGTACCTATGCTAAAGGCAGCGGGGGAGGCATAACTATGCCTGCCGAGACAAAGTACAAAAGAATAGTGTGTCCAGTAAACAAGGGACCGAACCATAAAGTACAGCCGGCATAAACATGAGCCAGATAAAAATGCAATGAGGGATCCCATATACATGTTGTGCCTGGGATAACAACCAGGACTTATACAATAATATCTGAGTACATGAGATACAAATACAACCCAAATGACCCCTATAAGCGGGGAAGGGCTCACAAAATCTGACTGATACATGCAAATCAAAGAGGTGCTGCAAGCAGCTAAGGCCGACATCATCAAATATATGGAGTTGCATCGAAGGCTGCAATGAAGAGGTCATCTGGGCATGTGGGGGGCTACCTGCAGGGCCACCCTCTCATGAGGGCTGAGACATCTCACACACACCAGAGAATCACCAAAATCTAATGCTACATCACTGAACCATCAAGAATATGGATCTTGATCATGCTGAAAGGTGCTGGAGAAACAATCAAGTCAAAGGGTAATGAGATATCCCTTTTCCTGATCCGAGGCACCAAACAAGAGTGGAAGCTGGAACCAAAATACACCGCCCTCTAGACCGGTCTTCTGGAATGAATGAGCTGATGTCGACAGAAGGAGGTCCACCATAGGTAAGGGAATGAGGGATCCTCAACTAAGGCATGAGAGAAAATAGTAGCGTGAAAGACAGACTAATACTAATGATGATGATGAAATGAAGGGGACTGAGTGGCAAATGGATGACTTCCCTTGCTAGAGCATAAAGGGCATGAATGACATGGCAGCGACTGACTCAATATCATGAGGGAGAGTGGACAGTGGGACTGAAGACCATAATGTACGACACAAGAGAGGGACCAAGCAATGAAGGATGGAGGACTATAGCAGGGTACAAAGGGAGTTGGGATAGACTCTATGAATGCGATGATGAATCAACTTGGATGCTCTAAACAAGGGTGACTTGATGGTGCTGCCACACAGTAAAGGTCCAATGGGGGATCGTGAAAACATGAGTACAAGATGGTAAATCATGACGAACATCAACACGAGCATAGATAAGTATGGAGGCCAAAGGGTGCCCTTAGTATGATTGTTGCAAGTGAAGAAATTCGATTTTGAGGAGGGTTATGGTTGAGGGGCATAGGTGCCCCCAATCATGGTGTGGTCATGCCAAAATGTATTTAGAAAAGTGGGGATCTAAACAAATTTTAATGATGTGGTGTGCCATTTGTTTTCGTTATGGTTATGCAGTTTGAGAAAGGGAATGGAGGATTACCAATCTCTTTTGGTACTGCATATAGGAAGCAAATGGACTTTAAGTTTCCGGGGTGGCATACCTAGTGTCACTATCCCAAAGAGAGTAGTTGGAGATAATGAACTGATGCTCTCGTAGAAAAGCTATAGGTTGGTCAACAACAATGTCTAAGAGACGGAGTTTCTGATGTAAGATGAAGGAATGATAAGGGGTATCATCCTTAGAGCGATCTGAAGTGATATGGGACTCTAGAGGTTCTTCTAAATGTGGAAGAATAATGGTCCTAAAGTCGGCACGACTAGATACACTAGGAGAGTTGTGGAGAATGGTTTCTCTTGGTCTCTCAAATGTGGGTGCCCCCTTACCCAAACATTGGGTTTTAATGTAATGGCCACAAGGTGTATGTGGTGTGAACGCATGGGTTCGATGTAAGGAGGAATAGAGAAAGTCAGGGTTGGGGATTTTTTCCATAATGTCGTCATCATGACAGAAAATGGGGTGACTGGTCGAAGAAAGACCACCTGACGTGGTGAAGCTACTTGAATCATCATCATGAGAAGAGAGGTTCACATTCGCGTCGTCCCAAGGGGTGACAGAAGAGTAAGAAGATAAAGGATCTACCGATGTTGAGCCCAAGGTGATCATTGAAGGAAGGTCAAGCGAAACAACAGGGGAAGATTTAGATGGAATGTTCCCCGAGGGTCTCATGGATGATGATAGGTAGAAAATAGTGGACGAAGGCTCCATCATCTCGACATCAGGAAGGGGAATGTCAATGGGAGCATTCATGTCTGGTAGTTTTGCCAAAGAAAAATGCGCAAATAGGGGAGAGGTGGACTCATTGCGCTTGGCCTCGAATTGGCAGACCGTGGCTAGAGAGGGGTGGAAGTCCGCGAGGCAGGGAGAAAGGTGGGTGTAATGGCCATGGAGATCACACAAGGCACAGGGGTGGTTGGTGTGAATATTCGTGGGGTTCCTTGCCGCGGTCGCGGAAGGAACAGAGGATTCCAGGACCGTGGACTCAGGGAACGCGACATTAACCATGGGCTTGAGATGAAGCAATTCAGGACAGGTTTGGGTGGCATGACCGACAACATCACACAAACAACACTGGATGGTATGCTGTGGAGGTCGAGGAGGGGCCAGGTTTTTCGGGGAAGCCTTGTCCTTTGATGCCCCCTTGCGAGCTTTGCCCTTCTTACCCGAAGTGGTCGCAACAGGAGGTGGTTCCTGTTGAGGTGACTGAGGCATTGTTGTAGCAGGAGAAGTCATGGGGACCGGTTGAACCGGGGTCAAAGCAATATAAGGTTTGGGTTGACCAGGTAGGGTTGCGGCTGGAGGATCATGGTACGAGACGGGAATCCCAAGGGTCAGGTTAGGAAGAGAGAGGGTGGCCATGACCGGTACTGTGTACACTCCTGGTGGGGGAGTGAGGAACGGTATCTGACCAGAGGGGTAATGGCCAGGTGGGACGGCTCCTAAATGGCTAAGGCTTGGAGGAACCGTGCCAGGAGGATAAAGAGGCTCATGACTACCAGCTGCAGGTGAAGGGCTAGGAGTAGGTTGCGGAGAGCGTGGTTGCTGACAAGCCGAAGCAGGTTGCTTGAGAGCAGCCCGAGACGATTGCATCATGCAAACATTCGATGATCCGGGGTCAGAGATAGGAGGAGGAGGAAGACCAGGGAAGGTTCTGAGCAAATGGGAGTCTTTTTAGATGCCAGGAGAGACACTGGTCAAGGAATTGACGGTTGTCTTATTGGCTATAGAAGAGATGGTCGTCTCAGGTGAGGTCTGAGATTTTGGCTCGTGATATGTCAACTGGTCAATGGTGACTATCTTTCCATTATGAGGGAAACACATCTTGTGGAACACCGCGGATGGGACAGCAGACATAGCATAGGTGTAGCTCTGCCCCAAGAGAATGTTGTAATCTGGAGGGGCGTCAATGACTTCGACGTCAACGCAAACAATCTTGCTCGCAAGAGTGATAGGACAATTACGGAAGAGGCCAATGGGCTGGGAGGCGTGGCCATCCCATGGTCGAAGGGTGATCGTGGAAGGGGCCAACTCAGGAGATCCAAGTTTCTTCCAAACCGAAGCGGACATCACGCAGGTGGATGCCCCCTTATCAATTATACACCGGGAAATGTTAGCATTCCGGATTTTGACTAGGATTTGGAAGACGACAAAAGCAGGAAGAGGAGGATGTTCTGATTGATGGGTGTCGAAAACAATCGTTTGGTCATCAGCAGGATCTACAGCAGCCATGGCAGATAGCAGAGCCTTCTTCTAGGAAGGGCATTACTGGAGGAGTTCTAATGTGGAAATGGCAGCAGGAGACTGCGCCAAATCATCTACTATGCTATACGAATGAGCAGCTCGACTAGAAGAAGCATTTCAGCGCAATGGTCCCTTAGGAATCTTGGTATGAACCTCAACTTTGGGCTGAGGGATATGAAAGGGACCATTGGATGTCGAAAGAGGCTCTGTAGAACCTGAAGAAGGGGACTCGAGGGCAGACTGAGCGGAAGGTGTGGGGTACTGGCGAGACCGAGTTTGAAGGTTAAGGTCGACGGTTAGAGGTGGATCAGAGTTCATCATGGTGATCTGGTAATTGGAGGAACCAGAAGGGGAAGGTTGAGTGGCCACCTGTCCATTAGGTGGTTGGGTAGCCACGAATCCTTGTTGTGCATCCACCTGCGCCTGAGGGTGCGGTGACTGCTGTTGCAGGGGTTGAGAAGGCAAGGTAGGTGGAGGTGCTGATGCTGGAGGAGCTAGAGCACCAAACTGCGGATACGAATAATAAGGGGGTTGGGTAATAGTATGGTGAGCAGGAGGTTGGGCCAAAAGAGGAGGTATGTTGTATCCTGGATACGTGCTACCAGGAGGGGGACAAGTGCAGGAGGTGCTGCCCCCTCCCCCAGGAAAACCATAACCCATGGGAGGTTGGGCATATGGATGAGAGAGAGCTCCAACGATACCATCGACGGCATGAGGTGCCCCGTATGCGTGGACACCACCGGGTCTAGGGAGATCAGGTAGAACGGTATAAACATAACCTGTCTGAGCATAGATCAAGTCATATTTTAACGCCAGTTGGAGGGCGGCTTCTTCGGTTTGGGGAAAATGCAATGCGACATCTTTCCCGATAGGAGGCAAGAGAGATCTAAGGAACCAGTTCATGTAGACACGGTCCTCGAAAGTAGGGGATTGACATAGGCTCTTTCTTCTCCGCCATTCTTGGACATGATCGGATAGGCGAGTCGCAGATGATTGACAGAAAGAAGTCAAAAGTTCGATACCAGTGTCATAACGAAGGGGAAGCTGGAAGTAAGATAAAAAATCCCAGGCAAGAGTCGCAAAGGTGGTATGAGAGGAATTGGGCTAATCAACATACCACTTAGAAGCCGCGCCTGTAAGCATTCGTTGGAACAACTGAAGACAGATAGAGTCATCGGTAATGGAGGTAGATGAACACCACATGTGGAAAGATCGAACATGATTTGAATGATCTTCTCCAGCAAGGCGTTCAAACTTGGGGATGTCAGAAGGGAGCTTTGTCGACATAGCAGGCCAACTAGCATCATGGTGTATATGGTCATTTGTCAACCGGTCCAAATTAGGGAGGCTGAGGCCTACCATGAAGGGGAGCAAGGGCGCAGCCGAGGTAGTTCCTATGGCGGTTCCGCTAGTAGCAGTCCTGGCATTAGGGCCGGGATTACCGCTAGAATTAGGCCCTTGACCAGACATAGTGAAGGTGACAGGGGGAGAACCGGAAGTAAAAGGAGAACCCAATGAATCAGAAGAGGAGTCGGAGTGCAGACTCGGAGGAGGATTAACTCGCCGACGACAGGAAGGAGTAGGTCGACCGACCGGAAACTGAGGGTGAAGGCCAAGAAGTCTCCGGGATGTGCGCCTTGGGGGGGCAATGGTGACAACACAAACACGGCACAAGGGGAAGAAGAACGATCGATAGAGGCAGGGAGGTGCCTAATCAAGTGATTACAATGTCGAAACAAGGGAAAAAAGGTGTAGTGTCAATTGATTTTAAATTCTTTGCCTGGCGGTGTAAACCAGGCTCTTCTTCGCTTAGGGTGAGTGTGTGGCGTGCGTTAATTTTAATTTTTAAACTCTTTCCATTTTGAGAGAAAGAGAAAAAGTGTTCTACGTAACTGAAAATAGTGCTGCAAAGATAGTATATAATGCTGAAATAACAGAAAATTAACAGCTACTATTATATCGATTCAACCCAAAAAGGCGGGTCTCTCAAAACTAATCTAAAAGAGGGAAAAAATCTAGTGAAAACACACTAAAAATAGGCCAATAGATCTAGGGTCGAAAGGGACAGGGATCTAAAGGGAAAAGTTGCTGAAAAGAGGTGCAGATCACAGCCAAGAGGCAAAGGCAAGGTGGCTGGAAAAAAGGAGGAAATTAGCAAAAAGCAGAAGGGGCAAGGAGGAGGCCCTAAAATTAGATCCAAAAAAATATTCAGGAGGGGATTTTAAAGGGAGAAGAGTTGATTAAAAGAGGTCTGAAAAGGAGGTATCAGATCTGGAAAAATGGGGGCTGAAACTCTGAAAAAACAGACATGAAACAGATAAAAAATCTTGCACAAAAAGTGGAGGTTACTGAAGCCCTAGGGGGCTATGTTCCCACTTAGATGAGCAAAATATATCAGAACCAGGTCGAAACGGGCTGAGACAGAGGCTGGAAAACCCTGACAGAATCTTCAGCATAACCCAAAAAAATTGCAGAAAAACAACAGAAAAAAGCAGAGGTCGTAGGTTCTCACCTGTTTTCTTGTTCAGGTTGCAGAAAAAGGGCTGAAAAATGCGACCTGGAGTCCAGGTCATAGTTTTTGGGTTGAAAAGTGCGACCTCCAACTCCGGTTGTCTCGGCGGCAGATTTGCGGAAAAGTTGCCGTCTCAGTTGCGGCTGATGTCTATCACCTGCGCAATAGGGCCAGAAACACGCGGAAGTTAGCAATTTTAATTTTGTAGGGTTTTATAGGTGAAAAACAACATGAAAATAGGAAAAAAAAAGCTGAAAAGAAACCCTAGGGTCTGAAGTAGCTGGATATGCAGGAATATGAAAAACGACACCGGTCATAATTGAAAACCCGTGTGGAGTTGCCAATTGTTAGTATGAATCCTTTGTCGAAGTGTACGAAAAAATACCACTTTAGCTACGCATAACTAATAGCCCTAACATAAAATGTGGCTGCCAATATCTTCAGATCTGCAGTTAGTTGATCAAGACAAGAGCTGAAAAAAACCAGATCTATGCATAGAAAGACATTAAGCAGTAAAAAGAAGGGTTTGCTCCATATATCCAATAGATAAGACAAGAACAATTTTTGAAAGAATTTTTTTTATTAAGGGCACCTGGGAGGAAAACAGGAAGATGTTTCCAATTCTCCTCAATGGGATGGGTTCTTGGAAGTCCTCAGCACTTCAGATCTAGCATTTCTCTCTCCTGTTGGTGTAGAAAACCCAGACAAAGATAGAACTCAAAGGGAGCTCACATAGCAAATAATGGAAAATATGACAATGATAATGGCTCAAAGTCAGACCAAGAGTTTAGATCCAAAGTGATCTAATAGGCAACAAAAGGTGAAGAATGGTAGGGAAAACCCTCCTATTTATAACAAAATATTGGGTCATTGTAGATCTTGGTGCATGATTAAAATAACGTTAACCAAATCTAGATCCAGCTTTTATGGAATATTTTATTATATTTGTTGGAGGGAAAAGGTATTTGACTTGGGTCAAATCCTTTTATTTGTAAATAATAAATAAATAAATGATTTATTTATCATTTTAAGGAAGTGGTTAAAAGATAATCAAATAAATAATGATTTATTTAATTATTTATGGGTGATTTAGTCATATTTAACAAGGAATATTATTTAAATAAGATTTAAATAATTATTCCTAGAAAATAATAAGATAAATAAAGATTTATCTAATTAATTTCTTTGTTTTGGGTTAAACATGACCAGGAAAATCAAAAAAATATAGGTTTGTTTAATATTTCCTTTTGGGGTTTCCTATTTAGACCATAAACAACCTAATAAATGTGTTTTATTAAGTTATTTTACATAATGAAGGCAATTTTACTTAGGGTAAAATTGGTCTTACATGGTGTACTTGGGTCCATCTAATGATAGTAGGTTAGATGACCAAAAAATGGTGTAACAATAACAACAAAGAATCGATACCCACTCCCAAGGATAGATGATTTTCTTGATCATTTGAAAGAAGTAAATTTTTTCACTAAGTTAGATTTACAAATTAGATATCATGAATTAAGAATTGCAGAAAGTGATGTATGGAAAGATACATTCAAAACCAAACAAGGACTCTTTGAGTGGTTGGTTATGCTATTTGGTTTGTGTAATGAACCAAAGACTTTCATGCATGTTATGATAGTGTTTTGCGTCCATTTCTTGATTACTTAGTGATTGTATACTTAGATGACATATTGATTTTCAGCAAAACAAGAGAAGAACATATATTGCATGTGAATAGGGTGCTTGATGTTATGAAGAAAGAGAAATTGTTTCTTAAGATGTCAACGTGTGAGTTTGGAAGGACTTCTTTGGTTTATTTGGGTCACATTGTAGGAGGAGGAAAGTTGAGAATTGATCCTTCTAAAGTGGAAGCCATTATGAATTGGCCCACTCCCAAAACAGTAACTGAGGTAATAAGTTTCTTAGGTGTAGCTTAGTATTGGCGAAATTTTATTGCTAACTTTTCTACCATCGCAGCTCCTATGCATGTAGTGACAAGTGTGAAGAAAGACTTCCAATGGGGAGGAAAACAATAAAAAGCTTTCAAAGCTTTAAAAGACAAGATAAGATCAGCTCCAATCCTTGCAGTACCAAATTTGAGACAACCATTCGAGATACAAACTGATGCTAGTGATTATGCCATGGGCATAGTTCTTTTGTAGCATGGTAAGCTTATCACTTTTCATTCTGAAACATTCAATGGTACTGTAACTAATTATCCTAGATATGGCAAAGCTTTGTATGCAATGGTACAAAGTGTCAAGAAGTGGAAACACTACTTGATGGGTAAATAGACGATTATACATACCGATCACTAACCATTACAGTACTTGTAGTCACAAACAAAATTGCAACAATCACGACATTTCAGGTGGATGGGGTTTCTTCAACAGTTTCACTTGGTTATAAGGTACAAGAAAGGTGTTTTCAATAAATTTGTTGATATGCTTTCAAGATTGATTATAAGTGCTTCTAATTTACTTAAAAATTATTCTATTTTACATGGGAGTTACATAGAACAATACGCACATGATGTTGATTTTCAAGATGTGTATGCTAGTTTGAGCGAAGGGAATCAAGTTGAGGAAAATTATTATCACATGCATAAAAAAATTTTGTTTCATTTGGGCAAGCTATGTTTACCACAAGGAGAGAGGCTCATTCATCTCTTATTGTTGGACACTTTGGGGTAAGAAAAATAGTGGCGCATCTACAGAGGTATTGCTATTGGCCTCACATGATAAATAGTGTGTCGTGTTTTATAAGAAGTTGTTCTATGTGTGCAACAAGCAAGCCTAGAAATAGGAAACTTGGGTTGTACACACCACTACCGGTAGCATCAAGGCCATGGGAGAGTGTCTCCATGGACTTTGTTGGAGGTCTACCTATGTCAAGAAAACAACATGATTATCTTTATGTAGTTATGGATAGATTCAATAAAATGTGTATACTTATGCCATGTAAGAAAACCATTACTGCTGAAAAAACAGTTGAACTTTATTTTCAACATGTACGGGTTCATTATGGATTGCCTACTTCTATTGTTAGTGACAGGGATTCCAGGTTCATTGGAAATTTTTGGTCCAATATTTGGAGTATGATGGACACAAAGTTGAAAAAGAGTACTTATTTTCATCTGCAAACTGATGGAAAAACCGAGGTGGTGAATAGAATCGTTGTGCATATATTGAGAGGATATTGCATCAAACAGCCTAAGTTGTGGGATGAGAAATTGCATTACATTCAACACACTTACAACCAGGCAAAGCACTCTTCTACAAATACATCACCTTTTGAAGTATTCTTTGGGTATTTGCCCAAATTTCCATTAGAATTCACATCGAGAAGGATGTTGCAATTGATGGGCATAGTGATATTGAAAAAGCTCAAAGTTCATTGAGAAAATTCAGATTATTCATCAACAAGTTCAAGAACAGCTTGAGAAGAGTCAAAGAAAATACAAAGAGAGGCATGACAAACATAGAGTTGATCACAATTTTGCAGAAGGAGATGAGGTATGGTTGCACATAAGTGAAGAAAGGATGCAAGGAAAAGGTAAAAGGCTCAAACCCATTCGCTATGGTGCATTCAAGATCATAAAGAAATTTCATAACAATGCATTTCAACTTGACTTGCCTTCATATATGCAAATGTATTCAATTGTTAATCTTGAAAATTTATGCTTGTATGAGCCACCTTTGATCGATGATCAAGGAAGTTATTTTCAGTTGCCTTCCATTGAATATTTCTCGCCAGAATTTCTAGATGAGCTCAAGGAAGATACAACTCTTGACAGGAGGACAAGAGCATCCAAGAGGGGTAGTGTTGAATACCTTCGAGTTGGGCTCAAAGGTAGTAAGCCAAGTAAGGAAAAGTGGATGGAAGTTGGAAAGATTAGGGAGTTGTACCCTCATCTACTGAACAGGTAATCAAAGTCTTTTGGGATCGAAAATATTCCCAATGGGGAGGTGTGATCAAGTGTTCATAAATTTTTCTCAAAATTAAAAGTTACATGATTGGGTTGAAACCATAATGGTTGCGTAGATCTCATATTCCTAATTCTGGCGCCGTGAACGGTTCGAAAAACCGATGTCGTATGAGGTATATATCGCGTTCTGATCTATTTCCCAAACAACTAAATTTTGCGACAGGTTTGACTGGGATGCCTAGTCAGCATGCAGGTGCACAGTCAGCAAAATAGGAATATTCGTAAGAATATTCTTTTTTCTCGAAGTCAGTCAGAGACTGACAAGTGTCGCTATGTCATTGGGTGATGAGTTGTATGTTTGGTTTTAGTGGCCAATTGGAGGGTGACACGTGGCCAGCCCTAAGACTGCCACATGTCCCCTGGATGGCATGACAAAATGTTATGAGATCCTGTAGGGTTCGACCCTGCAACATCTGGCCTACGTGCAAAGACTTCCACCAACCGAGCTACATAATGTGACTTAACAACTATAGGTCCTCAGATATATTTAAGGTTTGAAACCTTTGCACATAGGGGGTGGGGGGACTGCCGACAGTCCCAACCCATCGGCGGTCCAAGATTTGTGGTCACATGCCACTATAACTCACCACAACATCAAACGTTAACTCTGACCTCACATTTCAAAAAACCATTTCATGATTGGACCTTGTCACATGGCAGGGTATACTCCAAATTTTATGCCGAAAGTTATGCAAACTCCAACTTTAGCACAATTGTAACTGCGGCTTCAGCATGGGTTTCTGCTCCAAGTTTAATGAACGTGTGGTTTTGGGGGTTGGCATGTGGCCACCCCCTCCCCAAAATTAAATGTTATTATTAGAACTGGCGGAGAATTAGTGTGCCCCCAAATTTTTGGAAATTTTCCAAATGTAACTGCATTTAAGTGCAGTTATCCACAGTTAGTGGAGGTTTTCTAGGAGTTATTGGGAAAATGACTACGAGGGTCAATTTTCACCCAAATGCAGTGAACGAAGAGTATATCTAAACTAATTGGAGAATTCTGGAGCCATTGGAGTAGAGAAAACAACCATTAGAGGCCTGTAAAGACATGTATTTGCAAAATTTTGAGAATAATGAAAGACGAACATGCCATTGGGAGCTAGACCAGAGGATGTAGCCCAGGAGGGGTGAACTGCTTCATCATGCCTGCTATATAAATGTTATGTATGGTTTTATTTCTCTGTTACACATTATTTTTCAATGTTTTTTTCTCTTATTTCATGCTTCTAATTCACTAAAATCACTTATATTTCATGGTTAGAATCCTCAATACTTAACCAAACTATGGATACAAGTATTCACATGTTTATTAACTGAAAAGACACTTAGCAAAACAAAATAATACAATCCTTTTATATTAGTGGGACCCAAGGGCTAGCTACCTGAGTGGATGGTATGGTTCCTGGGAGTCTTTTTGTTGATGTGGAAGTTTTGTATGATGTGTTTCTGTTGATTCCACTTCCTTAAGGTCTCCTCCCACTCTCCCACCTATTAGTATTGCTTGATCCAAACATTTTGTGCTACTGTTACGATACTTGGTCACTTAGTGAAACAATTGTAGAACCCCATATATTTGTAATGCCTAGTCTGTTGTAGCTCAATTTTCACTTGTAGGTACTATAGGGGTTGGTGATCTATGTAGATTAACATCTCCTTTCACACCAGAGAATGTTTCCACTTATTCATAGCTTGCACCAAGGTATCAGTATCCTTTCCACGTGTAGGGTATTGTTGACAGTGTTGGATACCACCAACATATAAGGGGCCTCCCCGATGTGATGTCATAATTAGACCTCGCACCATTTGGAGTAGGAACCCCATCCGGAAAATAGGCTCGGCCACCATAACTGTAATGTTCATCTTGGTTTAAAAGAATAACATAAGAGGTTATATACATATACATTGAACAAGAAATTTGATATTGTGAAACATCTATTGCAGTGTGTAAAATATACCTTCACGAGAGGTAGATTACAGTAAGTCTCTAGAAGGAAGTAATAAAAATAACCTAAGGGAGACACATGAGAGCATGAAAATATTCATTTTCAAAATACTTCACATAATGATCATCAAAGTGAATACAACACACATTCAACAAGATGAGTACCAAATCCACCGAAATAGTTCAATTTCTTCAATACATATGAACACAACAAATATTTTAAACATCCCAAGAATAATCCTAAAAAATTTATGATACATTCATGAAAATGTGTTGGCTCATTGAATTTCAATTATGTGAAAAATCCAAGTACAAAGTTACAATGATTAGGCACTAGTTCTGGTAGTGGAATATTAAGTCACCTATTTCTTCTCTAAAGAATATTTTTTCTATCCACTAGTACATATGGTCAATTTTCTGACACTTTATTTCTAACAGTTTTGACGTATTATCGAAAAGTTCCCCAAATTTTCTCAATTTTTTTAATCCCCTCACGCGGTGTCTCTCTTGCGACCCCAATGGTGATGTTGTCGCTATTGCGACACTACGAAAAGTGTCGCTATTGCGACCCACTTGGCTAGGGTTTCACAATAGCGACAGTAAGAGAAGAAAACATCGCTATAGTGGCATCCATGTTATGTGTGTTGGTATACCAATGGATATTAAAAGACTTTACTATCTCTATGAAAATACAATGATGGTGCACTTTTCAAATTTGAAAGGCTTCTCAAACAATTTTGTGGGAACATTTTAAAAATTTCAAGCACTTTTCAAACAAGTTTATGTTGAAGCATTTCAGAACACTATGCATTTCAGAACAGACTGATACCAAACCATTCTTTGATGAGAGTTAGCCCTCAAATTTCAGAACAAACTGATACCAAACCGTTTTTTGATGAGAGTTAGCCCTTGCAGACATTTATAGATAGTTATTAACTCCACTATCTTCACGGAGCACAATGGATCCCTCTCTTCCTCTACATTCCATTGCATCAGCAAATTGTTGGTTTTTTTTTGAATCAACAGATCACCCATCTCCCTTAAGAGGACATGGCTTCCAAGTTGGTTCAACTGTAGAACAAGGAAGTTGTGGCTTTACAGTTTGTAGCAAAGCATGTTATTCCTATTACAAGCAACTATTGGAGTAGAACAAGAAATATATCCAGGAACTAGTTATTATGGAGAAATGAAATGATATTTCAAATCATTCCTGGCTAATATGAATCATTCTAGAAGGTAGTTGACCTTTTGAAGTAGAAATTGAAAAACAGATAGGATTTGAAAGTAGAGGATGTTGGAGTAGGAGTTCTACTTGAACTGGAATGCTATGCATGGGGTTGCATTGGTGAAATTGTGGGCCAAGGCTGCACACTTATAGAATACTATGTTTTAGCGGTGCACAAAGCCTTTCCACTTAAAATATTCAATTTTTCTTAAGGTATGGAGGATGAGCCTTTGTGATTAATATTTTTTTGGTTGAGATTCAAACACTTAATGAAAATACCAGTTTCAATGTTCTCCTATTTGGAGTTATTGATTCAAATAGAGCCATACATTTAATAATTTCAAAAAAATAAATGTGCTTGAGTTTCCCCTTACACATGGTAATTCAATTAAATGGTTTTAATTTTTTGTCAGCCCTATTCTTGGTTGGTAATGTTGATTTCACTCCAGACTTGCATCAAGGATGCATCATCTAGATGTTAATTATTGCCTTTTGATTATTCCAAGATTTAATGGCTCTGTCTGCAATAGTTATTTATTTCTTACTATGTGAGTGTAGTAAACTGTTGTTTTAGAGATATTAATTAATAGGTGAGGCTCTTATGGTAGTAACCCTTCTAGTATAGCATTACAGGGTTACGAGATATGTCGTTATAGCCATTTTCTTTGCGAGGCATTGTTGGAACACCTAATCCTACATGGGTAGGTGTGGAATGCGAGAAGTCACAATGGAGTCCAAGTGACCTTGGAATGTGAAACCAAGAGTCACACCATTGTACTATACATGTACATCTTTGTATAATGGAAAATAAGAAAGCCTCACGCTTATCCTCCATTGTGTTGAGTCTCTTGTGTGTGTGTGTGTTCATCTTCCTCATACACCATGTGTGTGCTTTAACATGGTGTTTAACATGGTATCAGAGTAGGCGATTGCTGGCCCTGCTGCAAATTGAGTGAGCCATTTGTGTTTATGGCCTGTGCATATCTACAAAATTGTTCATAATTTTTGCAGCATTTAGAGAGTTTTTGCAGTAGTGTTTTTGCCACCATTCAAAAGTGTTTTGAGAAGCAGCAGCATTCAAAATCCCAACATTCAGAAATTGGCAGCATTCAGGCATTGGTTTTGAAGAAAGGCAGCACTACCCATCTGAAGGTTTTCATTCTAATTTTTCTTTGAAATTTCTGCTTATTAAAATCTGCATTTTCAAGAGCTGCTGGAATACTATTTAAAGAGGGTTTCTGAGAGAAAAATTTATGAGTTTTTCATTGAAAAATCTCTGCAAGTTTCAAGATTTTTGAATACTATTAAAGTCTGAAATGGAGTAGATTGATGTATATTTGGAAAAATCTGTTGTTTTGAAGACTAAAATTCTGAAGTCGCCCTCATTTCTGCACTTTCTACTGCTGCTGGATTTGTTCTGCTATACATTTGAAGAGAAAAATTCTGTTGTGTATTTCGAAGAAAAAATTCTGCTGCAATTCTAAAAATCTCTATTCTACTCTGATGTTTAAGTTAAAAAAAAAAAAAAAAGTAGCCTTTGGCCCTCTCTGCAACTCACTCGCTACGGCTCTCTCTATGCACCTTACCACACTCAACCCCATCCCTAAACTCTCCACCCTACCGCTCCTACCTCGCCATTCCTCACACAGCCTCCCAATCTCACACTCGCCCTTATCAACCCTTATCACTCCGCTCCCCAACTTACAATCCGTGGCCCCTTATATTCACCTTACCCCGCCCTCAAAAATTTCGGCCCCTGCTTCTATACTCTTATCTCTCCATACTCCAATGTAATACGCAGCCTACAGCCACTCTCCCAACGCCCCTTCACAATACACTCACCCCAGCGTTCAACGCATCCCCTTATCCCTTCAATGCATCGACCTGCATTCACCTCTCACTACGCCTGCACCTCACCACTAAACTAATTCCCCTCCCATTAATTCGATTCTCACGTTACATTAATCCACCCTCCCATATAATACTACCTCTCCTCTTAAATTTTTATTTAATACTACCCCTCATCCATTAATACCCCCCCTCTTTTTTAAATTCACTAACAAATTTTTTAATAGCCCCACTCACCCATTATCCCATCCCATTTTAATATTTCTCCAATTTTTAATTCCCTCCCATTTCATATAATAATTCTCCCTTTAAATAAATTACCCACCCATTTTAAATTAATTCATTTTTTTAATTTATTAAAATCCCTTTCCATTATTACAATCCCTCCCTTTTTAAATTCCCCCCCTTTTAATTAATGCCCTTCGTTCATTTTTACTACAATCCTTCCATTTTTAATTAATTAAAAAAAAAAAAACAGCAGAGAGAGAGAGGAAGAAGAGAGAAAATTTGAACAGCAGAAAAAGAGAAAATTGACATATGGAGCAGATGGACTGAATACATAGAGAAATGAGAAGATTTGCATTGTGATTTGTGGCATTGACATAAGGGTGTTTTTTTTGAAGAATTTTACAGAAGAAGACAAGTTTGCCATCATTTTCAAAACATCTCTTTGAAGGAAAATTCAACTGCCTCAAAAGCCTCTTGCACAAGTAGTTTTTAGCTGCACATTTACAAAATATTTTGCAGAAATTTTGTATTGAACTCACATTGTGAGTGAATATTTGCATCTTCTTCATAGTTGCAATCAGTACTTGAGTTGTTGGATTGTTGATTGTCCTCCATCATTTGAGGAGCACACTTTGTACTTTAAGAATTTCTTGGAGTCATTTGTAATTGTTTGAAAGCAATTTGCATCACATTGTAAATGGGTGCATTTTCGGTTGAAGCCGACACCCTTTCATTTTTTGAGCCTAAATTGTTGAAAATGGCTAAAATCAATAAGGCATTAGTGTTGTTGAAAAACATCATTCATTAAAATGTTGATGATGTGATAAAAATGAGCAAGGATGCTCTTTGTAACATTCAAAGTTGTTTACAAGATGCACAAGAGAAGATTGAGTTTTTGCAGTTGGAATCTCAGCTTCAGCAAGAAGAACTTCAGCAAAAGAGTCACCATTCTGAACCTGTTTCTGTTCAGAAGATTGTGAAAGACTCTCATCGGAAGAAAGAAGATAAAGTTGCAGTCTATTCCCATTCAGTTCCTTGTACTAGAGGAGATGTACATGTAGATGCAGCAGTTCAGCCTGCACTTCCTAAGCCCGTCATCAGACCTTGGGAAGAGCTTGTCCACAACAAGCATAGAACTGGTCTTGGATATGACAAGGATGTGACCTTTCATATTCCGGACTACTCCAAGCCCATTCAATTTTAGAGTGTCAGATTCATGTATGACTGTTCACCTGCAGCTGTTCCAGATCCTGTTCCGCTTCCACAACTACAGATTGAGAAATTCCAACACTGTGATCGAGTTGGCCATATGAAAGATCACTGTTTTGATCTTCATCCATGCAAGCACTGTGGTTGGCACACCCATTCTTCACACAGATGCTTCAGAAACAAGCCTCCTGCAAGAACAAAGATTCATCTTGGATGGATCGCTTCTTGGCAATGGGCATCAGCAGCCAAGAAGATGTTTACGACACATGTTATAACTTGTTCATGGATATTGAACAAACTTGCAGTTGAGTTTTCGCCATCATCTCACCTTTTCCCTGACAGGGGGGAAAATGGTGGTCATGTACAAGCTTCAACGACAGATCAAGCGAGCCTGAGCCACAATCTCTCATTCCATGTTCAGAGTTGTAGCCCGCAGTTCAAGCAAGCCTAAGCCACAATTCGTCATTCCAGAGTCAGAGATGTAGCCAGAGACACGGATGCCCATGAGCATGCCTTTGGTTGGTGGATAACCTAAAACCATCATATTTGGTTGGTGGATAACCTAAAACCATCACAAGGTAGTAGACCTCCCTTCTTTTAGGTCGAAGGTCTCCCTTTCATATATGAGGAACACTTCCTCTAGCAAAAGCCTTCAGCTTAGCAGCCTCCAGCTTCTTGCCAGCATTGGTTGAGCTCTAGGAAATGCTTCAAAGCATTCCAGAGTTGTTGGTAATCCTAAAACCATCACAGGTAGTAGACCTCCCTTCTTCTAGGTTGACGGTCTCCCTTTTTTATAAGGGACAATTCCTCTAGAAGAAGCCTTCAGCTTCTTGCCAGTTTTGGAAGAGTTCCGGGAACTGCAACAAGTTTTGCGTTCCAGTGTTTGTGGTCATCATAAAACCACCTCTTTTTTCCAACATTTCAGAGAGTTGATTCAGCCTAAGTGCTGCCATGTATACTTTGCATATTTGTATTACAACTCTCATCTTGGACTCACACATACCCCTTCGGATTAAGGGGGGATGTTGGAACACCTAATCCTACATGGGTAGGTGTGGAATGCGAAAAGTCACAATGGAGTCCAAGTGACCTTGGAATGTGAAACCAAGAGTCACACCATTTTACTATAAATGTACATCTTTGTATAATGGAAAATAAGAAAGCCTCACTCTTATCCTCCATTGTGTCGAGTCTCTTGTGTGTGTGTGTTCATCTTCCTCATACACCATGTGTGTGCTTGAACATGGTGTTTAACAGGCATGATCTTTCATGGTTTTTTCCTAAATTAGGTATCTTTTTGGCTTCAATGTTTTGTATTACAAAGATATTTTTTCACATATTTAGTGCATCTGAACTTTTATGAGAAAAGTGAGGAAAGTTCTCACGTGATCCAAGATTTTATTCTGATAGGCCTATCCAATTTCATGAATTTTCAAACCTCTTACTTAAACAACACTAGAATGGGGCTAAACATGCAAATTTAGAGGCCTCATATTCATGCATAAGTCTACACTACATATTAATTCTTCACAACTGTTCAAACATGAGATTACTCTTGGTCATGCATAAGTCTACACTACATATTACTTCTTCACAACTGTTCAAACATGAGATTACTGTTGGTCGTCCACCCTTCCCTTCTGTGCTAAAAATGAAAACTCTAAATCATTTAAGCTTAAAATTCTTTCCATTCTTTTATTCTGGACAAGGTACTCAAGGTTATGCAAGGGGTTTGGGTCCCATTGTTTCTTTGGATACACAATATCATGTGAGTTAGCTATTATTATAGTAGCATGAAGAGCACTCTTCAAAAAAGTTTCACATTGAATAGTTCAGCTAATTCTTGTTTATTTTTGAATTATATTAGAACTGGTCTTGTCCCCCATAGAATGCAAAAGAGTGGGTACAAATTAATTTGGCATTTGTGTGCTAGGATATTTATACAAAGTATTCAGGTACAGGTTTAGAACTACAACTATTTGTGGGATCATGTCATATAATTTTCACTTAATTTCTTTCATACATATGTCAATTTATTGACTGGGTTGTACAGGGTTTTTGGAACTATATTGTGCATCGAAATTTTCTCCTTTAGCTATATTTGCATGGTTCTCAATAGACCTATAGTTTTGAAGCACTTGTTGCTCATTTCCAACACAGTTAAGTCAAATATTTAAGTTGGCATCAGCCCTTTCACTCGCGGTGTTGACATCAATGAAATGATGCAAGAAAATAGTCCACTCGGGATGAACCCCATCCTCAATGTGCTAGAGAACATCTTTCCCAAAAATATTATAAGGCGCATGATCATATCTAAACTTGTTACTCTTCCTAGTAGCCTTTTTTTTAATTTCTTGCAATTCATGTTTTTGGTTACCTATCCATATATACATACTATTGATGCGAATCACACTTTGAAAGGTACCCCATAAGCTGACTGGTTGGAGTAGCCAAATCTTGTTTATGACTGCATTGAGAAAATGTCCTCTTGCTGGTTTCAAGTTAATTTTGACCTATGTCATTGATCATTCCAAAATGCACCTTTTCTAGGCCCCAAACTTGTTCCTCAGTGTCAAATTCATGTGGATTTGTTAGAGGTTCGATATCTACATTTCGTTGTAAAAATCTAGTGCATGAATGATTGTCCACATGTTCATGTAGAAGAGAAAATCTTTACATTTGATGTGGTTTAGGGAGAAAATGTTTATTTAGGTCAAGTCCATATTATTCATCAATGATTTTCTTGACATTGCTTTCATTCTTAGCACTGTAGTTGTAAATATCATTGAGGGTTTCATTACATGTATCATAAATCTTCTAGTGTTGTCCAACTTTCTTATTGTCAACAATAGAGCCATATAAAGGTGGGAATGGATATGTATGGCTGAAAGCTTCATTAATTGCATTTCTATAACATACCTTTTTTTTTCTACCATGGACTATTCATGACATATGTCAATAACTTTGTATTCTAGATGAGTACTGAAAGTAAAAGGGAGAAACTTCCCTATCCCATCAGGAATGAGGAATAAATTTAGATCATAGGCATAAAAAATAGGGGGACCATCAAATTCCATGATATAGGATATTTGATGGTTGAACTATAAAATTAATTGTTTCTTCACTTAGATAATCACGAGGGTCACATTATAACTTTCATGGTTTTGAAAAAACATTTGAGTTTATTAACCTCAAACTCTAGGAAACCATGATTATTTTCGTTTATTTATTACACGATCATGATTAACATCAAAGTGAAACGTGGGGGTTACATTACTGCTCTACTCAAACTCAAAATGGAATTTTGAGGTTCCAAGTATATTACCATGAAGGTATACAACTCCCTTACTTCACTATTTGAAAAAATAGGATTAATGAGATTGAAGTATAATTCTGTGACCTCAAAAGTGTTTTTAGGATTTAAATTATTAGAAAGGGAAACATTATATTCATCATAATTTTCATATGGTTTATCCTTTTGTGTAGAAACATGGTTTCTACCTGACTAGAACTGCATACATCTTGTATCATTGGTGGAACTATTCAAAAAAATTCATTTCCTATGTTTTCTGCTCACGTAGGACATCATGACTAGCCTCCTCACAATGATGAAAGTTATTATCATGCTCCTTTTATTCATGAAACTATTTCATAGAATCTAGGACACATACATCAACACATACTAGTTCTTTGATGAGGATGGGGCTTTCTATGGGGCTATGTTGGTCACAAAGTAGCTTGTCCATCATGAAATAATATTTGAAATTTGGAGGGTCCCTTTTAGTGATATTGTTGTCATCTTCAAGAGGGGTGGGAGCTTATTCTTCTTGTATGGCCGCCACAAGATCTTGAAAAGTGTTTTCATGTCATTGGAACCCAGGGCCCCAACGCTTGAGAAAGCCCTAAGTTAAACTTGCAATAGAAGAGATTCCCTTTGGACTACCAGATCTAACCCAAGCCTTTTTTTTTCCTCAAGATAATATAGAAATATCATTGTTCATAAAATTGACTTTTTAAGTGTGTTTTAAGAAATTTACAGTGTTCCATAGGGATATGTCGTCAAGGTGGGGTGTGCACTCCTCACGTTTCCTATGCTACTAGGACAAGGGGACACCCAGGGAAACATTTCTTAAGGCCCCCCTTTTGGGGGAATGCAACAAAAAAAAGAGGAAGCATTTTCTCAATGTGGTGGATATGTTTCCCCAAAAATGGGTTACTGTGGGCATACCCCATCAAAAACAAGAGCTTTTAAGCATCCCTTTATTTTTTCTTAAAAACAATAATTTATGAGTAGAGAAGCTTGATATTGAACCCCATGGCCCTACTAACACTATGTAATTAATGGTAATGTTAAATTCTTAAAGTAATCATTTTACTTAAATTTTTAACATTACCGGTAAGTTTCAAGATGTTTGAGAGTGGTTCCCACCTCATTAGATTTCATATTGTTCCTTTTATCAAATATTTCTATGCTTGAAGAATTTTTTTTATAGGATTTATCACTGAGCATGAACTTCTTGGGGCATTCCTATTGCATGTCAAGGACAACTAGTTGACCTTGAATCTTCTTGGCAGCATTTTGTAAATCTTCAGTGTATGAGGGGACATGTTATAGAAGGTCTATTTTTATATGCAGAGTATCTAAAATTTATTTCTCTGTCCTTGCTTCAGACCTGAGTCTAACAATATGTTGATGCATATCATCAATATTATTCGCAGTCAAATCTACTAAAACAGTTAGTGGTGAGTTCTACAATAGTTAAGCACTAGATCCACTATTTAATGAGAAAATAAATCGCTATCCATGCTCTTCCATTCTCATGGAACCAGACTAAGTTGAAGCGAGGATAACATTTCCAATCGATTGTTTTCCTAAATAAAATTAGCTTTCTAATTAAGTACATGAAAGGAGAACCCCTGTAAAAGTCAGAAGTATGCATGGTCCAAGTAATTCAAAAACTATATACTTGAATAAGTATATTTTTGAGGATTTAGCAATGTTTGTGATCCAAAGGGAAAGTTGAAACTAAATTTGGTGCAAAAAAATTAATTCAAATTCATTGGTGAAAAAAATTAATAATTAATTTTTTTTCTTGTACTTCTAATGACAAATTTTTGGCAATGACGACTTTTTTCCCCAATTTTCATGGCCATTTTTTTATAATGAACACGACATGGGTGACCAACGATATAAAAATGGGCATCACAAACTTCAGATGAGTGTTATAGTATGATATTCTCATCTTATTTATGTAAAAATGAGGTTAGTAATCTGGAATTTCTCTTAAGGTTTGGTAATAATTCTAGCCAAAAGTTAAAACTTATGAGACATAAGTTTTAACTTTTGGCTGGAATAGCTGAGATGTTGAGTTCTAAAAATGAACAAAGGCATCATTAATGTTCAAATGTAATTTATTATTGTTGTGGTAATAGTATATAGTGTGCTCCTAATAGTTCATGCTTCATACTTCATATCATCAAATTTGAGAGACAACATGAATAAATGTTTTATTGTAGATTACATGTCAACTATCATCTAACCTTGATAACGATATAAAGGAGAATGTTTTCCTAATTAGTTTGATCCTTGTTGCTAATTTCACTCTTTCTATATGTATTATATTTGAAAAAATGTGACATAAGCTCTTAGAATATTCCTATTCAAATTATTTATTTTTTAATGTTAGGCATACATTGCGCTTAGATTTAAAATAATTTTTTTTTAATGGTAGTGGGAGTGATATATTATGGAATACATGTAATTGTTACATTTTATCTATGGATTTCCTAGTTGAATAACTGATTTTATTATTGGTTTTTTGCTTCATTTTGAAGGGCATCTGAACTTTCATTGCATTTCGAGGGGCATCTAAGGTTGGTATTATGTCATCCTTTCCCATGGCTTCCTGCCACATGTTCTCTTTAGTGAATAGTATTGCATACATTTGCACTAACATCAAGGTAGGCTTCCACACTAGAATTGCACTTTATTGACACCATTATATATATATATATATATATATATATATATATATATCCACATGCTTAATTAATCCCCTTCATACACTGAAAAAATTGCTAACCCTCATTCTACAACCGTGCATTCCATCCCACTCATGAATGAACATGATGTGCTTTTGGCTTTATGTGATATTCTAATCTCTTAGACAAGTTTAAGGGTTTGCAGCCAAACAATATTTTCACTACTTAAGGTATCTGTCACATGGAATGAGAAATCCATTTCCATGAATATCTTTAAGACTCACTTCAATGAAATATTGAGTCTGCTGAAAATGTTTGAACTTATTCTTTGGTAGAAATATGAGAGGTGAATGTTATAAAAATGAAAGAAACACCAAAGATGCTAGAAGAGAAGAATTTTATCTTTCACAATAGAGATAAACACCATTGAATTTTATCTGATAATACTGCAGAGTAATTCACTTTAAGTGTCTAGAGATATTAACACACTTTTCTGCCTAGAACCTTTCTTGAGTTCTGACACCTGTAAAAGTAACTAGTTTGGAGATATTAACACACTTTTCTTCCTAGAACCTTTCTTGAGTTCTAACAGCTGTAAAAGTCATTAGCCTTCGTAGCGTCAAACTTCACTGGTGGGATTGCCCGAGACCAAAGAAGTTGCCGGAATTGAGGATGGAATTCCTTCAAATTAGTGTTAAGAGGGGCTTATAGAACATTAAATAACATACTAAATTACTTTAAGATACTTTGGATATTTTATTAGAGGTCAATGAAAATCGATAATTTTGCAGAGTGAATTTTATTTTCCTAGGCTTGTTATTGATGAGAAAAGTGTGATATCTTTGTAGATTTCAAGTGAATCGTGATGGTGCAACAACTACACATTCATCTTATGCAAGAACCCACTTTGGTAGAACAAGAAGGAATAGTCTATTGTATCAAAAATTTAATACAATAATAGAGATGTAGAAATTTGCAGAACCATGTTTTAAGTTTCAAATGATGCTTACAATATTTTGTCAAATTTTATTTATGGCTCATGGTTTATTTTGATATTTTATATTAGGTCTATTCCACTATGCTCATGTATTTTTTTTAGTAATTATGTTGTTGTGATGACCTATTGGTTGGTAGTGGACAAAGTAGATGCTCTAAAGCGTTATAAGTTCAGCCTAGCCTTTGAAAATTCTAATGAAGAGGACCATGTCACAAAGAAATTCTTCCAGTCCCTACTTTCAGGTTTGTTGAACATTCATTATATTTGTGTATTAATCTTCCTTAATAACACAAAAAAATGTTTCTCTTGATGGAATTTCAAAAATTATATTGAATTTTCTTCTAGCACTTATCTATGACTTTTACTAATTTTGAAATTATTGATATCAACTTGTCAGTATCATTCTCGTTCATAGTTATTTACCTTGAAATCTTGAAATAAAATCTCGCAAATAATTTTTACATTGTGTTCAATGGCACTAATTTTGTTGTGTAAAATGTAGTTGTGACAGTTCTGATTTATTATTTCATGGTAATCTAGGGGCAATCCCTGTGGCGCTAGGAGCTCCAGATATTCAGGACTATGCACCTTCTCCAAATGAAATTATCCACATTAAGACTATAGCTGACATTGGTTTGGTCGCTTAGACTATAAAGTACCTTGCTTCAAATACTATTGCTTATAATGAAATATTAAGGTGTATTGCATGACCTTTTCAATGGCAAGTTTGGAAACATTACTTTTTGATATAATGCTACATTTATAATATAGTAATTGTGAAGATATCAAATCCCTTGTTTCTCTAGGTATAAAAATATAGCACTTCCAAATTGTGCAGGTGGAAATTCGAGGGCCCTTCTGATTCATTCAAGGTCATTATTGATATGGAATTAGGGGAATTTTGAGGTCTAAAATGGACCTCCTAAGGAAAATATACAATCAAAATTCACTTTATAAGAACCAATCACATTTTAGGGGATGACATAATCCCTAATGGTTAAGGTGGCATTGATTGAGTTAAAGGTACTTACTTGTCACATTCTCAATGGTGGATAAAAACTCATGGTTAACCATGGTAGCGCTCTAAGTACTTTTAAATTCAAAGTAAAGTACTCATAATAAATGTCATTTCACACTTTTTGAATAAAATTCATACATAAAATAATATATTACATTTATTATATTATTTTTATATAGTACATTAATTACATGTTATTATACAATTTAAATAATACAAATTTTAATTAATAACATATTATATAATTAAGAATTTATGAATTTATATTTATATTTTATTTTAAGTTATTTAAGTACAAAGGACAAATGCATTAGTTGTTCAATGATAATGTCTTTTTTTTGAAAAACTCATTCTTATTTATAGTCACATCAATACAATTTCTTATTAATTTTATTTTGGTACAACTTTTGAATTGAATTTAAAATGGATTGTGGTGCAAAAAGTGAATTGTAAATTCATAAATATTATTTTATTGATTTAGATATTATTTTATTATTTCCTTAGGAGGCCCATTCTAGACCTCAAAATTCCCCTAATGCAGCAATACACTCTTCTTTCTAGCTTTGCATTCATCTGTAAATGCAAATCCAAGAATAAAAAGTGAAAGCCAAGGATATCACTAAACATCGTCCATGAAAATGCGAGAAGGGTTCAAAGACATTATACCATCTACATGTAAGAGAGCGAGGTAGATTTCAAATGCTATCAGTTTTTATAAGATAAGAAAAATGTAGTAATTCAAATATTTTTTTTTTGAAGTGAAACTATGACTTCTATTAAGTAATTGTTGGGCCTTGAAATTGTCAATTACTTCCATTACATTTTCACTTAAATTTACATATTATCACCTTCAATCCACCTCCATTTCATTTCATTTACCTTACCATTACCACTACTAGGTTACATTTATGTTTTTCCAAACTTTATTAATTATTAGTATTTTTAAGTGAATTTCTGGTTAAAAATTAAAAAATAATATGCACATACTCATACCTAATAAGTGGAATGCATTTTTTGCCATGTGTAGGTCAAAAATAATCTTCTAGAAGACCCTTATGTGGCCTCCTAAGGCCAAATTCGAATTTGGATGGAGAATATCATGGGATCATAAGGATATATGTCTCATTTCCTATTTGTATTGTAACTCTAAGAAGACATGTGCCTTCTCACTTCCTATTTGGATTGTAACTCTAGAGATATAGGGAAAGATTCATGGACTCTCATTAATGAGATAACTTCTCATCTTTTGTATAAATAGGGGAAGATTTCTCCTATCAAATCATGTGTAAAATTGGAGTTAAGCTCAAGCTTTGAATACCGAATTAGATTGTGGCACCTTACTCATGAATGGTCCTTCATTTTGACTCAAGTTTTTTCTTTCATAAGGAGCATCTCGATTTACCATATCTCATACTTTTAGATCAGCTGCGTAAAATGTGTGAGATTTACTTGCTTTTATAGATTAAAGTTTATTTTCTTTCTTAGTATTAGTTTTAGAATAACTTTGTAATATTTTCTTTTACTAAAAACATTTCAAAAGGAAAGATTTATCTATTTTATAATTGCTTTAAGTTTGAGGCAATAGAGCTCACAATTATTTGGTTTCCGTTCAAGTTTAGTTATTTAATTTCTTAGATGAAACTATGAATTCATTGTATAATTGAATATAATAAAATGCACATACTCATACCTAATAAGTGGAATGAGTTTGTTGCCATGTGTAGGTCAAAAAGAATCTTCCAGAAGACCCTTATGTGGCCTCCTAAGGCCAAATTCGAATTTGGATGGAGAAGATCATGGGATCATAAGGATATATGTCTCATTTCCTATTCGTATTGTAACTCTGAAAAGACATGTGCCTTCTCACTTCCTATTTGGATTGTAACTCTAGAGATATATGGAAAGATTCATGGACACTCATTAATGAGATAACTTCTCATCTTTTGTATAAATAGGGGAAGCTTTCTCCTATCAAATCATGTGTAAAATTGGAGTTATGCTCAAGCTTTGAATACCAAATTAGATTGTGGCACCTTACTTATGAATGTTCCTTCATTTTGACTCAAGGTTTTTCTTTCATGTGGAGCATATCGATTTACCATATCTCATACTTTTAGATCAGCTACCTAAAATGTGTGAGATTTACTTGCTTTTATAGATTAAATTTTATTTTCTTTCTTAGTATTAGTTTTAGAATAACTTTGTAATCTTTTCTTTTACTAAAAACATTTCAAAAGGAAAGATTTATCTATTTTCTAATTGGATTAAGTTTGAGGCAATAGAGCTCACAATTATTTGGTTTCCGTTCATGTTTAGTTATTTAATTTCATAGATGAAACTATCAATTCATTGTATAATTGAATAAAATATCAAGAAAAGAAGGTGAATTGGCATATTTCTAAATTGGGTGATTAAATGTTCAACCTATGCAATCATTGAGATTTACTTTTATGTTCTGTTATTTAGTTTCCTTTCATGTTCTGTTATTTAATTTCTTAGATCGAATTATCAATTCATTGTATAATTGAATAAAATATCAAGCCAAGAAAGTGACTTGTAATACTTCTAAATTGGGTGACTGAATGTTCAACCTATGTAATCATTAAGATTTACTTTTACATGCTTTTACATTGTTCTCTAGATTTAGATCCTCATTCAATTGTAATATTGGGTGTTCTTAAAGATCATTTCAAGAAGGTGAATTTATCATATTTCTAAATGCTTGAATACCTAACTTATGCAATTATTGAGTTTTCCCTTTGCATGCTTTAATCGCTTTCCTAGATTTAAATACTAAAGTATAACTGGTTTCTTATCATCTCAAGAGGGTGATTCTATCATACTTCCATATTGGATGTTGGAGTGATTGAACATACCTTAGTTGTTTTTCTTTACATGCTTTTAAATGTTTTCTTAGATTAAAATTTTAATTCCTACAAGTGTGATTGCGAGCTATATTTTCTTTTGATTTGTTTTCTTTCTTTTCGTTACTTGATTTCATAGGTTAGTTGAATTTCATTTTCATTATTTGATTTCTTAGATTATATGAATTGGTTTTTGTTATTTTATAGTTAGATTGATCTAAACTGAAAGATAATTTCTAGCACATATAGTGCACGCATGCTTTACAAGCTTACGAAATCCTTGGGTTAACAAATTAAATGACAAATAATCATTTTGCCCCAACATTTTGGCATCGTTGCTGGGGAAGTGTGCATAGGAACTAGCTTTCAGTCTAGAGTGTATTTTATTTTTATATTTTAGTTTTTACTAACCATTTATGGACAAAGGATCTAGAATGCAGCCCAAAGACTACATTGAGGAATGGTATCAAGAAGTGATTGCACCACAAAATTCATTAATTCTTCAAGAGATCCTTGCGGCAAATCGAAAGGTCAAGTTGATTTCGCATATCCTTACAAATAATTAGGTACATTTTTAAAGTTTGGATATGAATATTTAAAAGATTCTAATCCGTAAATGGCCTCATCGGAATCATGAATATATATATATATATATATATATATATATATATATATATATATATATATATATATATATATATATATATAGTTGTTTATACATAGATAGGAAAAATAAAAATAAAACCAAACTTAGCTAGGATTTTAGATTTTTTATTTTATTTTGTTGATTAATTCATTTTGAATAAATTTCAGTGACATGGTAAGAGTCACTTCGCTTTTTTTATCACCATCAGAAATAAAATTTACGTGTGAAAATATGAATTTATTTGACGATGTTGACTAGCATTCTCTCTTCCTGTGCCTCGTTGCGACTTGGAAGATGAGACAATCAGATCAGTCAATTTAAAAATTAAAATTCAAAAATTCGTTAAAATATTTTGCTAGAAATTGAACTACAATTCTATTGAAAATCTTCGTTTGAATCATGATCCTTTTTTTTAATCGGTTCTGCAAATTTTGATGTTTTTTGTCCTCTGAATCTTTTTGTAATTTATTGAATTGCATCTGCACAATTTTTCTTTCAAAAAACAAAATATGGCCCATGGAAAGGAGGCCCATGCATATGCATGAAGCCAGCCTTTGGCTTGGCCTCAGGCATATGTGCAGGCCTTCAATCCACACAAAGATCCATGCACTGTAATAAGAAAAAAAAGAACCTTCTGTTTTCCATATTCGATCTTCCTCAAGCAGCAATTGTTAGAAACCAATTTTAAAATTTGCAAAGACAGAAAATGAAGGTGTATTAGATGAAGAAACTATTGATGAAGAAAAGATTGTAGATTCAATAGTAGAGACAGAAAATGAAATTGTATCACATGAAGAAACTGATGATGAAGAGAAGATTGCAGAATGTTGATGAAGAGAAGATTGAAGATTCCATTGCAGGTAATTGGAATGACAGAGATCGATCTGAAATTTTTTGTGAGAGACAAGCCATTACACATCAAAAACTACAAATAAAAAAATTAAACCACAACAATTTTATTTTGTTGCAGAAGTAATTGCCAAAAATGTGTAATTGTTAAAAACAACTGATTTTAAAACACATTTTCTGAGCAAACCAAGGTGAATTAGTAAAAGCTAAAACATTGGTTTTTCAAGAATTGGGTGAATTAGGTAACTCGCGAAAAATTTGTTGGATTTTGCAGCCATTTGTGAGAAATTCAGGGTTCTTCAGAGCTTCGTTTTGCAGATTGCGTGAGGAAAAACGATTTGCTTTGAACTGTTTAAACATGGAAAGTTGAAAGCATAAGAATCCAAGTGAATAACAAACTCTTCTCCACATGGCATGTGGTCTAAGAGTCCAATTTGATTTAATAAATTTGATTTTAGAAGAATCCAAGTGAATAACAAACTCTGCTCCACATGGCATGTGGTTTAAGAGTCTAATTTTATTTAATAAATTTTATTTTAGACACATATGTGTCTCATTCCCTATGTGTCTCATCATTATAAATAAAAAAATAATAAAAAAACAATAATAAGGTGAAAAATAAAAAATGAGAAATAAAAAAAAATTGCATATACAATCGATTTATTGAAGCAATTTATAACGCGAAAAATACTTGCAAAAATCGATTGAAATAATTTTTTTGTTCTAGTACTTTTTTTTACCACTTCAAATATTTTGTACTTTTGAAGTACATATGACGATTTAATTTGACAGTGACCTGCAGAACAATTGGAAGAATATTTAGATGATTTTTCGATATTTGGCATTAAAAATTATAATATTGTTGTTGTGAAGCTTTAACTTGCAGGTTATAGTGAATCTTTGTGATGCCAATCATATTACTGAGTACATTGCATGAATTCATCCAACAACAGGGAGTTGATTTATTTTTCACGGTTATTTCTTAAAAATGGATTGTTATTGTTGAGAATTTAGTAGGCCAATGTTTAATTCAAATTCTCTTCTTATATATTATTCAATTGACGAAGACCAAGACCCTTACTAATGAATGCTAATATTTTCTCCTAGACCACTTCTACAGAGAAACTTGGTCTCTATTTCCCTTGCATAAATTCTGATTGTTTATTTAACATAGAAAAATAACAGTATGATGTAGCTCACCTGAAGCAGACTAAATACTTCCGAAATTTCCGAACTTCTCTAAATTCTGAATTCTGAGTTTTTATGTACTTCTGGAATGTGAAAATTTTTTGGATCTCTGCAGATTTCAAAATTTTGAATTTTATGGTGAATATGCAATTCTGTGATTGCCTTTGTAACAGATCTGAAGATGTAATATTTGATTTCTTCAAGTTAACAAAATGTTGTATACATACATATGTGATATGTATCTGCCCTCCGTATCTTCTTTCCGTGTATGCCTTCGTTATCTTTCTTCTGTATCTACCTTCGTTCTCTTCCTTCCATATCCGCCTTCTTTGAATTCTGATTTCGTTGAATTCCTTATCTACCTTCATTGAATTCCTTCCACAATCTTCTGTGGTAGAGTCGGGCTTGTCCGCAACATAATCTCAAAAGTCCGCAATTACTTTATGGTATATGTTTACTGTAGGTTGATATATATATATATATATATATATATATATATATATATATATTTTCATACCCTTTCCGAAAAATCCGCACAATTTACTCCAGACTTGTCCGCATTTTCTACATAGGTATCTGTACTTTATTATTTTTTCAAATGGATGTATAAGATATGTTATTTATATAGTGTCAAGACTGTCTTTTAGGCTAACCATTCAACTAACATTTAGGCCAAATTTCACCAGCGTATATGATGTATATCTTCACTGCTTTTAAAGCTTGACTTTCACCTTTATTTGAGAGTTGTTGTGAGTTTCTTTCACAGGGTAATGGAGCACATTTTCCTAGGGTAGATCCTTCATGTTGGAGACACTTAATTCTATTTAATCCTACATGATGAAAACTTAATAGACATCAATAATAAGTCTTCCTACATAATAAAATATTCCTCATGAAACCCATGAAGAAAGTAAACCAAAAATACATTTTATTATCTCTGTCTTCTTCTTTACATAAATACATAATTACATAGTCAACATGAAGACTGACCTAGTTACACTTTTCAACACTCCCTCTTAACTAGGGTGCTATTCATACAAGTACATGGTAAATTTCAAACTGAAGTATCTCATAATAAAATCAGAGTGGTAATCACATTTTTATAGCATCATATCAACCAGCATTGTCCTAGTGCAAGGCCTTGAATAATAGCCCCATCTCTCAATGAGACAATTGGATACAATGTTGGTGAGACACATGACTTATAGACACCTTCGTTATTGTCTCTCAAAGGTACATACTCCACCCGGGTGTTCCCAAAGTATGACCTTATTGGACTATTCTTCTCTTGGGTAGCTAGCCCTCAAATAATATCGGTCCCTGACTACTCTTATCTTGAATTCCCTAACACATTCTGAAAGAGTATTGAATGCCAAATTATTACCCAATCCTCCATTCTGTTTTCCCAAGTGAAGACCAGAATGATGTGTCTATCTCTCCCTCTCAACCAGGGAGGACCTATTCCACAAGGGAATGTACTCATTCCTATATGAGGAATTTACCTAAGCTTATTATTAGGAATTACCAAGTTTCTTCCAAGTAAGAAACTTATCACCAAGCTCCCTTTTAACCAAGGACCTCTAGTAGCAATGGTAAGACATCCAGCTTCTTATGAAGAATTCCTGTCCTCAATGTCATGGATTTTGATATTGAGGAATCTTCAACTTTTAGCTTCATAAATCATCCATCACTTCCCTCCTGAGTCATGTTAGCTATCAGAGAGTGATTCAGACTTCCTTATCTAGTCCATTGTTATGCCATGTTGCTTTCCTTCAAACCATATGCAAGGATCATACATCCTTTCTTATGATTGGCAGCCCTGCACAAATTTATGCAGATAAACATATTCATATGAACTTTTAGAAAAAAAAGTTATCTTAGTGATGATCTTTCACCATGACATCTTCCTGTAGGCATCAACATCCTTCATATAGATTGACATGTCTCTTAATGATATTTTTTTCCAAGGGTCTTCTACTTTACTAGACTTCCGTCAGAGTACACATATCTCCCAGGAGATCTCCTAATCACATCTTATTGGCCTTCAGATGATAATTGCCTCTTTACATGGTTGTACTTCATGATCTCTCCCTTTCTACACATTCTTCATTCCTAGGATATTAAAATTTTTCCGGTTTCTTGTTTATGTACAACCACCTCATATTCTATGAGGTCATATTATGTTGATTTCATATGTTAGTGCACAAAGAGATCCTTCTTCATAGATCATACTCCTAAATATGGAGGTATATTACCTGCAACCATATGACTCCACAACATCGAATATCAACATATATGTCTCATACCTATTTTCCTTGAGTCATCCTCTAGTGGTTTCTATTGAATGAAGAGCTTCATTCCTCTGACCTGCTTTAACATTGTGTCATCACATCCCAAAATTTTGTATCCATGATGACCCTTGATCTGATGACTTCTTTACTTTTAGTAGAGATGTTTTCCAAAAGTTGTTTCACCAAGAGCTCCTTCCACGCTTTTATCGAGATGTTTCTTAATGTACATGCTATCATAAAATTTTACAACTAATCAAACATCACTTACAGAGGAAGATGATCTCAATCATAATAGAGATATCTTGCTTCCTCCTTCTTAGATATTTTAGTGTCATGTTATTCTCTTTCATAAGTGACATGGGCTTCTTTCTTCTTCCTCTTGTCATTTCCATATTTAGGAAAATATATTTTATAATGTCCAAGCTCATCACATCCAAAGCATCGCACATTGTCCATATTTCTTTTTTTATTCTGAGGGCCAAATTTTCGGAATCTTCTTTTCTTCCTATATGAGGCTGCAAAGGCATGATTCTCTTCACTTGGTCCTGTATCAGCTTTGGCCTTTAGTATTGTTTCCTCTATTTTACATAGAGACCATAAATCATGGAATGGAGTGGATTACTCTTCCCATATAGACTAGAAGTTAATTTTCCCCATTCCTCAGGTAGAGCATTCAACACCATTGTTGTCGTCTTAGTGTCAGACATCACTTCTCCTAGTTCCTGCAGTTGATCTCTTATTTCAGAAATCCTCATAAAGTATGGAGTGATTCCTTCTTATCTTGATAATTTCATTTTGTATAGTTCTTATCTCAGAGAGATTACTTCTCTAGTAGTACTCACAGAGAATAGCTCCAACAATTTCTCATATATTTGTTTTACAATTTTTATTTTTTATACATAGGTAATGAGAGAGTCTTTGATGGATTCTATGAGAATCCTTTGGGCTCTAATTTCTCCCTTCATGTACTTGCCATGGTCTGAAGTATATTATTTTGGAGGTTGAATATTAGACCCTTTGATATAGTCCATTACTTCGTCTTCAATTAAATTCAAGTTTATTCTCTTCTTCCGTGCACTAAAGCTTGATGACCCAACCAGCCTGTCATGAATACTTACTTGAGTGGATTTCCTTGCAGCTTCATTAATGATGATTGAGAATGAAGTCAAGGTTTCCTATCTTCAATTTTGTTGTACTTGAACCCTTGATTATAATGACTATATTCAAATGTTGATATTTCCTTCAAACAATGTCTTGAGTGCAAATATTTGATTCCAAAGATTAATTTCCTGAATGAGTTGATCTTTTAAATGATGTAAGAGATCTCACATGAAGTAGTTGGATAGTATTACTTGAAAATTGATTTGTCTTTCCAACCCAAACTTTGATCTTTGCTTCTTTGAGTGTCTTTATTGACAAACAACCGTGATGTTTAGCACCTTAGCTCTGATACCATGTTGAGAATTTAGTAGGGCAATGTTTAATTCAAATTCTCTTCTTATAGATTATTCAATTGAAGAAGACCAAGACCCTTACTAATGAATGCTAACATTTTCTCCAAAACCACTTTTACAGAGAAACTTGATCTCTATTTCCCTTGCACAAATTTTTATTGTATATTTAACGCAGAACAAAAATGGTATGATGTACCTCACTTGAAGCAGACTACGTACTTCCGAAATTTTTGAACTTCTATAAATTCTAAATTTTGAGTTTTTACGTACTTCTAGAATGTGCGTAATTTTTGGATCTATGTAGATTTCGAACTCCTAAATTTTATAGTGAATACACAATCTTGTGATTTCCCTTGTAACAAATCCAAAGATGTAATAGCTGATTTCTTCAAGTTAACATTATGTTGTATATATACATATGTGATATGTATCTGCCCTCTGTATCTCCCTTCTGTATCATCTTTACATATATGCCTTCATTATCTTTGTTCTGTATCTGCCTTAGTTCTCTTCCTTATATATCTTCCTTCATTGAATTCTGACTTTGTTGACTTCCTTATCTACCTTCGTTGAATTCCTTCCGCAATCTTTTGTGGTAAATTCAGGCTCTTCCACAACGTAATCTCAAAATTCCTCAATTAATTTCTGGTATATGTTTACTATAGGTTCATACATATATATATATATATATATATATATATATATATATATATATATATATATATATCCTCATACCCTTTTCAAAACATCCACGAACTTTATTCTAGACTTGTCTTCATTTTCTACATAGGAATCTGTGCTTTATTATTTTTTCAAATGGTTGTATAACATATGCTATTTATATAGTGTCAAGACTATATTTTAGGCTGACCATTCAAGTAATATTGAGGCCAAATTTCAACAATGTTTATGATGCATTTTTTCACTTCTTTTAAAGCTTGACTTTCACCTTTATTTGATAGCTGTTGTGAGCTTCTTTCACAGGGTCATGGATCAAATCTTCCTAGGCTAGATCCTTCATGTTGGAGATACTTAATTCTATTTAATCCTAGATGAAAAAAACCTAATAGACATCAAGAAGAAGTCTTTCTACATAAAAAAATCTTGCTCATGAAACCCATGAAGCAAGTACACCAAAAAGACATTTTATTATCTTTGTCTTCTTATTTACATAAATACATAATTACATAGTCAACATGAAGACCAACCTAGTTACACTTTTCAACAATTATCAATATCATGAATTGGAATGAATATAACACTTTCAATTTTCCTTAACATGTTTCATTTTTCATTCAAATTTTTATGTAAGAATAAGAGAGGAATTGGCCATTTCGTTTTTAACACACTTATGTTATTTATGTCAAGGTTTTTTTTTGCAGGTTTGGGATGATCGAATGATCATTGAAGGAAACAAATTTTTTGGCCCAATTGGTCTTCAAAGGACCAATTGTATGAGAAAAATAAGGACAATTCCATGTCCATATCCATCAAGACCATTACCTTTCCTCCCTTTTGAATTATAAATCCAAGCAAGAAATTCAAAGCAAGCCATAGTTATTTTCCTAGAAAGAGTAAGTTGTTCATTTTTATTCACATACACTTTCCGTTACTCTTTTTTTACTCCTAACCCACAAATAAAAACAAGAATCTCACTTACATGCTTATTTCCCATTGTGATTTTCCACTGTCATCTTCCATTTCCATTTTCCTTCTCCTATCCTTTTCATTTCACAAATAAACCTTGCTTCAATGCAAATTATTGAGTCCATAGTCCTTCGAGTCTAAAATACTTTCAAAGAAACCTCGGGGTTTGGATGCCTTAATGGCAAGTCTTCTTGCTGACGAACGATGGGAATACATTAATGTCCCTTGTTCATCGGATCTTCTAAGTACTCGACAATAGCAAAATTATTCGTACCTAGAAAGATGTCTTTGGAAATATTGACTCTCATTGTCATCAAAGGTGAGGGTTCTCATGTTGAATAGTGGCATCTATTAATGTCTACTAAGTTAAAAATTTCATGCTATGTTCGACATCAGAACATCTATTCACATAGTAGTAATTATGCCAATGAGTTTTGAATACATGGAAACTATCATTTTCAGCAGTTTGGAGCAAATGAAGAAGATATGCAACTACAACATATCAACACCATTATGCAGCTGCAGAATCAGATGACAGGTGAAAAATTAGATGGTAGCTACAGAATCAGAGGACAGCTTCAGAATCAACATCATTTGCAGCAAATTCAACAGTTTTAGCAGAAGCAATAAAACACCATCTTCACTCTTTTATCCATAACTTGTACAACCACATGAAGACGATTATGATCATAATTTTACAGCCACCACATATGCACCTAATCCATGTTCAAAGGGTAAGTTAAATTATGCCATTTTCTAACTTTTTACCATACAATTCCTTGAAAATCTAGAGTGATAATTTTTGGAAAAAACACTTCTTTCCTCATTTCATAAAATTGCCAAAACCATCATTTGGGGGGGGGGGGGACATTCATATTCACATTTTCCCACATTCATATCACATTCAAAACCCCACGTACTTTCAAAATATATTAACTATTACATTATTATTATGAGCATATAATGGCTTTTCAAAAGTACTTAAAGATAATTGGATGCAAACACAGTTATGGTTGTCACACAAGAACCAACCATGATGCAATCCAATAAAGATATACTTTGCAACAATAATTAAATTATCATTATGCAAATTTCAAAGATCAAAATTGAATGCAACAAAAAAATATGGTTGAAACACAAGAACCAACCTTGTTGCAATTCAACTAAAAGACTTTGCAGAAGTATGAAGTTATCAAATGATATTATGCAAAGTTAAGCCAAATCTGAAAGGATAAAAAAGAATTAACATAATAGATTGCATGAGGACATGCAATGGCTTCAGTTGGGGGGTATGTTGGGCCCTGAAATTGTGATTTACTTCCATTAAATTTTCACTTACATTTCCATATTATAACCTTCACTCCACCTCCATTTCATTACATTTACCGTACCATTACCACTATTGGGTTACATTTATGTTTTTCCAAAATTTATTGATTCTTAGTATTTTTAAGTGAATTTGTGGTTAAAAATTAGAAAATAATATGCACATACCTATACCTAACAAGTGGAATGAGTTTGTTGTCATGTGTAGGTCAAAAAGAAGCTTCCAGAAGACCCTTATGTGGTCTCCTAAGGCCAAATTCGAATTTGGATGTAGAAGATCATGGGATCATAAGGATATATGTCTCAATTTCTATTTGTATTGTAACTCTATGAATACATGTGCCTTATCACTTCCTATTTGGATTGTAACTCTAGAGATATAGGGAGAGATTCATGGAATCTCATTAATGAGATAACTTCTCATGTTTTGTATAAATAGTGGAAGCTTTCTCCTATTAGATCAAGTGTAAAATTGGGGTTATGCTCAAGGTTTGAATACATAATTAGATTGTGGCACATTACTAATGAATGTTCCTTCATTTTGACTTGGTTTTTCTTTCACATGGAGCATCTTGATTTACCATCTCTCATATTTTTAGATCATCTACCTAAAATGTGTGATATTTACTTGCTTATATAGATTAAAGTTTATTTTATTTCTTAGTATTAGTTTTAGAATAACTGTGTAATATTTTATTCATTTCAAAAGGAAATATTTATATATTTTCCAATTACATTAAGTTTGAGGAAATAGAGCTCATAGTTGTTTAGTTACCTTTCATGTTTTGTTGTTTATTTACTTTGATCAAACTATCAATTCATTGTATAATTGAATAAAATATCAAGCCAAGAAGGTGAATTGTCATACTTCTAAATTGGGTGATTGAATGTTCAACCTATGCAATCATTGAGCTTTACTTTTACATTATTTTACATTGTTTTCTAGATTTAGATCCTCATTCAATTATAATATTGGGTGTTTTTAAGATCATTTCAAGAAGGTGATTTTATCATATTTCTAAATGCTTGAATACCTAGCTAATGAAATTATTGAGTTTTCCCTTTGCATTCTTTAATTGATTTCCTAGATTTAAAGACTAAATTATAATTGGTTGCTTATCATCTCAAGAGGGTGATTCTGTCATACTTCCATATTGGATGTTGGAATGATTGAACATACCATAGTTGTTTTTCTTTACATGCTTTGAAATTCTTTCTTAGATTAAAATTTCAATTCCTGCAAGTGTGATTGCATGCTATATTTTCTTTTGAATTAGTTTTATTTCTTTTTGTTACTTGATTTCATAGGTTAGTTGAATTTCATTTTCATTATTTGATTTCATAGATTAGATGAATTTTTTTGGTTATTTTGTAGTTAGATTGATCTAAACTGAAAGATAATTTATAGCACATGCAGTACACACATGCTTCACAAGCTTACAAAGTCCCCGGGTTGATAAATTAAATGACAGGAAATATTTTTTCCCCGATTGTAATAATTGAATATAATATTATGTTGCAAAAATTGGCACTTTGCACAATATTTGACCCAATTTCAGGTGCATAGATGCAGAATCTAGATTGGTGCTAAATTATAAGACCCTTCCAATAACTATGTATGAAATTTTTTTCTAAATTTGGGAGATTATGAACACAACAATTTGTTTTCATTTAATCTTATGCAAAAAAATTTTGAATTATCTTATACAAAAGGTAGGAAGGAATGATTATAAACTATAATAACTGAACTGTTGCCTGCCATGTGGTTTGTCTAGTGATGGATAGTTGTCGTCAAAGACCTCTGTGTCACCGACTGAGATAGCGCATACAAGATGTTGGTCTATGAAACTTGCAACTTTGTGAGAATCATATGGTTATGAATCTTGTTTCACTAACTTTTCATAAATATAAATGTACTTTTATCAAGTTCTCTTTTGATACCATAAATGACATCTTTAACATCCTTGAGCTCTACTAGTAAATACTTATTTATAAAAGATGACAACTGCGTTCATTAGATCGGTTCCTAGATCTCCCTCTTATAATTTTATGTTCTTATATTATGCCTCTATGGCTGCCTTTCCATTTTGTAATACATTTCTTTTTTATATTCCAAAACAGAGATACATTCAAGACAGTGAGTCGACTCCTTTCTTTTGTAGTGGGATAGAGATCGAAGGTAGGATTCATTGCATTGTTGTGGTATCTATCATATCATATTATTCCTCATATTCTTCACATTCTGTCTTCTTATCCTCATTTGATATTACAGTCCAGATAGAGATATCTAAAACTGAATATATATATATATATATATATATATATATATATATACATATATATATTATTTTTGGGATACAATATATATATATATATATATATATATATATATATATATATTGTATCCCAAACAATAATATACTAGCCATGTAATCCTTCACTAGAATTCTCAGTCATTATCCTTCACAGTTCCTGAGGTTCTTATCCAAACTATTTCTTTTAGATGTCCGAAGTTGATGCTCCAAATGAACTGTAGACCATCCTTATATACACATGACATATATTTTTTTTGAGCTGACATGAGAGGCTGCTTTTAAGCTGACTTGTGCAGGGGTATGGAGGCCCACTAGTTCACTGTACATAGGCTGAATTGAAAGGTCACTTCAATGCAGACCTTGAGGGATGTTTGTGCCATGATTTCAAGGCTTGTGTGACATGGTCTTTGAGGCATACAAGCATAACTTGACTCTTCATTAACATGAATCTTAGTTAGTAAATTTATGACAAGTTGAAAAATCCCTAAAAGACATCAAGAAGAAGTCTTCTTACCTATAATAAAACCTTGCTCATGAAACCCATGAATTAAGCATACCAAAAATATATTTTATTATCTTTGTCTTATTTGTTACATAAATACATAATTACATAGTCAATATGAAGACCGATCCTAGTTACACTTTCCAACATGCTCCAGTAAGGACCCTTTTTCAAACATAACATCACAAAATGGCTTTCTCTATGGCGCTATAATATTAATTTGCAGAAGATGCTTCTTTTTGTAGAAAGGTATCATTGCTGAAGTAAGGCTAAAAAAATAGTCACCAGATAGCTTATGAGATTCAATATAGTCAGAATCAAAATTTCTAGTCAACCTGAAATATGATTTGTGAGTAAACCCCATTTTTTAATCGACACTGCACTTTAGGTACCTCAATCCCATAAAAACTCTTCCAACATGTCTGTGGTGGATCAAACATGAATTTAGAACATAGCCTAATAACAAATAAAATCTCCAGGAATTTATTTTTTAGGTAAATGAGACTACTTATCAACTTCATATATAAGGTAAGATCAATAGAATCCTAATCATTATTGGTTCATAACTTGACTCATGCATCCATGGGAGTGGGGGGGAATGTTAATTTTAGTTAAAAATGGTACGCTCTATGCTTAGCACAATTACTGCAATGTCCTTCTAGAAACCCAATGGCAGTTTCCAAATTACTTTTCAATAGCAATCACATTAACCATAAATCACATTGACACTTTCTCTTCATGGTACCCAAACAAAGTCTCCAAGTTCACCTCATGAGAGCTTCAATAAGGCATCATGTCTCCAATATTGACTCCGAGATTAGCTTCTGCAATTATTCAACACTGCCTTAAGTTATGCAAGAATTTCAAACAATGTTTCAAAAAAATATGCTCCAAAGTTCTAAGGATGCTTCTTTAATTATTCCAGGTCCAAAGAAATTACCTCAAAGAGTTTCCAAGCAAACTCAATACTAGCTACAAAAACAGTATTCCAACCAAGATGCAATTGTGCCTTCAATTAAGATCTACAATAATTTTATCTTCAATGGAAATATCTGCTTAAAAATATTCCACATGTTTCCAATGTATCACCATAGGTCTACATAAAATTCTCCAGTGATCTACTTCAGTTCTGCAATAGATGCTTTCCGAAGTGAGCTTCACCATAGATTCAAAATTTCAAATTGATGTCTATGTCCATGAGTTGAATATTTTATAAACAAGTCATCATAGGTTCACATAGAATCCACTTTAAGTCTCTAATATGTCACCACAACGAAGCTGCAATAGAGATCTGCAGGAGGCATTGGAGCTTCAAAGAATAATATTAATTCAACAAATAGTTACATACCTAGAACAAATGGCACATTAATTGGCATTATGCTAATGTTGCATGTGTTTAATGATATTGCTCGCTATGTAGGTCAAGGAGGAGGAAAAAGAAAGGGTAATTGGGAATGTGGTTATTTGCTAGCATGAATTTTTGTTTGTGTTAATGCTTACTGTATAGTAATTGTTTTGTTCTTATAAGAACAACATAAATTGATAGTTTTGAGATGTATGAATTTGATGTCATTATTATTACTAGTAAATATACTCGGTTTGATTAGAATTCTTCATAGGTGCCTTCGTTGTATACTAGGAGCGATGGCATGCTGATATTTTTGAATTTTTGGATTTGAGAAAAAACCATGGCAAGGTAAAGTTGGTTATGAAGTTTGAGGAGGATTTTTAATGTATCCATGGAAAGGTTTATGGGCAATAGGAATCTCATGCATTGTTAATAGGAAGAAAACATGACAAGGGATTTGTTCTATGTTTTACGGATTCCAGATCTCTTTATGAAGAGATTCTAGGAAAATGATACTTGGTCATTGTTCTATCCTAATGAGTCTCATGGATTAATGAACTATTGGGGTGAAGAGTTGGATAAAATGTACCTCAAATATGTGCAGTAGGTATGTTGGCAAGCTAACAAACATATCATGTATTTTTTTGGGTTATTTGATATTATTTTCCTTTTTCTTTTAATTTTTAAGATTTTTAACTTTTAGTATTTAAATTTGGTTGAAATCATGTATGTCTAACTAGGGCAAGGTCAGGAAAATTGTACAAGCTCAAAAAATATGGTTTGCAATTTTAGAATCTCAGGTAGAAACTGGCAATCCTGATATGTTAGTTCCCTATATTACTAGTGTAGTACCTTATTGTTGTTAGTGTAGCCTCCTTATTGTTAATGTTTCACTATTGTAACCCCCATATTTTTATTATTGTGCCCTTACATTATTAATGCTAGGTCGAATAGGATTATATTGTGACCCCATGGACTCCTATGTATAGAAAGGAGGGTTTTTCATTTGTATCATCCAAGAATTGTTAATTTATGTAATGTAAAGGTGGTTTCCTCCTAAAAATGGATGATTTCTAAGGTGTTGATATCTCTTTTCTTCTATTTTTGGAGTTGGTTTCATAACATTTGGTATAAGAGCTTTGGATTCTAGGGTTTCACTTTTTAAAACAAGTCACTGTGGAATTTTCACTATCACTTTTTTCCTACAAGAGTTCAAACACTAAACAAAAAAAACTCATTTCGAAGAAATCCTGAGGCACTTCATGTCAAAATTTTAGATATTGGTTTGCAATATTTTCGGAGATATGATCTATGGAATTTAGGGCTTTTGTAGGCTCCTAAATTTTATCTAAAAGAGGTGACCTTGGGAAAATTATCATAACACTTTCTCTGAGCATCAGATTGGAATCTATAATAAGTGGTTAAAATTACACAGACTATAGTTTCTTGTGTATCAATTGTAGAGCCAAAGGAAAAAACAGTGACATGTGGCATGTCGTACAAGTTCGCTCTACTAAACCAGTACATAATTAGGTCCTTGTGGGATATTGGGCATAACTTTGCCTTGAAGAATCAAAATCAGGCAAAACCTATGGCATTCAAAATAATATTCAAAGCACTACTGCAGGACCGAATTTCATATATTGAAGGTCTGAAATCACAAAGATAATTCAGTTTCAATATCGAGCTCCTTAAAATCAAGAAAAAAGTGTGTATTAGTTTTTCAAATTGCATAAGTCTTGTTTGAAAAATCAGTTTGAGGTGATTCCAAGGGCATATTGAATCATAGGTATTAGTATTGGGTTCTAAAATGCCCCCTAAAAATAATTCAACACCCATGAAGAGGAAGAAGTGCAACAAGATATATCAAAATTACAAGAGTAGGTGCACCAAATTTTTCTCTCGCAAAGAGCAGAAAAAAATTAAATGGAAGTTTTGAAGAAAGGTGTGGAAGCTAAGATGGGTTGTTAATAGGAAGAAAATGGGGAAATAGATTTTTTCTATGGTCTATGGATTCCAGATCTCTTTATAAAGAGAGTCTAGGATAATGATACTTGGTCATTGTTCTATCCTAATGAGTCTCCTGTATTAGAAGACTGTTGGGGTGAATAGTTTGATAAAATGTACCTCAAATATGAGCAGCATGTATGCTAGGAAGCTAACAAACATCTCAGTGTATGTTTTTGGGTTCTTTGATATTATTTTTCTTTTTATTTTAATTTTTAATTTTTTTAACTTATTTTATTTAAATTTGGATGAAATCATGTATGTCTAACTAGGGCAAGGCCAAGAAAGTTGTACAAGATCAGAAACTATAGTTTGAAATTTTAGAATCTCAGATAGAAACTGGGAATCCTTATATGTTGTACAAAGTAATTGCATTCTTTCATATTTTATAGGCTTTGAGTTTGTTATTTGTTGCAACATTCATTGACCATAGTTTGGGTTTCATGATTTGTGCAATAGGAAGAGAAACCAACAAAATTTGGGAAAAATCAAGTCTTCAAATATTTGCACATATATTTTTGAGTACACTAGCCCAACAAAAAGTGAAATTTGTAATTTGGCATCAATTTCTCTACCGGGGTTTGTGAGAGAAAAGGTATGCTTGTTGAAAGTTATTCTTGTTACTATTTTAAGCTTAAAAGGTAGAAGCCTGAAAGACGATTATCCCTAATTTTGCAAGGTATTCCTATTGATTGTAATCCTTCAAATATTGCTAGCAGCTTGGGTTCTAAGAACCGATACATTGATTTTGGTCTGCTAGGAGAGGTTATTTTTTAACCGATACTTAAAAATATTTGTTTTGGTATTTTTGAGAGTGGTACTGATTGCTTGCTATTATAGCTTTGATTGACACATTTGCAACATTTTTTTTATGATAGGTCACATCAATAATTACTCAAAACCTGAATAAAATTATTGATGTGAACTAATGTCCTGTGAAAATCGCAAAAATATCAAATATGTGTCACAGACCTATTAGCATTGGTGTTTAGGGCCTTGTTGCTACATTTACCTTGCTTGGTATGCCATTTGACTCAGAGGAGGCAAGCTTCACAAAAACATTTGAGTGAATGTATTTTGGTGATTGTTTTTTCTAATAAATATGTTGTATGGTTATTTACTCTTTGAAATCTGCACGACAGGCTCAAAATTTGAACTTTGATATTTTTGAGACAATTTATTATCATGCCCTAAGGTCATCTCCTAGAATTTCTTCCAAGGATGGTCCTTATGAAACCTATGTTGGGAGTCATGTAATAAAGGTAGGTGTATTTATTTTGGATGTAGAAATTATCTTTGGAAGTGTATTATATGGTTTAGATACTGGCAATTGTCTAAGATACATTATCACTACAAGGAAAAGACCCTCTAGTGGATTTTTTTGAGGAACCCCTTATAGAAATACCCCATAAATTTGTTTATAGCAGAGGTTACTAGAGGAGGTTGGTGAGTGGAGGGTTTTACAGATGTTTTCCGTTCGGTGCGGTTATCATTCAACATCACACAGGTGCTCCTTACAAGAGAAAACACTGGTGTGTACAAAAAATTGGCACATCGGACACCGTGGGCTCTGTACGTACCCGCTCAGTGTGTCATATTACCATAGAGAACTAGTGCTTCACAACTCTTTCGCACTGGTGCATCATAAAACACCGCGCCAAAATCGAAACCGCTCGGTGTGGTCTTAAGAAACCGCACCAGTTCATCATAAAACAACGTGCCAAAACACAAACCGACCAGTGCATTCGTAAGAAACAACACCGGTGCACCTATAAAGCACGTGCACTAGAAAATGGTTAAAAAAAATTATGGCAAAAAAACTGGATTTTTCACTTTTTTTAGTGCTCTAGAGCTCAAAATTACCGGTGTGCTCTATAAGAGAAGGCACTGGTGTGCACAAAACATTGGCACACCTGACACCATGCCCTACATACTCACCCACCCGGTGCATCTTATTACTGTAATGCATCGATGCTTCACTACTCTTACACGTCGGTGAAGTGTAAAACATCACGTGAAAATAGAAACTGCCTGGTGCGGTGTTACGAAATCGCACCAGTGCATCATAAAACACCACGCCAAAATAGAAGCAGACCGATGTGTTTGTATGAAACAGAACTGGTGCACCTATAAAACACGTGCACCAAACAAGGGTTAAATAAAAAAAGTACGGCCAAAAAACCACATTCTTCAATTTTCTGCTCTCAATCACCGATGCGCTCTACAAGAGAGAGCATCGATCACACAAAACATTGGAATACCAGACACCGTGCACTCCATACACACACGCCCAGTGCGTCCTATTACTGTAAAGCACGGGTGATTCATGACTATTCTGCCTTGGTGCATGATAAGACTCCGCACCAAAACTGAAACAACCCGGTGCGGTGTTAAGTAACCGCCCTGGTGCATCATAAAACAATGCACCAAATCTGAAACTGCCTAGTGTGTTCATAAGAAATTTCACTGTTGCACATATAAAACCCTGCCCACCAGAATAGGGTGGAATAAAAAAAATTACGGTAAAAAAACCACATTTTTCACTTTTCTTAATACTCCAGAGCTCTCAAGCATCAGTGAAATTTATCCTTCTCTAATATTCCTTGACATCATTGCTCCAATTACACCCATTTCACGCACTGCTGTTATGAATTGGCCACCAATCTCCAGCTTGCATTTGGAAAAACGGTGGGAAATTTTTCTTTTGCAAATTCTACAACCAATATGCCTCCTCGATGGTGAAATGTAGAGGTATTTTTCTAGTTTTTTCATAATTAAGCTTTCTAGCAGATTAGAATTTGAAATAACCTTAAAATTAACCATTAAAAAATATTTTTTTTTGTTGCATAGTGTGCACGAGCCATTCATCTCGCACCACAACCGGTCCTAACATTATCTGTATCTTGTCTGAGGTGGTACCGAAATACATCCCGCATTATTTTAAAATTAAAAAAATTGTCGTGCGGTCATTTAGTGGGGCGCACCATTGACCATGGAAATAGAAACACGGTGTGTTGACAGATATATCTTCCCTAGTGTATGTCAGCTCACTGCATTTAGCATTTCGATAGGGTCAATGGTGCAATCGGGTAAAATATCGCACCGTTGACTATGTAATTTGTCAGGAAGTCGGTATGCTGACACTACTATACATGTCGGGGTGTATATTTTAGTCAGCACACCACTCTTGTGACACCATTTTTAGTCAATGGGTCTTGAAAAAATTTCAGGTGCACTTCATATGGTGTGTTTTATGTCATCTGGGGCACTGCCTCCGGTGCTCTACAAACAAAAGCCACACCAAAACCAGTGCATGACTATTTTTTTGGTGCACCGAATGGTCTATTTTTTTTCCAAAAAAAATTATGTACTTATATTCCTAAATACATGTCTGATTTAATAAAAACAAAAATATTTAATATGTCAATGATTCAGAGAGAAGAGGAGGAACAATAGCAACAACAAGCAGAGCAGTATGACAAGCTTCACTAGTGGGAGGCATGAGAGAGGGAGAGAGATGCGTACCCTCGCTCTATTACAGCAGATACCCAGGGGCTCTTAAGGCAGGTAGGCCTCCTCAAGTTCTATGAGTAGGCTACTTCCCTAAAGGCCCATAGTGTCTTTTTGAGACATCTTATCTGCAGGTGGAATGCCCACCAACATGCTTTCTAGGTTGGGCATGACCAGTGGTACACACCCACTGAGGAGGATATTTATTTCATTATAGGGCTACCGAGGAGAGGGGTGGATTTTCCCTCATTCCCAGAGGTTCCAGCTAGTTGTGTAGCAAGGATTCAGTTAGTTTACTCCTAGAGATACATTGGAGCATATGTATTGTCTCCTTTAGAGTTTCAGGTCCTTGGAGGTCAGCTACGTATTGGTGCATTTGGTAGACAATACGTGCAGTTCCTCTCACTTCTCATTTATACCATTTCAAAGAACACCAATGATGGGCAACGCATTAGTTTCCCGCTTCTATATTATGTTTATTCTTTAGTACAGGAGCCATGACTTGTCAGGTGGTCTGCCAATTTTTTGTGGCAATTTTGTGTTGCCTTAGATAGAAGTCGTGCTCATGCACAAGGGAAGTTCTACTTCCCTTTTTCTTTAGAGTTTTTTTGTTTATTTTTTGAGAGGTTTCCAGAGATGAGGCCTGCTTTTTCTTGGTAGCCTCGTAGGCCGATTTTGGAGGTTTGGATGCACATGTGGGGGTAGATGATGCCTAGGAGGGGAGATACTATGTTTCCAGCTAGTGTTGATGAGTTGAATCCCTTCATTATGGTCCCCTGTCCTTATGCTAGATTGGATTGGCAAGGGTGTACCAACATCCTCTTCACATATGATGAGCCACCAGATGATAGAGGTAATATTACTATTTTATTTATATTTATTCTAACATGTTCTTTAACTTGTTTTTATTAAATTGTGTAATGAAATTGTCTAATTATTGTTGTCTACTTGTATATATTTTGTAGAAATTGGCTCTTTTGATAGCAAGGAGATGCCAAAACCACCACATGATCCAGGTGTGGATCCTCATGACAATTAGAACATGGAAGATGCTGAGGATCATGATCAGGAGGCCAGTGCATAGAGACATGCTCCTGTTGGTGCGTTGGTACCACCTTTTGCTAGGTGTGGTCGACCTAATACTCGATACAGAACGGAGTTGGGAGACCAACTCCATGCATTTATTGTTAAGGCGTGCATCATGCCCTATCATTACAGAGACATACAGGCTAATGATAGGCTAATACGGATGTGGAGAGGCATGTTGCATGACATGTATAGCCTGATGCGACATGACGTAGGAGCTACGATGTTACGTGACTAAGGACGATATTTGCATGTTATAGGTGTGGTCGAGTCGCAGCATGTGATGGACAATCAGCAAGAAATGACTCATCTCATGATCGCTCATATGGCTCCACACCTGATGAGCACGAGGCTTCACCGGCATCTAGCAGACATCATGGAGTTGAGGCTGGACCATCGGCCACGTCCAGTCATCAACTTGCAACATCCATCAGTACTAGTCATGATCATGAGCAGGCTGGACCATCTAACGTCGAGGCTGCACCATTGACTGAGCATGCCTCCACTAGTATTTATTATATTTATGTTGTACTACCACCACTTGATACATCCATCAGTACTAGTCATGATCATAAGTAGGCTCGACCATCAACCGTCGAGGCTGAACCATTGACTGAGCATGCCTCCACTAGTACTGCTATTGATGTTGTACTACCACTAGCTATTCCATGACTTTTATATTACAATTGTATATTTTTAACATTATTAAGTTATATATATATATAGTCCATGTATTTTATGTTCATGTTGTAGTTGTACTTAATTTACATGTTGGTGATCATCACGATGTGTATATTGTTAGGTCATGTTAGATATGTTCATTTAATGTTTAGTTTACAGATAGTTGTGTATGTGATAACATGAGTTATTTGACATGAGATGTATATTTGATGTTTGTGTTGTGATGATGTTAATATATAATGTTAATTTGATGTTTGAACATATTTTTTAGTCGAATACAATGTTTGTACGATGGTTATCATGATCGTGATGTTTATTAATTAATTGAATATTAAATGACCATGACATGTATTAAATATTGTGTAGTGATTGTAATTTAAATTTAAATTTTAATTGTATGTAAAATTGTAAAATTGTATTTGTATATGTAATTGTAATTTTAAATGTAATTGTGTGTAAAATATTTAATGTAAAATTTTAATTGTAACTGTAATATTTAATTTATTGTAAAATTATTGTAATTGTAATTTTAATTGCAATTGTATATATGACAATTTGTAAAATTGTAATTGTAATTGTAAATGTAATTCTAATTCTAATTGTATATTGTAAAATATTTGTAAAATTTTAATTTTATTACTGTGAAATGATTGTAATTGTAAAATTTTAATTGTAAATGTAATTGTATGTAAAATTAAAATTCTAATTCTAATTCTAATTCTAATTCTAATTGTATGTGAAATTGTAAAATTGTAATTGTAATTGTAATTCTAATTCTAATTCTAATTGTATGTAAAATATTTAATGTAAAATTTTAATTTTAATTGTAATATTTAATTTATTGTGAAATGATTGTAATTGTAATTTTAGCTGTAATTGTATATATGAAAAATTGTAAAATTGTAATTCCAATTCTAATCGTATGTAAAATTCTAAAATTTTAATTGTATTTGTAATTGTAATTGTATGTAAAATATTTGTAAAATTGTAATTGTAATTGTAATTCTAATTGTATGTAAAATATTTGTAAAATTTTAATTCTATTACTATGAAATGATTGTAATTATAAAATTTTAATTGTAAATGTAATTGTATGTAAAATTAAAATTCTAATTCTAATTCTAATCGTAATTGTATGTGAATTGTAAAATAGTAATTGTAATGGTAATTCTAATTCTAATTCTAATTCTATGTAAAATATTTGTAAAATTTTAATTGCATTAATGTGAAATGATTTTATTAAAATATTTAAATTTGTAAATTTGTAAATAATTGTAAAATAATAAATCTAGAATAATATGAATTTTTGTAACATAATAAAGTTTAGAAAATAATGCAAATAAATTCATGTACTTTAGAATTATCATTATTTTACTATGATCTTACATATAAAAAAAAACTTTATACAGTCTGGTGCACTTATCATCATAACACGCACCGGGGCGTATTATTACTTAGATGCACCGATGCTTCAAAAATATTCTACACCGATGCGTCAAAAAACATCGTGCCAAATAAAAAACCTCGATCTTACAAACCGCTCCAGTGTACCTATAAAACAACGTGCACCGAAACAGGGTTATTCTATAAAGTGAAGTATTGGAGCAGTGAAGGGTTCAAATCATGGGTAAGAATTTTCTGAGGAGTTGAGGGTTTAAAAAGACAAGAGTTCAAATTTCTGCTGAGAAGTTTATAGCAAAGAAAATAAGTGATTCAAACAGAAAGACGGACAAATACGCTTACAGGGATGCAGACAGCTACAGAGATCGACATAGTACAAAAGGAGTACAGGTTGAGACCTGTAGAGAGCATTCGGTTGAGGCAAGTGATGGGGTTAAGAGGTCCCATGATGGAGAAATGGAGAGAAGATTTGATGGTAGAGAAAGATCAATCGAGGCAGTTGATAAAGCCAAGAGGCACCATGAAGGGAGGGATTCTCATTCCTTAAGGACAACAAACAAAGATCAATTGATGTTGTTGATCGAGATGGTAGGTCCCTTGAAAGGAAAGATTCTCCAGAATGCATTTAAAAGAAGCTGGGAGTATTGTCTGTGCTTCGATTGGCTTACATAAACTTTTATCGACAAAGATGACATCGCATAAAATCACATCTTCGACTTTCAATTGAACCTGAATGACATCTCTAACTTTTTTGAGTTGTGGTCCTGTGGATGAAACCAATAAAAATTCTTCTTGTATTATAAATGAAAATGACCATTTCTATGGGAAGAAAAGCATGGATACCTGTAGCTACGATATTTCCATCTGCAAATCGGTTTCCCATTGAAAAAACTAATATAATAGCCTATTTTTCAATGTCTTTCCTCTGCTCAACCCTATACTCATTTTCTATGGGAAACCATTTCCTCTACATGTAATAACTGCATCGTCTAGTCGAAAATCGATCTTATTTTGCTAACAAATGCATAATGAAGGACTCATTGTCATTGCTCCCAAAACATTACCCTTCTACAGATTATATGTACTAATTGTTGGTAGGCCATCCATATATCTGCAGATTATATTCTAAAACATATTGGTTGCAAATAGTTAAGTGCCAATTATAACAGGTTCATATGCCAGAATTTCCCACTTGGGCCCTATAGTATTGCATCTTCACATGCCCCACATTGCATTCTCTCCACATAATCAGTGGGGACTTCCTACAATAAAAAATGCATTGGAAGAATAGTTATTTCCATCAAGAATTTATCAAATTCCAATTCTCAATTTTAATTCTAATTCTAATTCTCAAGAATAAACAAAATTATAATTCTCAATTTCTATGATTGAAGTTCACTAAATTTTGGTGTACACACCTAAAAGTAATTTCGGAGCCTTAACCGAAAATCAGTGCTAATGTACATATGATCGCATTGGTGCTGGTGTTACAAAAAGACACACCGGTGTACTTCTATTAAGTGACACACTGGTGATGAATAAACTCAAATAAAAAAAAGTGCAAGTCTATTTTCTTTAAGTGAAAAAAAAAGTGGCAAATTGAAAAATGGGCAGCAAAATGTTTTCAAAAATCTAATTTCATAAAATAATTCTTTAAATACTAAACACTTTTCATTATTTCACTATTTTTGCTAAAATGTTGAGCTAGATATTTGTAGAAGACATACCAAGAGAAAGAGAGCACGAGGGCATTGTGGAGCAGCAAAATACGTTCGAAAATAAGTATTCAGACAATAAAAAACCAAACCTCTGGTGATTCAAACCCTGTGTCATAGAATTTCAAACCATCTCGTGATTAAATTTGATTTTGTTTTACTTTTTTTCTTCAGTTTTATCCATTTTTACCCTAAACACTTCATTTTTTTGTTTTTCCCTTTCTTCTCCCTATTTATGTGATTTCAAAATTATGGATTTTCATTTTAGATTGACATCCAACCCACGAGACAACTTGCATAGTTGGATCCCAATCCATTCAGCCATTACGTGAATTTTTGGAAAAAAATGTTTTTTTTTTAGAATCTATGCTTCTATGATCCATATAAAATTGTAAAATCTCTTTCGGTAATAATCACATATAATGGAACGTTGTCAACGTGCTTCGAACCAACCAGTGTGGTTCATCATCAGGATCTAGTCCTGATGATGAACCACACTGGTTGGTTCGAAACGCTTCGACAACGTTCCATTATATGTGATTATTACCGAAAGAGATTTTACAATGATTTTTTTTATTAGTGCACCCTGCATAACCGAGCACATTGGTGCGTTGTATTATAAAGCGCACCACGCAAGTACAGTGTAATAAAAAATTTGAAAATAAGTTTTTTAAAATCAGTGCGCCATATCTGAAATAGGGCACTGGTGCTCTATGTTATGAGGATAGCACTGTACAGTCTATTACATTGTTTTTGCAGTGCGTTTATAATATCATATGAACCATACGGTCTATTATATTGTTTTGCGGTGCATTGGTAATACCCCCATGCACCGGTGGTGATGCATGCATCAAGAAAGGCACAACTGTGTCTTGAGATTTATTTTTTACCTAAAAAGTTGACAATTTATTTATTAATATATTAATGAATGATATGGTACAGGTTTTAGATTGATAAAAAAATGACTGAGAAGAGATGAAGTAACAAAAATACTAATAACACATCAAGAAAAGCAAAAAAGTCAAGTTCTTTGTAAATTATTTATAAAAAATATTATTTTTGAACTATATGTAAGTTTATCTAATATGTATTGTTTACTGTGTATCATGCAGAGCCAGAAAATGATGAAGCTCGATAAAATTATTTTTGATCTAGGACCAGAAGAGCATAAAAGCTTGATGAAAAAATTGCAAAAGGATGAATCAGGTGAATGAAAAAATACTATCGATCCAATATGAGTTTCTTTTTCTAATTATCATTAATAATATACTTAAAATTTTTAGATAACATGTGTCAAACAGTCTATTAATTCACATCTATTTAATGTTCTACAAGGACCAACAACTCAGAAAAGGAATGTTGTTCTAAGAAAAGAAAAGAAATAGAACATGCAAATGAAAATGAATTTCTCCTTAGCTCATCTAGAGTGGTGCTAGAAGTTAACGAAAGGGGGAAAACCATTTACAAAAGTCGGAGGGATCTAGTGGAATGAATGTATAGATGTTCTTTCCACTTACAATACAAAAATCAATCCAATAATTCCAAGAACCACATTTTATCTAAAGTATAGGAAGAGTTTCCAGAGAATTGGTCAATGAGACATTTCAGACTTTTAATAGCAAAAATGTACAACAACAAAAAATAAGTAATGAAAAGGTAATATTCCTTTAAATGTTTGTCTAGAATTATTAACAAATATCACTTTTGTTATATTTACTTTTCAGATATCAATAAAACAATAAAATATTTTATTGTCATGTTACATTTTCAGGAAGATTATGAAAATCTCAAAATATGAATGAGCTGATATCAGAAATATGCCAATAGGAATGTCCAAAAAGGTGTACAAGGAGATGGTCAAAGAAATGGAAAAAAATTCATCGCAGGAGGAGCCATCTCAACCTCAACGTGCTTCAAATGTAATATGTAATCATTGAATTTTTTTATCATTAGGTTTAATAAATAAACAATTTAGCATTAAATATTAATTCTCAAGATTTTTCTTGCAAAAAAGAAAAGAGAATGGAACCCATTTAGCACATAAAACAGGATGACAAGGAAGAAAAGGGTTGATATCTAAGTTTGTGACTAATTATTACTTCCGTATAACAGCTTAACATTATTTCATTTTTGTATTTTTTAAGTGGTTTTACAAAAATCATCATTGAATGTCTTCAAACAGGTGCTAACATACAAAGAAGAACCATCAGGAAAATTGATTGAAATTGGTTTAAATATGGGTTGTGATTATATGTTGGCATATCAAAAATTAATTGTGCAATTTGTATGCATCTATCGATCTTATTTTACTTAGCTCCGTCTATAATTAATAGAACAAAAACATATTTTATATTAAATATATGATTTTTTATGGGGTATTAAACTTGTAGGAAACAAAGTATGGAACTACACCAATAGATGAAATTTTGAAAGATGGCATGGTACATGGTTTTGAAAGAATGTGTATAGTTTATGATTCAATTGTTGCTATGGTACGTCATTTTTCTTTTCAATTTACATTGATGTATATTATTTAATATTGCAATTTTCATTATTCTCACCAATATATATACACTCATTTCAGTTTATTTTTATGTTTGTAGATGGAAGGTGAAGAAGAAGAAAACAATCAACACTATGAACAAAACATTCTTGAAAATAACCCAAGTGATGGAAGTAGCTCTAGCAGTGACATCAGTTCAAGCGAAGAATGATGATCACTGTGTTTGGATATCAAAGCAAGGCGTTGTATTTTTTGAAATATGTCTGTGAAATCAAACATTTTGTTTAATGTAATGGACATAGTGTCCCAATTGAAAGACAAGGGAATACCAATAACTGTCCCATTTTGTATGATAAGGAATGTCTTATTCATATATATTATATATCATAAAATATGTTCTAATTTATTCTATTGTGTTCTCCATTGTCGCTATTTCGTTCTACATTGTCGTTCTCAAATGCACTAATAAAAATTTAATTCATATGAATATTTTATAATATATATATATATATGTGTTGACTTTTGATGAATAATTAATTTTTAAAAACCACAATAATTATGATATGATATAACAAATGAATACAAACATCACATTCAAATTCATTAATAAAAATTTAATTAATATGAATATTGTTATAAGATGTGTCAACTTTTGATGAATAATGAATTTAAAACAATCACAATAATTGCACTGTCACAATTCGATGTTTCTAAAAACTACAAAATGAAAACCGGTGCATGTCAGTAACTCTACACTAGTGCATTTGTATTAAGAAGCACGTTGGTGCGTTTCTATGACCTATGAGCACTGAACAAGCACCGAAACCAATTAAAAATATCTTTGTGTTTGTGCGGTACGATGCACCGGTGCATTTATGTGTCTATACGCACTGGTGTCGTTGTACGATTTATGGGCACCACACGAATACCAATACCAATTATAAATCTCGGTGTGTTTGTATGATACTGCGCACCGGGGCATTTATGTGTCTATAAGCACCAGTGCATTTTTAAGACCTATGGGCACCGCATGAATACCGATACCAATTACAAATCTTGGTGCCTTTCTATGATACTGTAGGTGTGTTTCTATACGTCTATGCACATTGATACGACCTATGGGAACTGAAAAAGTCCCAAGACTAATTTGAACGACCTTGTGCGTTGTATCACCAACATTATGCCCGGTGAAATTTTGTATCTTAACGGCCCAGTGCATTCTCCTTTGACAGCCCCGGGGTGCCTTGTACATGTATGCACTGGTGTGTTAAAGCCAGAGTAGCACACCGATGAAATAAACATCTGTAATAACCTTCAACCACCCATTTTTTTTTATTTGTGTTGAATTTATATTAAAAGCTCTGCCAAAACCTCCATAACCATAAACATATGTTGTAGCAAATGTTTTTTTGACAATTTTGGCCAATTTTATAACACCAAAAAACTCCTTTATAACCTCTGCTAGATGGTATTTTCCTTGTAGTGTATGAGGGTAGATGGTTTTGAGTTTTAATTTCTTTCCAAATTGGTGTGCAAGGAATAAGACATGTGGGGTGTTACACGTTCAAGTCGATGGGATTGGGTTGCCTTAAGGCAAATGATTGCAAAAAATGGTGTGAAAAATTCTCTCCTTCTTGCTCCTATGCCAACAACATCAACTAGTAAAATTATTGGGAACAATGATTTTTTTGAGCCATACACATTAAATATTTATAGAAGGAGAGTGTTAAGGTAAATTTCTCATTATTAAGAATATTTTTTTTAAATATTGAAGTGATTAAAATGTAATCTATGTTTTTTTTTCTAGTGGTGAATTTGTAGTGGTCAACAAGAATACTGTCCATGACTTGACGGATGTTGGGCTCTGGAATCCTGATCCAAAGGATAATATTATTTATCACAATGGTTCAGTTTAAAGCATTAACAAATGCCATCATCTATGTTATAAATTCTTAGGATTTTCTAACTCATTAGAAGGAGAAAGAAAAATGAACAGTGGAAGGAGATAGTGAGTTTGGAAGCCATTGACAAGAATGTTGCAAAACTCGGATCAACAAAAATCTTGTTAATTAGATGTTGTTCACATCTAAACTCTATTATGTTATTTTATGTGTGGAAGATTTTTCTTCTTACCATAGTTATATTTTTGATGTTCACTAACAACTGCTCCTTTGATTGCAAGATGATAGAAGAGATTGGTTTGAATAACTTGGAACACTTATCTCAAATGATTCTAGTCTTGCTGGCATTCTTAAAAGATGACACACCAGTTGTTATCCATCAAACTATTACCAGTGGGAAAAATTTATTTCGTAACACATTTGAACATGCTATGCTACATGTATATTTATATGTTATATTATTAGTGTTTTCTATCGGTAACAATAGTTGAAACCTCAACATGTATACTTTTTGAAAATTTTCTTATTTCATTTTCCTGTGTCTGCAAAGTAGGTCTAGGAAATACTATGACATGTGTTAGCATTGACTTCATGTAAATTTCGTCACTATGATTAAAGGTTATTTTGAAATTTGGAAAAGCTATCAAAATTCACCTCTCAAACCACACAATTACATGTAATCTATTGCTGACTAATCTCAGTGGTGAAGGAAACACATGTATTTCACTAAAGTAATTAAATTTTCTTCATTTTTTTGAATATAATATTTATTTTTCTATTCTTTCCAGCAATGTAGACACCTTTTAGGACTCTCCATGCCTACATAATACTTCTCTTTAGAGTCTTTCAGTGTCCTCTACAAAGGATATAAGCAGCAAGGGAAATTTCCCTTGCCACTGTAAAACCATTTCATTGTTGACATACAAAGAATTATAGTGAATTTATGAAATATTTACTTGCTCGATGACTCCTGTAACCCTGTTATATTATTATCATGGATTTTTTCATTTCTTGAACACATCCAATATTATGCTCACTTGTTGCATTAATTTAAGGCAACACTACTGCTTTGTTGAAGAATGATTGCTCAGAAGACATAAGAGAGAAGAGTGGTGTTAACAATTTTGGAAATAGTGTTTTGACCACTTCCTAAGGGAACAATTTGATAGGTGGTTGCATTTGGCAGCTAACTTCTTGAAAATTGAGTTACTTTAAAATTATTTGGAAATGTACTTTTGATGAGGTACTGTGTACTCAATGAGCAATAAAGACTACAACTATTTATTCATGTATGTACACCCAATACATAACATGGCATCTTTATTCTGTTAAATATATGAATATAAAACACAATTACTAAGTGATCACAAAAATGATAACTATGTCACAAAAACTAGACAACAAATGTTCCTTTAAAACATACCTGACAACAGTGTGCAGACTATTTTGTAGCTTAATGCAATGTGTAAAACACTATGAGTTGATGTAATTTTTTGTGAAATACACATATTATGATTTATTAAATATTAAAAATCTATCATATGACAATAGGTCATTCCATGTTGAGCAAATACTTAAATCCAATTGACATCAAGTTAAGGAGGACCTTGCGATTGAAAGTTGATATTATAAAATCATGTCTTTGATGGAGTCCTTGAAGGGTGAGATACAAAAATGACCGTGGACCATAAATATTTAAGCTTTTTGAGCCACTATTTTTGTTTAAGTTTGAGGATCCTCATTAAGTTTCATGGGATGCCTTAGATCTAAGAGGTCTCACCCATCATTGAACTCATCAGTTTGTGATGTTGGCTCTCTGTGTCATGGCCAGACAACCAAATTTGGTAATACCTTTTTTTTGTGAACTTGTTTGCCTGTTGATTGCATTTGATGTTGGCTTGATCCTTCGTGGAATGATGAGAGGAAGTTGGTGATAAAGCCTTGGTAGGGGTTTAACAAGACCATGCTCATTGTACAAGACACCATGTCCTAGTAATAGAATATCTGGCAAAGATGTTTAATTCCATCGTCACCTAGTGAACTTGAGGCTTAGTTTGTGGAAAAAATTATACATGATAGCCACTATATCAGCCCAAGAAAATTTTTGTTCACTATCTCAACTATCAGTCTATGGACATAAATTATACATGATCGCCTCTTTATCTGCTCTATAAATTTTTGATCAATATATCAACTCTTTAATTTAAAGTAAAATAAAAATATTTAAACACCCACCTATAATAATTTATTCTTTTAAAGTAAAATAAACATATTTACTGAAGAATGCAATTTGCACCATATTGATTTAGATGATATTGCTAACATAGAAACCAAATAGTACATATTAAGGCATCCCTTAGGATTTTGTTTTCAATAAACTCAATGAACTATTTTTTAATTTATACATATGTGTAGTGTTTTTTTCATGTAAAAGTTGTAGTGTAAAGCAATGCTACCCCTAATTTGTTCAAGGTCACATGCCAATATTTAAACTAAACATAATTTACACAAAGGGCTATTAAAATGTAGTTTTGTTTTAAATGAACACACCCTTGATCTTATAAAAAAGGTTCCAAATTCTTACCGGAGATACCTCTGTAGGGGTAGAATTAAGTCTGAGATGATCATCCACTTTAGGAAGGAACTCAACTTTCACTTGTGGCATGATTCCAATAGTTGATAAATGAGAAACAAAGATCAACGACCTCCCAAGTGAGCTAGGCTAGGATGCAAGATAGTTGAGGTACTTGTCTTGCATCGTAGCTTGCTTGGGAGGTCGTACATATTCCTTTCTCCTTTATCAACTATTGCTATCATGCCATAAGACAATTGCGAGTTCCTTCATAAAGTGGATGATCATCTCAGGGTTGCTTTTGCCCACAAAAAAAATTTCTAGGAGTCACGTCACAATTTCGACAGTTTTAAAGGAGTTGCGTCAACCATTAATAGGGTTGGGGAACTGTTGGGGCCAAGGTTCATTGACATCACATGCAACATAGATGCAGATATGCATACCACGCATATGCGCACCAAAAAAAACAAAGATAGTGAATAACAAAAATATGTGGTTGTCAACATCACACCCTCTAGTAGTATGGGTCAGTTAGTTGTGGGTGAGAAGTTAGTTGCAATTCAACCCATTATGGTCAAGCAATCGGTTATGATTTCACACAAGAATGGAAAACACATCTCGGTGAGCTAGCTAGGTGAGTTGGCCAAAGATACCTAAGAGTATGATGTTGGAGATAAAGTTATATAAAGAGTTGTTGTTACTTCTATTCTAATAGCTTGATTAGTGTTCTCTAGATACATTTGGTTGGATTGATGTTTTCTTCTTAATTGTTGTTGTCCTTGATACCTTTCTGAACATTCACTCTACTAATTTCACTAAGGTTGGGCTAGTTAATATGACATTAACTATGATGGTTTGATTTCTCCCATTCAAGCGTATGATACCCCTTTGTAATTTGTATCAATCATATTTTTTTTTAATATGAAGCATTCAGAGGTTTTGTGTCATTTTTTCATGGTTCTACCATATATGCATTTTGTACAAATAGTTGGATAAACGAATGAATTGCGGAGTCTTTGCAGAGATTTTGGTGAGTGTTTTGTGTTGATATTTTGTAGTCAAGGAAGAATCTCAATAATAGTATTAGTGTATGAATGAAGATATGTTCCCCTATTATGTGTCATAGTTATCTTTGTGCTTGTATATTTAACTCACATTGAATGATTACTTTGCTCATTATATGATATATTTACACTTGACCGATGTGCATCTTAGTTCAATTGGAATGTTCCAACACACACTCTGATTTTTTTTTAATGTAATTCATTTTCAGTGGTTATATCTACAATGGATGGCGAATACCATAGCTTGAGGTGGGTTGTTTGGACCCGAAGTCATTTATGTTTCTTGTTTTCCCCTACAAAACCTTTAAAGGTTCTCGCAAATCCATCATCATATCTTGGGTGAGACCTCACCTACACACACACACACACACACACACACACACACACACACACACACATATATATATAGATATATATATAGTTGATACATTTATGTAAATTTTCATTTAAATAAAAAAGTGTATGAATGAAGATCTGAATGAGGACACTTAGCACAACAGAACTAATACACTCCTTTCAGATCAAGCCTACAAGGAAGTGGTGAAGTTTTGTGACACACCAAAATATATGTGTGTGTGTGTGTGTGTGTGTGTGTGTCCTCATAAACCCATAAAAATGATGGTTGAAGTGTATTTACAAGCTCAATGATGAAACATTTCATATATTATCAACAAATGGATGAAAGAATGACACAGGCCACCAGCTGAAAAACAGCTGGACCCAAAACATTAACAACGGTAAGAAATAAGATCACCAAGATCCACTAAAAAGAGAGAAATATGCCCCACAATAGGAGGAACACCATCTTCAGCCTTAGCAGAACATTGCACCCCATCTATTCCACCCATCACAATTTACTTTTTGTACACTAGATTTCAACAATAGGCCTAGCCATTGCAAGAAGTAGACTTATTTTTTCGCAACTGCCTTTGAATATTCAACATCAATTGCAACAATATCTTACACAGGAAGTGTAGTTCCCCACATAGGATACCTCGACAGAACTAGTGTATTTCACCAACAAGAATGAGGCTTTGTGAGTTATAGATGGAAATTGATGGAAGCATGACAATAAGATAAAGAGAGAGAGGAGACACTGAAATGAGTAATGGAGGAAGTATACAACAAAATTTTAGGTGTCATAATGAAAATCAACACTCCTAAAGAGGAGAAGTTGTCGAATATCAAGGAAATAATATAGGGTCTTAATACAAAAGTTGAGTTGCAACTACATATAAAGCCCACTACCTGGTTAGAGGATGCAAAAAGATTAGAAATAGTATAAGCAACCTCTTATTAAATTAAGAGTGCACATGATATAAAGCACGAATGCACCAAATTTTATGAAGTTGGCATAGATGTTTGGAACATACCACAAGATAATGTTGATCTTATGGACATCAGTGCTAGAATTAGAACTTTAGAGTAGAAAAGTGAATCTATATGCAACAATTTGATCACCCTACCACATCAAATTACAATGGTAGAAAGCATGATTTTGGGAAAGTAAATCAACAAGTGGAGAGAAGAAAACTGGAAACTTTTCCAAATGGTTGTACATTTGAAGGATGAAGCAGTGAAACTCACTGATGACATTTCTGTAGAACATACAATAACACATTAGGTAATTTTTGACAAAGAAACTTAATTTCTTACTCTTCCTATACCTTTTTAGTTAGCAAGGGATATTATCAGTCGGGTAGAGGAAGCCAAAACTATATTAGAGGTACTCCCTTAGCTTGGTACACAAACAAACCAGGGTGACTGAAGGGTGAGCCATGAAGAGGGTTAGGGGACTTTTTGGGCCAAGGTTGGTTGACATCACGTGCGACGTAGAAGAAAATAGGCATATTGGGCATATTTGCACCAGAAACAACAAATATTGTAACATAACAGAAAGATGTGGTTGCCAACATCTCACACTCCAGTGGCATGGGTCAGTGATTTGTCGATGAGAAGTTGTTGCAATTCAGCCCAATATGGTCAAGCAGTCGGTTATAATTTCACACAATAATGGACAACTCATCAGAGTGAGATAGCTAAGTGAGTTGGAGAAACATTTCTAGGAGTGTGACATTGGAGATCAAGTTATATAAAGAGTTATTGTTGCTTCTATTCTATTAGCTTGATTATTTTTCTCTAGATACATTTTCTTGGCTTGATGTGTTTCTTATTAATTCTTTTTGTTCTTGATACCTTTCTGAACACTCACTCTGCTAATTGCACTAGGGTTGGGCTAGTTAATATGAGATGAACTATGATTGTTTGATTTCTCCTATTCAGGCGCATGATACCCCTTTGTAATTTGTATCAATCATGTTTGTTGTTAATATGAAGCATTCAAAGGTTTTTCGTTAGTTTTTCATGGTTCTACCATATATACATTTTGTACAAATGGTTGGATAAATGAATGAATTGTGGAGTCTTTGTCGAGATTTTGTTGAGTGTTTTGTGCTGATATTTTGTACTTGAGGAAGAATCTCAATAATAGGATTAGTGTATGAATGAATATATGTTCCCCTATTATGTGTCATAGCTATCTTTTCACTTGTATATTGAACTCACATCAAATTATTACTTTTCTCATTATGTGATATTTTTACACTTGACCGATGTGCATCAAAGTCCATTGGGAATGTTCCAACACACATTGTGAAATTTTTTTAATGTAATTCATTTTCAATGGTTATACCTACAATGGATGGCGAATACCATAGCTTGAGGTGGGTTGTTTTTACCCGAAGTCATTTATGTTTCCTATTTTCCCCTACAAAACCTTCAAAGGTTCTCGCAAATAAATCATCATATCTTGGGTGATACCTCACCTGCTTGCAAATATTGAGAAATGTCAGTGTCTAAGGGTGTTTTGTTGGGTTAAATTTGATCCAAGGGTCACCCTTATGCACCAACACATATTTCACCTTCCTACTACATTAATGGTTGACTTTTTTGTTGATTCTTTGAGTGAGATTAACTGAATTTGTTTGCAATAAACTTGTTGTAGTAAATCCTATTGATTTTACCATGATTAAGGTGATAATTTCACCCACATTGAACTTAAATTTCTATTTGAAATTTTGAATTACTTTCACATCTTTAAAACATGAATTTTTATAACAACAATACTAAGAATGATAATTTTTAATTCCAAATTGATTCCATCATCTTAGTTATTCTTGTGTCATTAATAAGGAAACTAGACAACTCGTTGTGACATAGGGTGGCCAGGTTTTCACTGCAAATTGTGAATGTTTGATGAAAATTCATGGAGACTAGTAAAATTTTGCAAGCGTAGATGAATTGGTCCATGTATTGGGCATTTGGATTTCCCCCATAGCGCTCATGGATGTCGTAAACGAAACCATTATAGGGGCAAGTTGCAACATTCCCATCTTGTGGCCAAGTGAGATGGCAATAACATGCAACCCACCCTTTGTCGGTTCTAATACCCAATACATGAGGTAATTTTTCTACTCTTTTACAGAAAGTTTTTTTTTTTTAATAATTATATAGTAATAAGTAATATTTATACTTAATTTTCAAATTTATTATAAATAATAATTTTATATTATTTAAATAAACTATTTAAAATAAAATAATTTATTTATTTTTATTTATAATAAAAATGAAAACAGAAAAAATATTTAGTTATATATATAAAACTAAAGTAAAATATTATTTAAATACATAAAACTCATTATCATAATTTATTTATTTATTTGATTTTATTTTAAAATATTTTAGAGAACCAGGTCTTTAGTTTTGCATAAATCACCGACAAGTTATTTAAAATTATCAAATTTTTTATACATGATATTACCACTAGATGTTAATGGCCTTGTCTACAAAGACCGAGGTGTATATATATATATATATATATATATATATATATATATATATATATATATATATATATATATATATATATATATATATATATAATACATTTTTTGGGATGATTGTGGCAATTTTTGGATTGAAAAATTTTAAATTTTTAATGTTTTAATCATAATAATAACATTAGACATAGATGGATTGAACATCATCAAAAACCCCTTGGTCATCCCAAATTCCACAATTTGATAACTGTATGCTGATTTTCTTTTTTAATCCATATCTTAAAAGAAAAATATGCCCAAAAACCCAACTTGAATTTGAAAACTGTAACATGAGAGCACAATATTGGCTTTCTGTTTTACTTTTTTCTTCTTATCCCATACACTAATAATCTGTGTAATTGCTTTATAGATATAATTTTCAACGATTTTCCCCTGAATGTGATACAAAAAATGGCGTGGAACTTTCCTATAACAATCATGGGATCCGAAGATCAACCTAACAATGAAGAATTAGAATTATGAGATGGAAAATATTCAAGATCGGTATTTATCATTATCATCGATCATTATCAGTGCAAAGAATAATCTCTGGGAGGTGAATGGAGACTCAAAAGTGCGTCAGGTCCATTGTTAACCACAAACAGCATGGCCAATCCCCATGTTATGTGCACGTCTAAGTGGCAGTGCATCACCCAAGCACCTGCAATAAGCACTAGTAGAAAATAGATAATTAATTACTAAAAAAACGGCTAAAATTTGCATATAAACGACTATTTTTCAATCGATGACCAATAGTAGCTAATTTACAGTATCTTATAACGCAACCAATTTTTAGTCATTTTTAGCTTAGTCATTAATTGGTTATCTCAATTTTGTTGTCTAGTAGTATATTTGGTCATTAATTTGATCATTAATTTAGTCAGTGATTTGTTCATTAATTTAGTCATTGATTTGATCATTAATTTAGTCGTTGATTTGATCATTAATTTGGTCATTGATTTAATCTTTGATTTGGTCATTAATTGTCACAATTAATGACCAAATATACAAGAAAATATATTACTATATGATCACCCGAGAAAACCAATTAATGACCATAGAAATATGACCAAAATGTTGGTCATATTATAAGATACTATAAATTAGCTACTAATAGTCATATATATGCAAGTTTTAGTCATATTTTGAAACCAATTAATGATCGAAGAAATATGACTACATCTTGGTCATGTTATAATATACTGTAAATTAGCTACTAATAGTCATATTGGTAGTTTCATATTCATCATATAAACGACTAATTTAGTATTTTATATTCATTTTATTTACTTTCATTAATAATCATTATAAATGACTAATTTAGTCGTACATTCACTTTATTTTTGTTCATCATTAATCAATATAAACTACTAATTTAGTAGTTTCAAATTGATTTTGTGTTTATTATTAGTCAACATAAATTAATTTGTATGATTTAAAAAATGTCATACAATGTGCATGTTCATCTAATATGAAAACACAAATTTGCATATGTTAATTAGAATACTAAACAATATCAAATGCAACTATAAATAATTTCAAAAACATAAATTATATTATATGAAATGTTAAAGTATTACAATATGGGTTTCCAACTTAATATTGGTTGGACTACAATTTACACACAAAATGATGTTTCATCACTTCAAAACATTATCATTGTGTTGTCAAGGCATTGTAGGGGAATTCAAAAACTCGGAAGACATGACCATCAGTCTTTATATGTGTGTCTTATGTGGGATATTGGCTCTAAGGGTATCACAAGACCAGTTCTCCTCTCTCTCTTTTTTCATTTGTCGCTCCAATGTTATTACTCCCCTCTTTTTTCAATTCCTGCTTCTCACCATCAATACTGGGTTCATTTTCTGAAGAAAAAAAAGAATATATAATGTAGAGTGTAAGACATGAAAGACAATGAACACTAGAATATAAACTAAATTAGACTATAAATATTTTATACGACATATACCTCAACATCAGCAATGTCAAAGCCATTTTTCCCCATACAAGTAAGAAACTCAAACAAATTTTCTTCATTGGGGCGATAATGGCCACTATAATGTGGCCAAATAACCTATATAAACAAAGCAAAGAAAATGTCACCATATATAGAAAAGAACACCTTAGTAAATTAGTATTCAAATTTCAAGGAAAGCTTAGGAAAAATCATGTCAACTAAGTTATATGCTAAAAAGCTCAAGCTGTAGATAATTTGTGAAAACAAATAATATGAGGTGTGATGTTTAATCCTTGTCGTTTTATTCACAACATTTCATTTTCTAACACATGAACTTAGTCAAGTACATAAACAACATGTACTCAAATAACAACATGAAAGTAATATTTTCTGATAGTCATGAAAATATTTTAACACAAAATAGCTATAAGGATTCCAATCAATATAGTGTAATACTAATTTCATCTTCAAGATTTGGTTTTTGTTTAAATGAACATGATACTAATTATTTTCAGTTTCATAGTTAAAAGAAAAAACAAAATCTAAAGAAACATCCAAAATACAATCAAACAATAAAGAGAGGATATCATGGAATGGAAATTACAATTATAAAATATCTATTTACCTGTCCACCAATGTCGTGTCTGGCATTCCTAAAAAATTTGCTCGCTCAAAATAACCATGAGGTGAAATAATCACAACATTAAAAACCATAGGAATTCCTACTAGAAACATTTCCAAATTCGGTGGCTCAAGTGGCTAAGCGATCTCTAACAGTGAATGAACCATATCCAAGACGTAATATGCATTTTTTCCCCATCCTTTTTCCAATCACATTTCATGTAACATGCCCACAACAGAGTCAAGTAACAATCAAACAAAGACTTTGACATTTGTTTTTATCTTTTATATCTATAAAATTTGAATCTAATTTGTTTATGTTACAACTCTGTTGAGACCACCTACTGTATAGTCAAAAATAGAAAAGAAGCCATTAGTCATACCTACCCATGGTCTCTTGTAGGAATGATAGAAGAATAGATTGAGCCATTAATTAGAATTGGAAAAATATTGATGAAAGACAATTCATTATCTAGCTAACCAATTGCACATTGAACCCTATATGGATGAGTAGCCCTAAACAAAGCTAGTTTTCTCTATCATATGCCTTGGAAAGACAAAATCACTAAAATTTATTGTAATTTTTTGGTTTGATGTTATAAATTCCTTCTTAGGCTACTCCTATTCCATAATGGATTTGTTTCCCAAGAAGGATGAAAATTTATTCTAATGACACAAAATCAACTTAGTGGATTTTGACCCTACATGCACTAATTTTTGAAATGATTTTGTAGATGTAATTACATAGTGATATGGGTCTGAAATCATCTCATTCTTGTCTATTTTTTGGGATTAAAGCCTTAAATGTTGAATTGAAAACTCCCAAATCCTGCATGTGTATTTTAATTTTTCAGCAATTCTTAGTTGATATGTTTGAAGGAAGTCATAGAACCCCTAGAAGAATTATGTTGTCCTGCGAAGTGGCTGAGGGTTCTTATACTTTTGGAAATAGTGTAAAATTATTTGTAATTCTTCCTTTGATATTTGATCCATCAATGCCTCATTACCCACCTCACCTACAAAACTGGGGAAATATGAAGTCATCTTTAACTATCGCTCTTAAATTTATTCTATCATCCTCTTTATAAATTCCCTCAAAATGGTATGTTGATGAGAAAATTGCTCCTCGAGATGACACACCTTCTCATGAGGCAAATTTCGTTGATAAACACCATCTTGAGGAAATTTTTCATTATAATTATGAGATTTTGAAGAGAGAAAAGATTGGCTATTTAGTAAAGGATATGCACAAATGTTGGTGATTTGGTACAAGGAAATACATGGAAAGTAAGAGAATTGTGGAGATTCGCTACAACTCTTTTCCCAAATGTGACACGTGAGGATGTATGCTTATTAAAAAACTATATTTGAGAATTTGGACCATTTTGAAGGCAAGACTATTTTGGATGTAGGTGCAAGAAGTTTGACATGAGCTCTTGCACCCGACCCAACAGTCCACCTGCTTACCTATGACTACGATCTATGCACTTCCCAGCTTGTCAATTGTAGTTGCTCCAATTCTCGATCATATTGTGCCTGACAGCACATCACTATGACTTCAACTAGGCTACTCAACCACATGTGTGGTGGCTACTAAACCTGCACTGACACAGGTCTAGCTAGCTCTGATAGCACCCCTCGATCCACAAACTAATTATGTTGACAACTACCCTTCTATCGATCATTTGTGTGTCCTTTCCCTCACGATTTCTCAACGGCTGAGTGATGTCGACTAGTCTAGCACATGTTGCTTCCTTCTTAGTGAGTTGCCACCTTATGCTTCTTGTGGTTTTGTTTTTTGTGAGTGCAGGCTTGCGTGCAGGCCACGGTTCTTCCACCAATTGCTTTTGACAATACCTTCCCACCTCTCCTAGCAAACTACTCTCGAAACTACGTGCTTCTTCGAGGTGATGTTGGTAGATCCATTTCTACCAACCAAAATGTCGCCCACCCCTTCTTTGCGCAGTTTTATTTTCCTATTGGTAGCATGGTTTGACCCTTATTTCAACCACTTTTTTTTTGCCATGATTGACACAACCTTGTCACTTGTTGAAATTCAGCATTTGCAATCTTCCCACCTCCGTCACCTGATGAGTATGAATTATTAAACTCTCTCCTGTCATTATCCAAAACATTTATTTCCTGGACATGTGATTTTGTAAATAAAGTTTTTTTTGCAGCATAAGTCCTTGTCAAAATTTCATCTCTCATACCAACTAGCATCTCGTCAGAACTGCAACCTAAAATCAGACATACACCTATTCGTCTATTACTCGGAGATGTGAATGGTGGAATATCTGCTAGAGCACTCTTAGCATATGGGAGAGGTTGAGCCCTCCCTCCTATTCCCTTTCCAAGACCTCCCTTAGGACCAAGAGTCAAGTGGCCATCATCAAAAGCTTTGTGTGTTGAAGGGCTTGGCATAGACCGATTTTCAAATTGAGACCAATCCACAATCTAAGCATCTTGACTAGTGAATCCGTAGTCACGTGATCCCATATGGGCTTGTGGCCCTTTAATCCCACCAATATTTGGAAGTGAAGCCATTTGTGCACGTGCCATGTAAGGTGGCATCGCAGGTCCTCTCACACCATGATCAAGTGGTGTCACAAGTCTCCAACCTACATGTCCCATATTGGTACCTCGAGAGCGGCCTCCCTATCCAAGTATTTCTTGCATAGCATCCTGATGCACTTCCTCTATTTTCTTGTGGCCCTCAACCTTCCACCTTTGTTTCCATCCATTCCTCATCAGATCAATCAAATCCTTCAACATGAACCTTAGCCTAGAGGGAAGCCCTTGGGTATTGGACATTTTTGTCATCCTATCAAAATAAACATCAATACGTTCCTTGGCCTTTGAATGCTCAATCATATGACCAATAGTGCTCATCAGTTTGCACAAAGCTTCAACATTTTCATCCTCTGCATGTTTGTAGGTTTTAACCCTGAACAGAAATATCTACACACGATTCTTATAACAGAAAATAAACAATAGCAAGAGCATAAAACATAAAACAGATAAACACAGAGATTTTCCCCTGGATCCCAAATCGGGACGACCAGCTTGATTTTTCATTATATTCCTTTTAGTGTTACAACACATATATATACATGCCGGAGCATACATAAACCCCAATCCATTAACCCTGGATTAGAACATAACCTTAGTTCCCTTGACCGGATCTACAAAAATACCAGGGGCCGAAAACCATCGAACCCCAAAACCATGTGCAAAACCATGCACAAAACCATGGGCGGATCCGCCTATGAGTGGGTCCGCACAAAAACAAATTTTGGCCGGGGCGCTGCCCCGGACCCCAACGGTGGGGACTGCTTCGCCCCTCATGACCCCCCAGCTACGCCCGACGCAACATACAGCGCGTGGGGCTAATCGTGGAAAGAATATAACACATACCCAACATTCTCCCACTTGTTGTTTTCTTTCCACGAGGGGCCACAGGAGAGCTTAGTCATTTGGCCAATTCTTCAACACCCATTGTTTCTCTACACCAAGAGAACTTCTGAGTGCTCACAGACTTCGTCAATGGATCTGCAACATTCTTCAAAGTGTCCACCTTTACCAGTAATACCCTTTTAGCCTCAACCATATCTCTAACAAAGTGATATTGAACATCAATGTGCTTTGTCTTTGAATGATAAGCGGGGTTCTTAGCCAAGAAAATTGCACTTTGGCTATCACAGTCTATCCTTATAGCTTGTTGTACCAACCCCATACTTGAACACAATCTCTGCAACCAAATTGCTTCCTTGCTTGCATGAGTGGCTGCTATGTATTATGCCTCTGTAGTTGAAAGAGCCACTACAGACTGTCTTTTACTCATCCAACTGACTGCGCCTCCAAATAGGCTAAACACATACCCACTTGTAGATCTTCTTTGGTCCAGATCTCCAGCCCAGTCTGCATCAACAAAACCACGAATGTCCAACATTCTTTCCAATCTTGGTCTTCCCTGGTAGCACAAGCCATAATCACTAGTGCCACGTAAATATCTGAAAACCCGCTTCACTGTTGTCCAATGCTCCTTCCCTGGGTTTGACATAAAACTGCTCAATACTCCCACTGCATGTGCAATGTCTGGTCTAGTACAGACCATTGCATACATCAGGCTACCCACTGCACTTGCATATGGAACACGGGACATATACTCCTCTTCTTCTTGTGTCTTGGGACACTGTTCAGCAGAAAGTTTTACACCTACGGGAATAGGAACCTTCACCGGTTTACTATCCTGCATATTGAACCTCTGCAATATAGTCTCGACATACTTCCTCTGGTTTAACCAGAGCTTCCTCTTTGCCCGATCTCTCTTAATTTCCATGCCCAAAATATAATTTGTAGCACCCAGATCCTTCATGTCGAATTTGGAGAACAGTTGGGTCTTCAAATCTTGGATAATTTCTTTTTCATTTCCAATCAACAACATATCATCCACATACAAGACCAAATAAATAACACGGTCACCAATTAATTTAAAATAAACATAGTGATCCTCCTTGCTTCTGGTGAAGCCAAGTCCCCGTATATAGGTATCAAATTTCTGATACCACATCCTTGGTGACTGTTTTAACCCATACAGAGACTTCTTCAACCTGCATACCAGTGCTTTCTTACCCTTCACCATAAAGCCTTCAGGTTGCTTCATGTAGATCTCCTCTTCTAGATCCCCGTGAAGAAATGTTGTCTTCACATCCATTTGTTCTATCTCAAAATCAAATGCAGCAGCAACAGATAAAAGTAATCTAATAGAAGTAACTTTGGCAACAGGAGAAAAAATATCACCAAAATAAATTCCCGGCACCTGGGAATAACCTTTTGCTACCAATCGAGCTTTGTATTTCTCCACCTTGCCTTCTACATTCATCTTCTTCTTAAACACCCATTTGCTCCCAATGGGCTTCCTTCCAGCCGGCAACTCCACTAGATCCCATGCATCGTTTTTATGCAAGGATGCCATTTCATCAACCATGGCTTCCTTCCAGAGTTTTCCATCCTCTGAATCTACTGCCTCCCTGACAGTTCTGGGTTCATCATGAGTTATAGTTAAGGCAAAACCTGAACAGAAAGCAGATGGACTATACCTTTCTGGTTGCCTTCTTTCCCGAACTGATCTTCTTAAAGCTGGAGTTTGTGGCTCATCATCTTCTGAGTCTTCTTTTGTTGTAGAGTCCGATTCATCCTCCTTTAGCTCAAACTCTATCTTCTCAGGTTCCTTTGGTAGGACTTCATGTTTAACAACATCTTTCACTTCTCTAAACACCACATCTCAGTTGTACACAACCTTCCTTGTTTCTGGGTTCCAAAGCTTGTAACCATTTAAACCATCCTTATACCCAATAAAGATGCACCTTTCATATTTATTATCCAACTTGGTCCTTTTCTCCTTTGGAACATGTACATATGCATCACATCCAAATAACCTTAGATGTGAAAGAGAGGGTTTCTTACCAGTCCATACCTCATGTGGAGTCTTATCCTCCAACGCTGATGAAGGTGATCTGTTAACTAAGTAACATGTAGTCTCCACTGCCTCTGCCCAGAATTCTTGTCCTAACCCGGTACCACTGAGCATGCTTCTTGCCTTTTCCATCAGTGTTCTATTCATTCTTTCTGCAACTCCATTTTGCCGAGGTGTGTATGGAGTAGTCTTCTGCCGTGCTATACCACACTTCTTACAGAACTCTTCAAATTCCTTCTTGCAGAACTCCCCACCATTATCTGTCCTTAGCGCCTTTATCTTCTTCTCTGTCTGGTTTTCCACCAGAGCCTTAAATTCTTTAAATCTGTCAAAAGCTTCAGATTTCTTCCTCAAGAAATATATCCATGTATTCCTTGAGAAGTCATCTATGAATGAAACATAGTACACAGACTTTCCCAGTGATGGAACTGACACAAGCCCAAACACATCACTGTGCACAAGTTCTAATATCTTGTTTGCCCTCTTAGCACCAGAAGGAAAACTCACCCGATTCTGCTTCCCATATACACAATGTTCACAGAAATCGAAATCCAGAGAACAATTAGACATACCTTCTACCATACCATCTCTATGCAGTATCCGAAGGCCCTTCTCTCTAATATGTCCAAGCCTTTGATGCCATAGCATGGTCTTTTCTCCAGAGACAGCTAGGCTTTCCGTCCCACTTTCAGGAACCACAGAACTGTTACACCCATCAATAATAGTGCTACCTTGTAGCTTGTACAGAGTTCCAGATCGAACTCCCCGCATTACCATCGCTGCTCCCTGAACCATCTTGCGTGCATCTTTCAACACTATTTTTACACCTCGCATCATCCATTCTACTTTTACTTTAAATCATATTTCTGGCCAATGTAGAAATATGTAGAACACCAGGAAGTGTTCTAATCCTTCCACCTTGCAGCTTCAGCTTGACCTTTCCACGTCCGATGATTCTGGCCCTCCTATCATCCCCTAGGAAGACATCACCGCCATAATATTTCTCATACTCGCAGAACCACTCCCTATGGGGAGTGAAGTGAAAGGATGCACCTGAGTCAATCAACCATGACTCATGATCTACATGTGTATTTGAAGAAGAAGCCAAATACACATCCCCACCTTCATCAGAGGTGGTTTTTGCCTCTGCAGAAGGAGCTTCATCAGATCCCTTTCCTTTCTCAGGAGCTTTAGATCTGCATTCCTTTTTGTAGTGTCCTTCCTCTCCGCATTTCCAGCACACCTTTACAAACTTTCCAGGAGATTTAGATCTCCCTCTAGATTTAGATCTCCCACTCGAAACCTTATTCTTGTTTCTATTCTGGGACCTTCCTCGTACATATAAGGCATCTCCATTCTGACCCTCCATATTTCTCCGTCTCATTTCCTCCGACAGCAAGGCTGAGACAATGTCATCAAAATTCAAGGTAGTTGTATTGCTACCTATTGCAATAACCAGACTGTCCCATGAGTCTGGTAGAGAACACAACAAACCGATGCACTTATCTTCATCTGAGATTTTAATATCAACAGATGACAGCTGACTTACCACAGTATTGAAGGCGTTCAGATGCTCTGTCACCGAGTCTCCATCCTTCATCCTCAGGTTATACAACTTTTTCCGCAGGAACAACTTATTCACCAGAGACTTAGATTAGTACAAAGTCCCAAGTTTTTCCCACAAATTCTTCGTCGTAGCTTCCCCAGATACATTCAACAATACTGAATCTGAGACACACAACCGTATTGTGCTCTTAGCCTTCCGATCCAGTTTCTTCCAGTCTTCATCTGACATTGCCGTTGGTTTAGTACCTAGATCTACCGCGATCCACTGATCTTTATCCACCAGCAAATCCTCCATCTTGAGCTTCCACAACTCAAAACTCTGACCATTAAATTTCTCGATCTCTATCTTTCCACCGCTCGCCATATTCTTTCACCGCAAGAATCGATCCCGCAGATCTCCCACTGCACAGGGTCTACCACAGGCCCGAGCAAAAAAAAACCCTCAACAACAAAGGCGTCCCCTTGAAGCCGAAACAGCTCTGATACCAAATGTAGGTTTTAACCCTGAACAGAAATTATCTACACACGAATCTTATAACAAAAAATAAACAATAGCAAGAGCATAAAACATAAAACAGATAAACACAGAGATTTTCCCCTGGATCCCAAATCGGGACGACCAGCTTGATTTTTCATTATATTCTTTTTAGTGTTACAACACATATATATACATGCCGGAGCATACATAAACCCCAATCCATTAACCCTGGATTAGAACATAACCGTAGTTCCCTTGACCGGATCTACAAAAATACAAGGGGCCGAAAACCATCGAACCCCAAAACCATGTGCAAAACCATGCACAAAACCATGGGAAGATCCGCCTATGAGTGGGTCCACACAAAAAACAAATTTTGGCCGGGGCGCTGCCCCAAACCCCAACGGTGGGGACTGCTTCGCCCCTCGTGACCCCCCAGCTACGCCCGACGCAACATACAGCACATGGGGCTAATCGTGGAAAGAATATAACACATACCCAACAATGTTGAAACTCACCAATTAATTTCCTGATGAATGCATGCATAATTCTTTCAGTCAGCATACTTTCTTTATAAAGCTCACCAATAAACCTTATATTTCCTAGCATTCATCATTGTGCTACAACCTTCTTCTCTCGTATTTCTTCTACTGAAAGGCTTTTTTCACCATCCTCTTCTTCTTTCTTAGCCTCTGCCTCTTCTCTTTCATATTTTTCAAATTCTTCCTGACATTTGTTCAAAATAACTTGCTTGAAGACAACCTTCTCATTATCTTCATAAAATTCTGGTAATCCTGCAGCAGGCTGAAAACAGAATTTTGCATACATTTCACAAAATTTCATCTGCATCAAGGCTTTGTCAAATATTTGAGATATTATACCATGAATACATGATGCAGAGTCAATGTTCAGTTCTTTGACCTGTTCAAAAAGTTTTTCAAATTTTTGGGGCATTAATTTATTAACGATGGATTTAATTTGTCATTTTTTCAACTAATCCTCATCAGAAACCTTGCCCACTTCATATCGGTTCTCTGATTTATGAATTGTGGGTAGAGAAGGCTTTGGAGGAGGAATCAAACCCTTGTGCAAACTAAAATCATGCTTCCACCTATCAGCATAAAAATTATTTCTCACTAGTCCAACTTGTGGAAATGGTGCTTGCACATAAGGCCCTCCGAGAAGGATGCCATTCATACTCATTTGTGTTGCACAAGTATTTCTTGCAAAGCCAGTATTATAAATTTTCCCAAGTTGAAACATAGAAGAGGAACCACTTAGACCTATATCCATCTGCATATCACAGCCAGCAGAAAAATCATCCACTGGCTTGGCCCATCTATCATCATTCAAACTAGCCATATTTCTCCCACGACGTTCAAGTAGATAATTCCCACTCGGATGCCTTTCAAGACCTCTTGCAGTGTTTGCTAATGCATCAGCCTCTCCTACATGACTTGCAAGTGCTTGGGAATTTCCAAGTAATTCAACAGGGTCCAACAACATGGCCAAAAACCTACAAAAGACCATGGCCAAGGTTCACATCTTCCTCCTCCTCTTGAACCTTATAAGCATTATATAAATGACCAGTGGGAGCTGCAACATTTGTTATTTTTCTTCTTCTTGTTGACAACTACCTTGACAACATCACCAATATTTGCAACATTATTCTTCACAGAAACATTGGAAGAACTTTTATTCTCCTTTTCTAAAACTGCTACCCAAAATGCTGAAACTTTTGGTGCCTCTAAGCTGGTTCATGTGTCAGAGAAACCTCCAGAAAGTGCACCAGCAGGAAAAAATGTCCAAAAACGTTATTACAAGAAAAACATGGCCAACAACCTACAAAAGACATACAATCAAATGAGATAAATGATAAATAACAAATAAACAATATGCAACCAATACCATCTACTACTTGCAAAACTATTGAAGTAATGGGCATATACAGATTTGTTAGATTTATAGGTTAATGATTAATCATAAGAAACCGAAAACTTTGTATTCACACAAATGAAAACTCTAATATTTTTGAACATTCAAGAGGATTAATAGGGTTTAAAAACTAGTTTCTGAGGTACTTTGTGTTTAAATGTACATACTTAATTCTATTTTAACTCAGAAAAATTAAAAGAAAGTCAGTGTATTTCATTTCTGGAATTTCTGGGCAGAAATAAAGGGATTTGTTGTACTTTTTTCTAAGTTCATAAATACTTAGAAATTTACTTCTTTTAGCAAAAAAACCAGATCAGTGATTTGAATATAAATTTGGGTTTAGTGTAGAATTTTTTATATACCAATGAATTTTCAGATTTTTCTGTGCCCAAGTTTTGGAAATATTGTTATTTTTCTATTATCCCTATTTGGGGATATTACATGCTACAATTGGTAAAATCAAACTCTAGCTATTTGGAATGCTAAATCTAAACAATAGTTCTAAATTTGGGACAAGGATGAGTCTGGTATATGAAAATTGGAAGCATGCATGTGCCCTCACTTTCTCTCTCTATATCATTGGCACTTTCCTTCCACAACAAATTAGTGTCCAGCCATCACTTTGCTCTCTATTTGTTGCACATAGGAAACTAGGAAGATGGATCTATTGGAGCATATCATTACATGGTAAAAATCAGTCCTATTGATATGCCATCAGTGTTAGAGAGCTAATTGAGAAACAGATAAAAACTATAAATTATTTCTTTGCAAGGAAAGTATTCTCCACCAAACCTAGTCTCTCCCTCAGCATCTTAAACTTTTCATTTGCTAGGGGCTTTGTAAAAATATCTACAACTTGTGAATCCGAAGGAATGTACTCAAGAACCACCACCCTTGTAGTGTAATTAAATCCACAATTTATATAAATCACATAAATGTAGAGCAGAACCCAAGAAAACAAGAGAAAAGAGAAATAAACCCTAAGAAAGATCTATTTGATGATAAAAAATAGAGAGCTATGTTTACTTTCCACTTCAAGGGGGCAACCTCCAAGAGGAATTCTCCAAATACATACATAATTCTTGACAAAACATTACATATCCTTCTACTTAATATATAACTACCCATAGAAAATGTTATCTATCTATGGGCCCACTTATATTGAGAGCCTACTAGCTATTTTGGGCCTTATTAACAGAGTTGATCCTTTTTACAATGAGTGATTGTTAACTAACTATTCAATGGGCCTTATGCAGTGAAGGTGGCCTCATATGTTGATAAATATAAAGTATTTCTTCAATGGGCCTTATGCAGTGAAAGTCAACAGCTCTAATGTTAGATTTGTTGCCAATATTTTTTATCTACTGATAGCTCTAATAGTAATACCACTGCTTTCTTTCCTTCCTCTGTATACCATGCTAGCGCACCCAAGGGAATGGTAGATTTGTTTCCACTTTTCATCAAGCGCACTTAAGAGGAACTAATTTTGACAAGTGGCAACTAGACATTCCTCAGACAGTTGAGGGACATCTACCCATCTTCAGGAGCATTTACATCACCAATTTTTTGGGATGTGGGTAACATCCCAAAAGAAAACGAGATGTCCCTAATAGTTTCCTTGCACCTCATGGATAGGGAAACACTAAATTCTAAGCCAACCCACTTTCATTTTGCATATGATGGTGGTCGGATCCATTCAGGGGGGACTGATAGTGAGCATAGATCCACTAATTGATCTATCCATGGATGCATCCCTTAGGGTTGGGACACATCCTTAATGCAACTAAGTCCCATCTAAGATAAAAGAGACAAGGATAAAAAAAAATCTCATGCATACATGAGAATGGACTATAGCATTTATCAGTGACAGAAATAGAACACATAAAATCATAAAATAATTTCATCTAACATAGTTATCTATAAATACTTGAGTCTAAGACTCTTACAGAATTTGTCACATGTCATTTCTGATGTATGTATGAGTAATTATCAGGGTAGGTGTCCCCATGTGTGGGTGCACATCTCACATATTTGGTAGGAAAATGACAACATATCCTCCCAAGCTAGTGGGCATCCCCAACCAATAAATAGATGCATGATTGGTGGACCTTGTTACCCATCATATGGCGTGAGAATTAATCTAGTAGAAGACTACACCCAAGCAGGCTACACTTGGAGAATTTTGGCCCTCTGTCTTGTTACCTCTCATGTTATAGGAGGCCTACACTTGTAAATATTTTCAATACTCTTGTCATTTACATCACAAAGGGAGGAGAAGAAAACTTATGTTTTGGGCCACAGACATAAGAGGGCTAACAGGGTGGAGAAGAGGGCAGTTCAGGGCACTCTTGGTGACTGTTATGACGGTTGATTGGCTGTTCTAGAGGGCCAAGGCAGAGAGGAGAATTTTTGTATGTTTTAGGGTATGTTAGGGTGTTTAGACCCTTGGAAGAGACAATTTCATCCCTAGATGGCTGTTGTGGGAAGGCCACAAGCCTAAACCAACCTAAAAAAAGTTGCGTAGGGCAGTGTTAGGGTTGGTTCATGCCCAGGACAACAACGTTGAGGAGGAGGGTACTTCCAAAGGGCAGCCACTTTCATCTAGAGAAATTCTGGGCAGAATTGAAGGCTAGAAGAATGGACTGTGTGATGCCTTAACCAAGCCTAGATTGCAGCAATGAAGGAGACCTCGAAACAGTGAACTTAAGGTATGTATTTTAGTGCATTCTTGTAGATGTTGGATCCTAACTTGTGGATCAGTTGTAAATCGTGATAGGGCAGTATGTGGAAGTCAATGAGGAGGGGGCAGATCTCATGGTTATATGCCCTAAACCAGTGATAGTTGCCACAGTGATTGGGCAGCAAACTTGGAGCGAGAGTTTGTCAAGTAATGGGTCAAAGTGATGACTATTGTGTGGATCAGTTTGACGGGTAGCTTGAGGAGGCCTTAGGAGTTGTTTGGAGGGAAAATTTGGAAAAGGAATGTCAAAGTGATCTTCATTGCTATAGTAGCAAAACAAAGGAGGTGGTGATTTCTTGCCCAAATCATATTATGATCTTCTAATCATGGACCTATCCATACACTCAAACATGAGATCCACATCAGGTACCAAACCAAGATACTGTTTCAGGAGCTACAACAGTCCCCAAATTGTAAACATCGTTATAAAAGTCAAGGAAGTCCATCCTTACCTGAAAGGAGGCTAACCATATTAGATGGTTTGTAGGATATCTAACTTACAATCAAGGAGAGTACAAAACTTACAATCAAGGAGAGTACAAAAGTGTTCAACAAAATGATGGATTTCATGTCCCTGCAACAATAGTGTGTAAATATCCCAAGTAGTAGCTAAACTTTGTAGTGCCAAAATACCTTATGTCAGCTGGAGGAACCAACCCTATTACTTTAGCATCAATGCTAGCAAACTTCTCTTTCATCCAACTATATCTACTTAAAGTAGAGATGATGTTGGCAATCGGCCTTTTGATGCGATATCCCAAATTTCATAAGCATTTTTTAGGCATGCTGCTCAAATGAGTAGTTATAACTTATAAAGAGTCTAGACATGCATTTTGGTTCATTTTCATGTGTTATTTTGAAATAAAATTACAGTCAGAATTAAATTTCTCCCACCTGCTTATCTTGGATCTTACTAATGAGACCCTTTCCAAACTGATTCATGAAATCTACAAGTGCTAAGTGAGCACTATTATATATAGTTTTCGATATTTCTAAAGCATATCAAGACAGAAATTTCTTGTTATATTTGAGAGTAATTATTGGTGTTCAGTCAACACAAGTCACAGAGGTAGTTGGACATGATCAAGATAACGATGTTGTAGTGCTATGGATGAATGCGCCAAAAGATAAATTGATACCCATGGCAGTTGAAATTTATGCAAATATTTTTGTAGGAAAAAAAGTGTATGCAATTGGGAATCCATTTGGTTTTGATCATACCTTGATGAATGTTATCATTAGTGGGATTTCCAGGTAGATAAGTTTAGTTGCAACTGACCATCTAATACACAATGTGCTTCAAACAAATGGTAAAGGACCATTAGAGGTCCTCTTCTTGACAGTTCAGGAAATTTGATTGGCATAAACACTTCTAAGCCTACAACGGATCTTCTTCACTATGCTTAAGGAATGAAGGTTAACATCAGCTTAGCACCAAAATGTGTCTCCATGACTCTTCATCTACACAAGGAATCTTCTTCAAGGTTACTTCATTTGGGCACTTCAAAAATGTTGTTACAATTAGGGTTTCTTAGGTCTGAATTTTAACAACTGCTTCCAAAGGCTACTTCAGTATGACCTTAACAAGGTTACTATCTCACAAGTCAACGGCTATCTCTGGCACAAACTAAAAGAATTTTCTTTACTATCACAAGGGATGATCAAACTACAAATATTTCAAGCAATCCATATTCACTGCACCAAAAAGACTCCAAAGATACTTCTCCACAGGACATCTTCAATAAGTTGTTTCAACACTCTTCAAGGTATCTTCTAAGGTCAGTTTCAGTGTCCAAGATCTGATTCTAGAATTCCTGTCAAGGTTTGATCCAAGGATGATCACAGGGTCTGTTCTATTTAACAAATGTCTTTAAGTGCTTCAAGAGTCATCAACAATGTCTCCAAGTTCAATATGCCCAAACAAAAACAATGTCTCCAACACCTCTTAAAAGGTTCAAGAACTGCTTCACTGTGGTGTCTTTAGATCTGCCACAAATATGAGATCTTTACTCTTACAAAAGGGAATCTGGTATACAAATTTAAGGTCTTATTTCACCAAAGGAGGATCTGCTTCTAATATGAGGATAGTTCCAAACTTTGACCCTAGTTTCAACAAATTAGAGCCCTATCCACATTCAAAAGGTCAAATGAAGTCTTGAAATGATTGATAGGTCGAATTACATAGACGGTAATAAATTTTGGTTACAGACCCGAGCTACAGAGGAGTTGAGAGCTGCAGTTCTGAGATTGCAGGCCTTTATGAGGCCAGTTCTGTGATCAACAGGTCTGCAACTGTGCTACAAGTCTGAAGAACAGAGTTGCAGGTTTGTGTATTTTAGTACTTCCACAGGCCAAGTGTCAGAGGTTCCACAAGGGCCAAGAATCTCAGTATTACAGAGCCAAACTTACTGTCTTCGAAGGTCTGAGATAAGGAATGTAACAAAAGTTAAATTTAGCTCACAAGATATAACCCAAACACCTTTCCTCTTTACTAAACTTTTGTTTGTACTTCCTTGACCGAGTTTTTCTTGACTAATATTGACAAGGTTACTTTGGTATTTATAGTTGTTTTCCACAATGAAAGGACATGTTGGTTGCCTTAAGAGCTGACTTAAGTGCTAGAGAGCCGACCTGACATTTAGTCGACCTGTTCAACAAATGTATTAAAATTTTCATTTTTAATGTTTCGTCTTGTGCATTCTTATTATTGAATTTATTTCAGTCATTAGATGATGGTGTATTTACAAGTTTTTGAGTGTTCGCAATTTCCACCATAGTAGGCTCATGTTACTACTGCTGTCACACTTCTGTTTTTCTATTGTGAAACTCATTTATACATTGATTTCTCTTCTGCTAACACTGTGTGTGCTTCAGGTAGTCCTCAAGTCTGTCCTTTAAGACAAACCAAGCTAGCTTAAGTCTACTCTTTAAATTTTTTTTCAAATCTATTCCTTTTGCTGAGCTAAATCAACCATTAATTTTTTTCTTCCATACTAGCTTGCACAAGCCTAGAACAGGTCTCACTAAAATCCTTTTACTGATCTGATTTTTGCCTTCAATTTCTGATATGAAGACAATCTTGAAACTATAATAAGGTTTTTCTTTGGAGCTCAATATTCCACAAAAAATAAGTTTTCAATTAGTCCTTGAAAAGCAAGCCTCAACAACTCAAAACAACTCCTTTTTTCAGAAGATACAATGGTCAAAACAACCTTTGATTTCGGTCCACAGTGGTCCCTTTTCAGTTAAATATTCAACGTTAAACTAGCCCATATACCAGCAGCCTAAGGCATCTTTCTTAAGGTTTTCAAGATTAGGACAATTATTCAACAAAGACTAGGACATCAAAAGGATCTGGGGCTTGTCATCATATAGATAGGGCCATATATAACAAGGGTGTTTTAACCATTAGGTTTTGCTAGGGCATCATATAGTCAAATATCTATGACTTGCTTCAACAGTGCTTGCCATCTTATTGACATCAAAGACAAATTTGGTCAACGCTCTCAAACATTCTAAAATAATTCTATAAACCATGCATGAAGCTAAGCTAGACTCCTAAGATCTGACCACCAAGTATGTGTAGGTTGTAGTGATTTGGGGCATTCATTCTAGCGATGCAGTGATTAGGATGTGAAACTTGGAGGTGGAGCCTAGGCTGAGATTTTTCAAAGGATTTTAATGGCATCAAATATGGAAGATGAACATGCAAAAATGACTTCTTGTAGAGCTTGACGTAATACCTTTGTTGGAGGAGCCAAGCATGCACTCTGAGACTTGTTTTTATCATGCTAGATAATTGTATCTACAGGTCTGAATGACTCATGAAATCGGTCCAAATTCAAGTTTTTTTGGGTAGCATGTAGCAGTTGATTAGCTAAAATTGAGTATTTTACCATTTTATGGGGTTGTACCACCAGTTGTGCATCGTAGCATTAATTCTGCCAATATATTGTTAAACCATCTTATGAGAGCAACCATGGTAGATTTTGGAATTTCCAAAGAACAAACATTTTATGGTTGGAATTCAAGTGTCAAGGAAACATACGATGATAGTGACCGTGACTATCTATCAGCAAACACCTTTTACAACAAAACATGATATATATAATTTTACAGCAAAACAGGATATATACTCCTATGAATATAAAACAACACATAATTATTTCCTCATGGTGTGGTTTATTCACGAAAGGAAAATTTCCCTCTAGAGCTATTATGCTATATGATGGGTAGTCTTAGCTGCTGATCTGATGCAAGGTTTTGAGGCCTATTTGGCATAAGACTTTTGCTATTCTAGAATAGAAAATGGAATCCATTTTCATTAGTTAGTATATCCCCTTCTCCAATGTGATACTCATCAAGTTAAGAAAGAGTTAAGTGAAAAGAAACAAACAACAAGTAGTGTATTATTCCTTGTGTTCACCTTCATCTGATTTGTTTGTAAAAAGAGGGATCTATTCTAAAGAAGTGTTTTATGGCCTAAAAGATGTTAGGCCTAATTGTGTAGAGTGCAGCTCCTTGCCATGGTCAAGAGGTATGTTTTAAAGGGGATTCCACTTGGCACACAATCCTAGGTTGCTTCATTTCCTAACAAATGTAATTTTTTTATTTTTTACTTTGTATTTTGAGGTTGATTCATTTATGGGGGGGGGGGTTTAGTTATATTAACCTAAGTTTATTTATTTCCCCTTAACCATTGTTTCCTATTCTTGGAGAGATAGCTGGGTCATTGGAGAAAGAGCCTTAACTGACTTTTCTATTTTGAGATTGTAATTGGTTTGCATTTATGATGAGTGATGAATAACCTAGATCGAAGGAGTGCTGCCCTAGATGGCACCTTAGCACATTTTTTAAGGTCACTCCATTTTATAGAGCTTGTTGTAACTTACAGTGGCCATGTTGACAATCCTGCACACATTTTTAGGGTGTATTTTTAAGGGGTGAATTGGCTACTTCCTTGGAGAGTATGAGCTAGCTCACCCTGACCTATTGGGGATATGTTGACTTACTAATACTGATATGGGTGAGAGTATGGAGAGATAGTTGGGTCATTTGAGAAAGAGCCTTAACTTCCTTTGCTATTTTGAGCTTATAATTGGTTTTCATTTATGATGAGTGATGAATCACCTAGATCGAAGGACTGCTCCCCTAGCTGGCAGCCTGGCACCTTAGCACATTATTTAAGGTCACTCCATTTGCTAGAGTTTGTTGTAACTTACAATGGCCAAGTTGACCATTTTGCACACATTTTTAGGGTGTATTCTTAAGGGATGAATTGGCTACTTATGGTCTCAATACCTTGTATGCTAAGTCACCAGATTTGCCTAAAAGGGCCACGAATCTCGAATCCCTGTACCAGATATGTGTACGTATGGGATTCGGCCCCAATTCAATGGATATGGTGTATCCAAATGGGGTACGGCGTATCCCAACCGTACCCTGTTCGGATACGCCTTATCCCGTACAGCCGAATATGGCTGGGCCCGTGGCAAGGAAAATCGCGCGATTTTTTCTTTAAATTTCGGTTTTTCTTCATTCTTTTTTCACCCATTTCATTTGCAAAGTGAGAAGGAGAGCTAGTGTGAGCAAGGAGAAAGTGTGAGCAAGGAGAAAGGGAGTTATTTAGAAGATATTTGAGCATCCGGTAAGTGCATTGTCCCTCTATATTTTACATTTAGTTTGTTGTTCGTGTTTGCATGTGCATATGTTTTATATATTTAGTTGTTTTTGTTTATTTTTTACAGTATTCATGGCTCAATAAAAGGCAGCAAGACAGGGGCGAAGAAAGGGGAAGAATGTCTCCATTGGAGATGCCCCTCCTGTCCCTCTTTCATCAGGGTCTGCAAGTATTCCATCCATTAGAAGTGGGGCTGCAACAGTAGCTTCAAATGTGGAAGGAAAACAAACTGTTGACCCCAAATACCCATTGTGGAAATATGTGACAAGAGAGGAAAGGGCAGCAAAAAAGGGAGGAGGAGGAAATTGTTCAGGGAAATGAAATTTTTGCAATGGCCATTTCACTTGCACATATTTTCACGTGAAAGCTCATTTGTTGGGTATTCTAGGTTATGGAATAATGTTGTATAGCAATTGAATCGCCAAATAGGAAGGAATTGGAGAAAGTGCAAAGTATTGGTGAGGCAAATGTGGCAGCAAAATAAAAAAAATCGAAGACTGATGACCCCCTTCCATTCTTGAGGAAAAGCAGCAACAAGTTCCCTTTTGAGACTTCTAGTAGGGGAGAATTAGCAAAGAGAAAGGCAATTGGAGTTGGTCCAATGGAAAATATTTTCTAAAAATAGAAGAGGGAAGAGATTGATCTCACCATTGCATTTTTTTTCTATCAGAACTTCATATCCTTTAATGTTGCATGGTCACCTCAATTTATTGAGATGTGTCGAGCTCTTTGTCATGGGGCTCCATCAGGGTATGTGCCTCCTGGGTCAAAGAAGATCAGAACCACATTTTTGACAAAGGCAAAGAAAGAGGTGGACAAAATGCTTGAGCCTATTAAATCAGCATGGCCAACATCTGGGGTTAGCATTGTTTCTGATGGATGGACAGATCCAGCACGCCACCCACTCATTAACTTCATGGTGTCATCCACGAATGGTGTAGTTTTCTTGAAAGAAGTGGATGCACTTGGACAGTACAAGGATGCACAATATATGGGTGAGTTATTTCTCAAAGTTATTGAAAGTGTAGGTGTGGATTGTTGTGTGAAAATCATTACAGATAATGCACATGTTTTCAAGGCTGTTGGCATGATTGTGGAAGAAAAATATCCACAAGTATTTTGGACACCTTGCATTTTCCATTCATTGAACTTGGCACTGAAATCTATTGCTTATGATGTGCTTTGGATTGGAGCCATTATTTAGGATGCATGACATATCCGCAACTTTGTAACAAACCATACAAATTCCCTCACTATCTACAAGGAGTACAGTAATATATCATTGTTTAAGATTGCAGATACACAGTTTTCCTCTTCATTCATCATGTTGAAGAGGTTGAGGGAGGTAAAGACTGCTCTTGGGTCTATGGTTATTTCAGAGTTTTGGTATTTTTGGAGAAATACGAATCAAGCAGCCTCAAAGAAGGTGAAGGACATAGTGTTGGATGATATATGGTGGGAGAAGGTAGATCTAATTATTCAGATCATGGAGCCTATCATTTCCTTGCTCCGATTTGCAGATACAAACCAACCCATCCTAGGAAAGTTTTATGAGGGATGGGATTCCATGACTGAGTCTATGAGGACCATTATTTTACAAAGTCAGTGCCCAGAGTATGAGACATCACCTGAGGCCTTCTTCACCATCTACAGTATATTCTTGTCAGCAGATGGGACAATAATTGCACACCTTTACATTTTTTGGCTCACTCCTTGAACCCAAATAACTATAGCCATGAGTGGCTGAATGGTGGACCTTCTCGCAGATTCCCTCCTCACATGGATGCTGAAATATCACAGGGGAGTAAAGATGCATTGAGAGGGATTTTTTAGGATAGGGCATCCCTTGATGAGGTGGATGATGCCTTTGCATATTTTTCCACTGGTAGGGGGCGATTTGGAGGCTATGATTTGATTCGAGACAGGGGGGCTAAGAAGCCCCATTCTTGGTGGGCAACTCATAGGGAAAAAATCCCTCCTCTGCAATAGTTATCCATGAGGCTCCTCTCTTAGGTGACTTCATCCTCTTGTTGTGAAAGGAATTGGAGGACATATGGGAATTTGTATAGTGTGAAGAGGAGCAGGCTTGAGCAGTCTAGGGCAGAGACATGTTGTAAGTGCACACCAACCTTCGTCTCATCTACAAGCAGAGGGAGGATTGGTTGAAGGGAAATACAAATATGTGGGATGTCTTTCCTGATGATATGGGTCTAGACAGCAGTGTTGAGTTGGAATTGGCCAACTTGGATCTCAATGCGCCAGTACTAGAGCCTATCACATTTGATGATGGAGTAGAGGGGTCATCCTCCACGCCAACAGATGCAGAGATGATAGAGGAGGAGGATGCATCAGAGGCAGAGGAGAGTAGTGGTGAGCATGATGATTAGGATGAGGACAGTGATGCTGATTATGAGGATTGATGACTCTGAATCATTGAGGCTTCAGGCTTGTAGTCTTGTAGACTGTAGTTTCTTTTGTATTTTCTATTTCTATGTGCCATTGGTAGTGTTCTTATGTAACACATGTTGATTCTGATGACTTAATGAGAAAACTACAGTATCTTACTATCTTCAATCTTGTCTTTCTCAGTAAATTTGACGATTGTATCATGTATGGTGTATCAATGTATCATTGTAATTTTTATTATAGTATCAATGATGATGTATGACTCATGAGTATCTAATATCTATGTTTGAATCAATGAATTTTGTGTGAATTTGTGCAAAAAATATCAAATTTTTAATATATTAATATATATATATATATATATATATATATATATATATATATATTTTAAAATATATATGTATTTTTAATAAAATAAGATATAACGTATCGTATCCCAGAAGTATCTTGTCCGGGGGTCACCGTACCCGTATCCGATTCATTGAATCCCCGTATCCCTGTGTCCCCGTATCCCCGTATCAGGTGGCTTAGCTTGTATGCCTCTGTTACATTATGCATTTTATCCATTGCTGCAATAGGTAACCTACAGCAATCTGTTATCTCTTTTATTGTAATTTATTTGTCTCTCTACTCTGCTCTCATTCATTGCTATATTGATATTTTTATAGTAAATAATTTACTCCTAATGGTGCAATGAAGTTGGTTTCAAAGGATTCATCACCATATAATGTAATAGCAATGGGAACCCAGGACTATAGCATCACTGCGTGGACCACAACTAGTCCACGCCCTATTTTTATTTTTGATAAGTCTTAGAGCCATTAGCTGAACATGATAATTGGTTTGATGCCCCAATCCAAATCTAAAGTTAATGCTATGAGATTCACTATATAAAACACTTCTACCTACTCTATATAACTGAGGTTCATCATCAAAATATGCCCATGCACCATCCTTACCCACTTCTACAACAATTTTCCTAGGAGTCTTAGGTGCTCTTGTCTGAGGAAAACTATTTTAAAGAATTGAGACCACATCAAATAGGAAAAGAACATTGAATAGGAAGAATTTTCCTATCTTTAAATAAGTTGACATTCCTAGCTTGCTAAATACCCAAGCTAGGATCTAGGGAAGTTCTTTGTAATCCTTCACTGAAGAGTTATGACACCAACCTCTTAGACCATTTTCAATTGTGCCACCAATTCATATATTTTTCAACCTAGTCAAATGTTTATTCTCCTTTTAAACTTGCATAGTGTATTTACAATCCATGACAAGATGTTTATTGGTATTTTCACATGCCTTACATAAACTGCACCTATCGATTCTTGCTCTATTCCTTCTCAGAATATTATACCAAGTCAATTATTTTTGTTTAGTGCAAACCACATAAAATTGAAGCCTTTGAGGGATATTTAAATATCCAAACTCTCCTCCACCACACATGATTCCTCTTCTCCCCATCTAAACTAATGGCGATATATCTACCTTTTGGGGTATAAGCCCCAGAAGGGTTCTTTGATCATATGAGCTTGTTTGTATTCTTAGTCAATCTGACATGGCTAGACTTGAGTCTTGCAATAAAAAAACCCTAGGAATGAGAATCATCACCTCTAAAATCTAATGAAATCCACCTTTTACCTCCAAATATAAGTAATTTTAGGAACTAAAATCTGAGAAAGATTAAAGTATCTTGTCCCTCAAAAAAGGAACCATATGGAGTCGTAGGTCAACATGGGCAATTAATCCATAGGGGGAACCTTGTTTCATTCATATTGGAAGTTGGATGGTGGTTGAAGAGTTCTTTCACAATACTATGTGGTTGATACACTTTTTGCACCGCCCTTCATATTTTATCCAATAGTTAACTTATCCGCTATCCCCATATTCTAAAATTCCAATTTGCTAACCCTAAGATCAGTGCTCTTGGAGAGGGATAAGTTAATAAAACTTTCTCATGACAAGAGGCATCAAAGGAGAAAAAATGCCATATGATAGGTTGGAAACAAACAATTATGCCTAAATTGGAATTAGAAGTAGGGATAATAAGACCGATACACAAAGCTCCATGTGTTTCTCTCTGGCAAACAGATTAACCTTATTTAATAGCTATCAACCGTGTCCATCTTCTAAAACTCCAATCTGTTGACCCCGAGATCAATTCCCTTGGAGAGGGATAAAGTTAATAAAAATTTCTCATGAAAAGAAGCATTAAAGGAGAAAAAGTGGCACCTGATAGGTTGGAAACAAATAATTAAGCCTAGATTGGAATGAGAAGCAAGGGTAAGAAGACAGGTAAGCATGCTTCAACTCTGACAAAAAATGGTCTTTATCTCAAAATTTTAAGGAAAAAAGATACACGGGGAATAGGAAACTTGTCCACCTTGTGAGAGTATTGAAATGATGATGTCCTTAAAGGATTAAGCATAAGTAATAATATGATCCAAAAATTTTTAACAAGTATTTGGATTTCCCAAGATGTCCAACATGGAGAAAAGCAAGACTTTTGGGAGTATGCATGGGTTGGACACTAGCCTCTGAGAAGCATCCAAGCTATGGACAAAATCAGGTCAATTTGGGGTGAAGCAAAAAAAAGGATTATTGGATCAGTCCCAAAAAAATATTTGGGTTCTATCGCTAAAATCAAATCGAAACATCCTTTAACATTACCAAAAAATGTCTCGACTTTGAACTGATGAGGCAAAGGCAATCAAGGAGGCTCTATGATTTAGACTCACTAAATTCCAAATCGAATAAGATGGCTTGTGTTGAAATCCCACATCAAGATGATCCTACTCACTTAAAGAAGGATATGGCATGGTTCTATTAGAAGAGAATCAGATTATTAGATTAAAGCCTGGAAGAAAATATGGAACCCAGGAATATGGCCCAAAGTTGCAGCATTTTAGTGGATAGTAGTGAAAGGGAAAAATAATTACACATGAAAATGTGAAGAGAATAAGTGTACAGTGCCCAACCAGGTCTAATGGATGTTAAAGGGATGAAGAAACCTATGATTACATCCCGAAACAATGTTTTTTTGCAAAATAGGTATGGGCATCATGGACTGAAATGTTTATAATTGTTTCCCCTTTGAAACAATGAATTTAGGAGCTAATTTGAAAATTACCAGCCCCACATGGAAATCATAGGTTATCAAGAAATTATAGAAATGTATTAAAAACTTCATATTATATGAAGTCAAATGTAAATTGGGTTTATTTCGGGTGGTTAGGAGGAATGATTGTTCTCCTCCCCGCCTAGGTTCAATTCCGAAAAGTGATATGATGAGCTCATATCAAGTGTATTGTTCTGATGACTTCAAGCCTTCTTGTTGAATAGTCTTGAGCCCTGAAGAATATATTACCCTTTCTACATGCTGGAGGGTGAGATGCTTTGTTACAGGGAAAAAAAATTATGGGAAGTCAAACAAAGAAATAAGGAGCCTTACCAGAGGTAGAATCCTCCTTAGTTGAGGGTATAACCCTAATCAAATATTAAGGATTCCAAAGGATTGAAAAATAAGACAGACTCCAAATTTATAATTAACATCTTGAACAGGACATACAAAGTCAATAACTGGTTCATTGATGGTAACATATGCTAGATTATGAGGGATTTACAATGAATAGAGGTTTCCTTCTAAGTTCCAAGTTCTCACACAACAAAGAAGTCACAGAATAAGTTTGTGGATTGGCTAGCCAACCAAGTCATTGTCAGAGAATCGAGCCTTGAGCTTATTAAGATTAAAAATGTGATTAAGGAAGTGAAGGGCCTTAAGTTCCCCCTCGCCTCCTTAATGATGGAATTTTTGGAAATGTGAAACACATCTCTTACAAAGATGAGATTAATAAATCCACTGCAAGGCGAGGATTGCTCATGTAGGGAAAAGACTGGGAGAGGTGCTAGACACAAATTGGGTAGATGGAATTCATTAACGAAAAGGTAACCAAGACAGAGATTAGAGGTATAAACCTCTATATTTCCTTCATTCAATATCAGTATGAAGTGGTATGAGAAAGCAGAGTGATGGAGTTATCACCATCATGCCATGGACATCCAAAGAAGTTAGAAGGCAACCGTTGGAACTTTCCAAGATCAAAGCATTTTCATGTTGGGCATATACAAGCATGTTCGAAAGTTGTATGCACAGTGATAGTCAAACTCAGTTAGCGCTAAGTTTTGTACATTTTGAGAAACAAATGGATAAAAAGAGGTAGGAAAAATAACCTTAGAAAGGCAAATAGCTTATCAGATGCTGATTCAACTATGTTGACTTAATGGAAATATAAATATTCATTATCCAAGTAAAAAAAATGGAGAACCGTTGAGTATAAATATATTATGAATTTTCCTCGATTTCATTATATGGTAAGGCTAATTGGGACTTTCTCATTGAAAAAATTCAAGCTTTTGGATTCAATGAGTGTGGTGAACTAGGCTTTTGAATGCATCTCAATTGCTTCATGTGTACTTCTAGTAGTAGGAAAACCACACCCTGAGATTGATCAAGAGGAGAACACGTGGATCTCATTCCTATTTATGATTCTGGTGGCTACTCGTTCAACCCTCCCTGGCCATACATACATATTACAGTGGTTCAACTCTTATACTGCATTCTATCACCATTTCAATTGATCCACCAGCCTAAGATCTAGGGTATGAGTTAGCGAAGTACTTAAATCCCAAAAGGGTTAGACCCATACCCTTTGAATTCAATATATTATATATGTAATTACGTAATTGAAATTAGGGGAATTTCAAGTGGTTTTAAGGTCACTTTGAGTCATTTGAAGGAGGGATTTGAAATGAAGAACATTCCAATTTTGACAAAGTGTTAAGAGGATCAAGACATAGTTTCCTTTTGTCCCCACTTTATTATCATTCTCGCAGATGCTTTGAGAAATATTATCAAAGAAGCAAGAGAATGAAGTCTCACTTGAGCCATTTCAATGTTTGATCTCTTCAATTTTTTCTTCTGCCACTCAGCTACAGTTTGGGGATGGGGATTTCATATTCCTATTAGGAGAAGCTAAAATTTTTATCAATACCATCCAAATTCAAGCATAGTTTGGGCTAGTCTATCAACAAGGAAAAATATAGTCATGTTTTATCCTTAATGTCAATTTGAGAATAAAAATAAGAATTTTGTAGGTTCTAGCATTCAAAGAATATGTGCTCCCTTTCCTTCCAATTATCGCAGAAGGAAAAAATTAAAATCACCTAGCATTGCATCAAGAACATCATGCATGATAGCTACTCTAAGAATTACATTTTAATAGTCCTAAATGTGCCTGGAGTGATAATTTTGTCCATACCTTGCTCAGATGTTTTTCAAAGTTCATCAGATCGATCTCATGTATTATGAAAAAATAATTTTTCTTTGGAATCACCTTCTTCCCCGTTATTTCAAATTCACAAGACTTTCCATTTTTGTTAGCACCGCCCTTCTCACCTTCCTTTTCGAGGTTTTGAACCTTGTCCATTGTTCATAGCATCGTCCTTCTCACCTTCCTTTCTCTCTAAAACTTTTTCCATGTTGAACAATTGATCCACACCTTCCTCTCGAATTTGGCAGTGAAATCCCTTCCTCTTGTTGACTTTTGCAGTGGAATCCAATGTAGAAAAAACATCGAAAGTCCTCTCCTCTTACAACGGAATCCAAAGAGTATCCAACTATCTCCGAACTCTTGAATTCTACAGTCGAATCCCTTCGTCCTAAATTTTACAGCGTAATCCAATGTAGAAAGAGCATTGAAACTCCTCTCATCTTGTAGCGGAATCCAAAGACTATCGAACTCTCTCCCAAATGTGAGAAACAAAGGAAAAAATTAGCGGGAAAGCCAATTTTAATAGGCTAATCTGAAAATGTCCCAAAATGTCAATTTCAGTGAATCCAAAGAGAGTTGAACTCTCTCCTAGCGTGAGAACCAAAGGAAAGGAAAAAAATTAGCGGGAAAGCCAATCTTAATAGGCTAATCCGAAAATGTCCCAAAATGTCAATTGCAGTGGAATCCAAAGAGAATCGAACTCTCTCCCAGCGTGAGAACCAAAGGAAAAAAATAGTGACGTGATAACGAGAGGAAGAAAATAGTGGAAAAGTCAATTTTAATAGGTTTGTCAATTGCCATGGTAGGTTATGGTGATATTATTGAGGTTAATTTTTGTCTAGTTGAAAATGTTGTTAACATTTGGGTTAATTTTAGATTTTTTTTAATTTTAATTTTAATTTTTGAGTAAAAAGATGTAAGTTATATGGATTAATAATTTTGAAAACCCACATATCGATTATTAAAGAAAAAGAAAAAGTTATATTTAATGATTTTCAAAATTTATATATTGATCATTAAAGAAAAGGAGTAGGGGCAAAGTAAATTTTAATATATTAATGAGTAGGGGGAAAGTAAATTTTAATATGTTAATTTTAGATTAGTTGAAAATTTCAATTGCTTAGTAAGTTATGTTGTTATTATTGAAGTTATTTTTTGTATTTGAGCATGTTGCCAATATTGAGATTCATTTTATTTTAATTTTAATTTTAACTTTTGGGTAAAACGATGTAGGCTATATCTAATGATTTAGAAAACCTATAGAGTGATCATTTTGACATGATGGCATGAATAAAAATTATTGAAGAACTCCTTAATATAAGCAAGTATGCTCATATAAAGAGGGAAAGGGCACATGAGGTTTGCACATAAAGGTAATATCTACTAATCCTTAAAGAGGTGGAAAATATCTTCAAATGTATGAATAATGTTATCAATATTTTCAAATTTATGAATAATGTTATCAATAAACTCAAGTAGTTGTAGGTAGTCCATTGTTTTCCGTAAACTTCACTTAGAACTCATTAGCACACTATTAGAAGCTAGTCATAATTTAGTTTAAATTAGTCACTCACATTAGTCATTTTTAGTTGTATTTCTTATTAGCTAGTCGTATATTTTAGCCCAAGAATAAATTATTCATTTATGTTAGTTTCTTTTTAGTTGGGTCACTTAATTGCTCAATTTTTGTAGTATTTCACTTGGAAAATTTGTAGTGACTAACTTTTTTAGTCACTAATTTCTCATTTTCTACTAGTTATACATATCAAGTCGAGACCAAAAGATGCCTCGGAATTAATTAAAAATGACTAGCATAAATCCAAAGTGACACAAATAAAAATGACTAGCATAAATTACAAATCATATACTTGTTGCACTAGTTAGTTGGGCATATTTTTATTCTTTGACTATAGTGTTCATTTTCATTAATCATTTTTTTTTCTCACTTATTATCTAGTCATATATTTCAGTCCTGGACTAAATTAGATATTTAAGTTAGTCATTTTTAGTTTAGTCATTTATTATCTAGTCATATATTTTATCTCTAGACTAAATTAGTCATTTAAGTTAGTCATTTTTAGTTCGGTCGCTTGAAATTGCTCAAATTTAGTAGTAATTCACTTTAAATAATTGCGGTGACTAAATTTTTTAGTCACCTAGTCATTAATTTCATCATTTTTTACTAGTGAAGTAATCAATCACCATTACCACTATGCACAAAGTATGCAAAAAAAGAGATGACATAGTACTCTAAGGAAAGTGGAATGGTGGGAAAAAATTTATGTTCACCAGGATTGTCAACCACGAATCTTATTGGAGCTCAACAATTGACTAGAACATTGACAGTGTTGCGTATTGGAGGATATGGTTGAACTTTTGAGGATTTGTTTATGGATTATAATTTTCAAAGACGGCTCCCACGATGTAAAATACATAACCATGGAGATGGATAGGATGGCTTTCACCAGTGAATATATTCGTTCCTCGAAGAATTACTTGCACCGTGGCTTTATATTTAAGAAATTTCACTCTTGTCACTTTCACAGGGGACCAGAGCCCTCTGCTTATGTTATGTGCGGTATAATCAAATGGCGCAGAAGGGTTATTGGGGAAGTCGGCAAAGAATACTCCTTTCATGCCAAAATGATGAGCTTGAAGGACTGAATAAGCGATTGGTAGGATAAATGATATGTTATTCATACTTGCTGCAAATATTTATACACTGGGACCTCCACAAGACTTCCTTGGCCATTTGATCAACCCAAAACTGATGGTATAGAAAATATTCTCCTCCACACTCTGAGGAACGAAGACTGGGTGGTCGCCTGAGGCCAAGCTTCTAAGACCATTAGGAAAGCTAGTAGCAGTCTTGGTGTCATTATAGAATGCAAGAATAGGCATGATTGGATCTGATTTGTGAAGGCTCCCCTCGTATTCTAAAATGGCAGTGGTAGTTGTGTTATCGAAGTGAACTCCTTTCCCACTGGAATATGCTCGAGAAGCCATGTAGTATCTACTTGTAGCTTGATTGGTTGTGACAAGTATGCCAATTGTTGGTCGGGGCCGAGCATCACAAAATTCGTCTGAAAATTTTTTGTATACAAAGCATCCACAACCACAACTATCATTGTATGGCTAGTGATGGAGAATAATAGATCAATATTGAGTGCAACATTGATAACACTTAGAATATTAGTTTCCCCAACTTTCATCGAAACGTTAAAGGTATCTTCTAGTTTTTCATTAGCAGCCATTCATTTGCGAGGTTACTAAATTTAGAAATAGTTTCAGTATATTATACTTGTGTGTTAATGTAATATTATACTTGAAGTGGAAAATTTGTATAGGTCACTTGGTTTTCCATTTATAGTAAATGGATCTGAAACATTGGGGGCAGCTCCTGTTTGATTTGCTTGATTCACAACATCCATAGGCTTCCTATACTCCACTCCAACAGGTATAAGATCAAATATAATAGGCAAGAAAACATGATGACAACTATAGGGTTCTTATGCACAGGTTACATCTGTTAGAAAATTAAATATTACAGAGAAATGCAGCACATAAAATATGCGGAAAATAAAAGCACACAAAACACATAAAACTAGAGAGACATAGATATACGTGGTTCACCCAGTTTGGGCTATGTCCACCCTGAACAGCCAGTCCTTCCTTTCTATTGTCCAACAAAAATGAAGAGAAAAAACCTACAGCAGATCCGCTGTAATATCCTCTCTTCTCTCTCACAGTCTCCCTCTCTATTTCTCGCTCCGAGAATACACATACAATGCATAGCCACAATAAAATTCCCTCATAAAAGCGAGGGGTTGCCTTCTAGGGAAAAAAACCCTAATCTAAACATAAATTCTACCGTCAGATCATTTGCCTAATGAATGGCCTAGATTGACTAGAAATTACTATGCTTTTACAAGGCAATTTTACATCTGTTTTTAGCTTCGAGGGCGCTGCCCCCGAAAACCCCCCATGGCAGTGATTAATTACGGGCGGCATTGCCACCACTTTTAAGGTACAGGGGTACAATGTTGTGATACAAAGTAAACAAGATAATAAGGCTCCACACCTAACAATCTCCCACTTGGAGACTGATTGTAGCAACTCCATTACTGCTTCATTTGGTGGACAATGACTCCTCTTTGGACCTGGATGTTTCTCATCTTCATCGTCATCCTTGAAGACCAATTGAAACTGAGCATGTTCTCAGTTTCTCCCTGGTTACAACTTTTGTTAGCATATCTACAGGATTCTGGCTAGTGTGTATCTTTTCCAGCTTCAACTCTCCATCTTCCAATATTGACCGTATGAAATGGTACTTGAGATGCATGTGTTTAGTCCTGGAATGAAATGTTGAGTTCCTTACAAGATGAATAGCACTTTGGCTATCATTGTATAGTGTGCCCATATCATGCTTCTTACCCAATCCATCCATAAACCTTTGTAACCAAATCATTTCCTTACTAGCCTCTGTAGCAGCAACATACTCGGCTTCTGTTGTTGAAAGTGCAACAACACTTTGGATTTTTGAAACCCAACTGACAGCTATTCCACCTACAGTAAATACATATCCTGTAGTGCTCCTCTTATTATCTCTATCACCTACCATATCTGCATCAACATATCCCTGTAGAGCAATGTTTGAACCACCAAAGAATAATTCTTGATTTGTGGTACCTCTCAAATATCTGAGAATCCATTTTACTGCCATCCAATGTTGTTTTCTTGGATTATTCATGTACCTACTTACAACTCCCACTACATGTGCAATATCAGGTCTTGTGCAGACCATTGCATACATTAAGCTTCCAACTGTAGATGCATATGGAACTTTATACATATAATCCATGTCTTCTTGGGTCTTTGGGCACATCTCCTTGCTAAGTTTGAAATGGCTAGCAAAAGGTGTACTAACTGGTTTTACATTCTGCATATTAAATATTTTCAACACCTTTTCTATGTACTCATTCTGAGACAGTGTTAATTTGCGATTTTTCCTGTCTCTAGTTATCCTCATACCAAGGATTTGTTTTTTAGCTCCCAAATCCTTCATTGCAAATGAATTTGCCAATTTTCTTTTGAGCACATTTATTTCCTGCATGTTAGATCCTGCAACAAGCATGTCATCTACATACAATAACAATATAATATAGCCGCCATCATTTTTCCTTTTTAGATAAACACAATGATCAGAGTGACATCTAGTATAACCTTGTTCAGACATAAACTTGTCAAATTTTAGATACCACTGCCTTGGAGCCTGTTTTAACCCATACAAGCTCTTCTTTAACCTGCACACCAATTTTTCTTTCCCTTTTACCTCATATCCTTCTGGTTGCTGCATGTATATCTCTTCCTCCAAATCTCCATGGAGAAATGTTGTCTTTACATCTAACTGTTCAAGATGTAAATCTTACGTTGCTACTAGACTTAAGATAGTTTTGATTGAATTCATCTTAACAACAGGAGAAAATATTTCATCAAAATCAATACCTTTCTTTTGTGCAAACCCCTTCACCACAAGTCTAGCTTTGTACCTTTGTTTTCCTCCATCTTCTTCCTTCAGCCTGTAAACCCATTTATTCTGCAATGTAGTTTTACCTGTAGGCAACTTGACTAAGTCCCAAGACTGGTTATGCATTAAGGAGTCCATCTCTTCTTCCATGGCTAGCTCCCACTTCTTCCTACTTTCAACCTGCATTGCTTCTTCATAACATTCAGGTTCACCAGAATAAGTCAGCAATAAATAATATAATGAAGGAGAGTATCGTTCAGGGGGTCTACTTATCTTGGTAGATCTTCTAACACCACTTTCAGGTGTTTGAGGTGCATGTTTCTATTGTGGTGGTTGTTGCTGCTGTGGTTGTTGATTATTATTATTTTCAGGCACCTTTACTTTTTCAGATATCTCATCAAGAACCGCGTATTCCTTGCTTTCTTTTTCTTGTTTCTTTTCCTGCAACTGATTCTTATACAAGATTTTTTCATTGAATATTACATCTCTGCTCCTAATGATTTTGTGATTTTCATAATCATATAAGCGATAACCAAAATCATTAGCACCATATCCAATAAAGGTACATTTCTTTGATTTTGCCTCAAGCTTTGTTCTGTTTTCTTTATTAATATGGACAAAGGTCTCACAACCAAAAGGCTTTAAAAAAGAGTAGTTTACCTTTTTACCTGTCCATGCTTCCTCTGGAATACCACCATCCAAGGAACTTGAAGGCCCTCTGTTTATTAGATAAACAACAATATCTATAGCATCTGCCCAAAATTGTAAAGGCAATCCCGCATGCAATCTCATGCACCTTGCACGCTCCATGATTGTTCTGTTCATCCTTTCTGACACACCATTTTCTTGTGGTGTTCTTGGAACTGTCTTCTCTCTACGAATTCCATGCTCTGAACAGTACCTATCAAACTCTTTGCTGCAATATTCACCTCCATTGTTTGATCTGAGACACTTCAACTTCTTTCCCGTCTCAATCTCAACCAAAGCTTTCCATTTCTTGAAAGTATCAAATACATAAGATTTATTCTGAATACAATAAATCCATGTTTTTCTAGTTGCATCATCAATAAAAGTAACATAATAATGAGAGCCACCGAGAGATGATACCTGAGAAGGTCCCCATACATCTGTATGCACAAGCTCCATTTTTTCGCTCTTCTTTTCTTTCCCAACTCTGAGAAATCTGACTCTCTTTTGTTTTCCATAAATGCAATTCTCACAGAAATCCAAATCAACATTCTTCAAACCTGGCAAAAAATTTCTTGAGTGAAGAATCTTCATTCCCTTCTCACTCATGTGTCCGAGCCTATGATGCCATAATTCTGCATCTGCTCCTTTGGAAGTTAAAGCATTAATAGAGTTAGAAATACCATTGCATAAATACAATGTACCAACCTTTTCACCTTTTGCTATTACCATCGCTCCTTTGGTGACCTTCCAAGTTTTATCTGTGAAAGTTGTCACACAACCTTCACTTCCTAACTGCCCTATTGAAATCAGATTTTTCTTCAGATCTGGAACATGCCTTACCTCCTTTAGTAGCCATTGGTTTCCATTCTATTTTTTTACAAGAACTTTACCCATTCCAACAATTTTACAGGGTTTATCATCACCCAAACAAACTTGTCCAAAATCTCCTTGAACATAGTCATGAAAATATTTCTTATCAGGTGTGGCATGGAATGAAGCCCCTGAATCTACAACCCAAGAATCAGTAACATTTTCGAAAGAAAGAATCAAAGCATCTTGTAACACATCACCCGTCACATTTGCTTCATGATTGTTTTCTTGCTGTGTGTCTCCTTCTTTTCCCTTCCGAGATCTACAGTATTTCTTTAGGTGTCCTTTCTTTCCGCAATTCCAGCACACTATCCCTGATCTAGACTTGGATCTGCCTTTCCTTGATTTACTGCGATATCCCGAGCTCTTCCCTCTTTCCACTCTTCTTCCCCTAGACTCTACACTCAAAGCATTACCTGATGTCTCACCAGAGCTTTTCCATCGCATTTCCTCGCTAAGGATAGCACCAACAACATCATCAAACTTTAAAGTACTAGATCCAGAGACAGAGTTACTCATGGCCATTACTAAACCATTCCAACTCTCTAGCAATGAGCACAAGAATAACAGAGCTCTAACTTCATCATCAAAGTTTACCCCTACAGAACTTAACTGACTGGTAACTGTATTAAATTCATTTAAATGGTCTGCAACAGATCCACCTTCCGACATATTCATATTAAATAGTCGTTTCATAAGAAATACCTTGTTTGAGGCCGAGGGTTTTTCATATAGTTTCGCCAACGTCTACATCAAACCCTCTGTTGTTTTTTCCTTCGAAATATTGAAGGCGACTGATGCCGCAAGGCACAACCGTACTGTTCCGAGTGCCTTTCTATCGAGAATGTTCCATTCCGCGTCTATCATGGCCGCTGACTTCTTTGTTTTTCCGCTTAATGGTAGGTACAGATATTTCTGATACAGATAATCTTCCATTTGCATCTTCCACAGCGGGAATTTTTGGCCGTTAAATTTCTCGACCCTAAACTTACCATCTTCCGCCATTGCTCCCACTCGAACCACCAGAACCTTCTTCCCCAAGGAAGGACAACCTAAATATACCTTCTAAGCCTGAGTTACCAAATTTCTGTTAGAAATTATATATTATGGAGCAATGCAACACATAAAATATGCAGAAAAATACAAGCACACAAAACACATAAAACCAGAGAGACACAGATATACGTGGTTCACCCAGTTTGGGCTACGTCCACCCCGAACAGCCAGTCCTTCCTTTCTATTATCCAGAAAAATGAAGAGACAAAAACTACAGCAGATCTGCTGTAATATCCTCTGTTTCCCACAAATTTCCCTCATTTCTCGCTGTTCCCTCATTTCTCGCTCCTAGAATAAACATACAATGCATAGCCGCAATACAATGCCCTCATAAAAGCGAGGGGTTGCCTTCTAGGGAAAAAAACCGTAATCTAAAAATAACTTCTACTGTCAGATCATTTGCTTAATGAATGGCCCAGATTGACTAGAAATTACTATACTTTTACAAGGCAAATTTACATCTGTTTTTAGCTTCGGGGGCGCTGCCCCCGAAAACCCCCACCAGGGGGAGGGCTCCGAAAAGCGCTTCCACCCCCCCTTGGACACCCCATGGCAGCAATTAATTACGGGTGGCTTTGCCGCCCCTTTTAAGGTACAGGGGTCCAATGCTGTGATACAAAGTAAACAAGATAATTAGGCTCCACACCCAACAACATCAGGGCACAGGTGATCAGGATGTGGACTATCATCTCAAAACATATGGATTGGTCAGTTTTAAGGACATGATATATGTGCTAAATAGTAGTGAGTTCAAGAATCTTATCATGAGGGAATTTCATGCTAATTTTTTTTAGGTTACCTAGGATATCAAAAGACATTTACAGTGGTGAAGAATTTTTATTATGGGTCAAATCTGAAGAAGGAAGTGGCAGATTTTTTGGCTATATGCTTGGCCCTTTTCAACAAGTAAAGGCAGAGTGTGAGAATCTAGGTAGTTTACTACAACCAATTTTGATTCTAGAGTTGAATTGGGAGGTCATTTCTATGGATTTTATCACAAGTTTACAGAGGACATCTAGAGAGAATGATTCTATAATGGTTGTAGTGGAAATGTTGACAAAGGTAATACACTTCATTCCAATGAAGTATACATATTCAACTAGTGATATGTCACAAGTATTCATTGGAGATGTGGTGGGGTTGCATGGTGTACCGAAGAATATTGTGTCATACAAGGATGCTAAGTTCACTTCTAGGTTCTAGAAATATTTATTCATAGGTTTGGGTACAAAGTTGGCATTCAACAAAACTTATCATTCACATACATATGGATAGAAAAATAGGGTCAATAGGACATTGGAGAACATGTTGAGAATGTATGTGATGTGTCAACATGGGAGGAGTAGTTTCCATTGGTTGAGTTTGGTTACAACAACGGTCACTAGGAGTCACTGAGGATGAGTCTGTTTGAGGCACTCTATAGGCAGAGTTGTAATACTTGCATTAGTTGGATTGATTGAGTTAGCAGGGTGTTGATAGGAACAAACGTGTTAGAAGAGATGGAATAGAAAATGTAGGTAATCAAGAAGAATCTGAAGGTAGCGCAAGATAGACATAACAGTTATGCATATCAGAATAGGTTGTTTAAGAAGTTTCAGGTTGGGGAATAGGTGTACTTATGCATCAAGCCCAAGAAGAGCTCCTTGAGGATTGGCTCATGTGTGAAGCTAGAAACTCGATATTGTGGACATTTCAAGATTCTTGAAAGGATTGCACCATTTTCCTATCGACTTGCACTACTTTCAATAGTGAAGTAAATGATGTTTTCCATGTGTCATTACTTGAAAAGTATGTTAAAGATTTTTATCATGTGATTGAATGGTATGTAGTGTAGGTGGAGTTAGAAGGAAAATTCCATCTGAATCCTCACCGTATATTGCAAAAAAATATTCTCATGCTTCAAAACTAAGAAATCGAGCAGATTAAAGTTCAGTTGAAGCACTATGGGCCTGATGAAGCTACATGGGAGGTGGCTGATAAAATTTGGGCTCTGTATCCTTCTATATTTGTTGGTTTACCAAATATGTTTGGCATATGTTTTGGTGTGATGTTTTAGTATATGTACATATTCTTATGGATGTAAATACCACCGTAAGTTATGATATAAATCTCCAATAAGTGGTATGGATTTCATGTCATTAAGGTTGTTTTTTTTTAAGTTTTCTATGTTGGTTTCTTCTCAACAGGTTGATCATTGTAAGTACTGCAACAATCTAAGTTATAAATCTCCATGGGTAGTATGTTTTTCTTTCAGTAGTATTGTTGGTTGTAGGTGTCATTGAACACTGAGGATGGTGTCCCCCCAAGGGGGGAGGGGGGTGTTGTAACAACCGTGGTTAAAAATACATGTAAAAAAATTAATAAAGGTTAAATAATACCTTGATCATTGGACATGTATACGAAGTTGAATGTTGTAAAAATAATAGAAATGGGGATCACTTGGTATTTATTAATGGCTAAGGAAATTGGCAAAGGAAAATGAAAAGGCTTTGGAAAGGCATGAAACATTTATTGACATTTGTTTTATGAAAATAATTCAAAATAGGAGAATAGGAAGGTGAAAGGTCATAGGTTTCATGTGAGGAGGAAAATGAAGCAAAATAATGGAAAATTGAAGAAACTAGAGGCCTCATTAATAAAACATATTTTGAGGATCAGTTCATGGATTTTGTTTGTTCAGTTTTTGGAGCACTCATTCTATTCTTTATCTCTCATACTATTAGAAACTTAGAGTTTTCTTGGGGTACTATTGAAGGAGTTTGGAATACTTTGGATTTGGAGAAAGAATGCAAAGAAAGAGCAGGAAAGCACAAGAGAACATTGGGATTAACAACTACAGAGATTTTTTCCTGCAGGTACTGAGTTTCATGTATGATTTCCTTGTTATTTTTGGCATGCAGAGCACATGCATGTGGTTTCTTGGTTTGTATTGGAGGTTTCCCCCTCGAAGTGGCTTATTTCTAAGGGGTTGATATCTCTTTTCTTATATTTTTGGAGCTGGTTTCTCAACATTTATGATTTGTTATTGGCATGGAATATTTCCTAGATTGATAGTGGTCTTTCCTAGCCTCACCATTTCCTAGATAGCCATGGTGTTGTGGGTTTTATATTTTTTTTATGGTTGGTTCTCAATTTCCTTTGGTTGTGGGTTGTGTAGGTTTTAACCCAGTACAGAAATTATCTGCAAACGAATCTTAAAAATAGAAAATAAACAATAGTGAGAGCATTAAACATAAAAGAGATATACACATAGATTTTCATTTTTCATTATATTCATTTTAGTGTTACAAAACATATATATACATGTTGGAGCATACATAAACCCCAATCCATTAACCCTGGACTAGAACATAACCGTAGTTCCCTTGATCAGATCTAAAAAATAGCAGGGGCTGAAAACCATCATGCCCCAAAACCATGTGCAAACCCATGCACAAAACCATGGGTGGGTCCACCCACCGAAAAGCAATGACCAATTTTTTTTTCCCAAGGGGCTATCGCCCCCCCTGTGACCCCCTAATATGCCCGACATAATGTACAAAGACGGCTATCACCCCCCGTGTGACCCCCCTGCATGTGACTAGCCATGGAAAGAATATACACATACCCAACAGGTTGAGTTACTAGTTCCTAGAATCCTTGGTTGGAAAAATGATTTGGAAGCCCTGTAACATCTTTGGTTGAGTTACTAGTTGTGGAAGCCTTGGTTGGAAAATAGCTCTAGGATCACTTAGTGGGTTGAGATACTAGTCCTGGAATCCATGGTTCGTAAAACACTTTGGAATCCCCACAACTATTTTGGGTTGAGTTACTAGTCTTAGAGGCCTAGGTTAGAAAAAAATTTATAAAGCCATGGAAAACTTGGGTAGAGACTGATTTGGTGATGGTTAGTGTTTTCTAACTGTGAGGTGGAATCACTGGTTGAGGGTTGAGGTGGTTGGCCTATGGAAGCCATGGTTTTCCTTTGTTTGGTTTATTCCATGATATCCCACATTCATGCTTCGAATATGGCATGAGGATGATTTGGTGAAAGAAATATTTGGTTCAGCCCAGTCTATGGTCGAGTGGTACATGGAAGTCTGAGACTTGGTTGTGTTTTACACATGTTAATAAGAGCTCTTTCTCTCTTGTATTTGATGGGTAAATATAATTTCCCATATGTGGTATTTATGGTTGTTATATCCCTGTTATTTATGTTTATTATATGTTAGTTATGAGTATGTTTTATGACAAACTTGATGTATGGATCTCGTCATGTTTTTATTAGTAAATGAATGAGCAATGAATATATGATCTAACAGATGATAATGAAACTATTTTGATAAGGATTCAATGTTACTTATTGATTCTCAGATAAGTATGAGATACATATTCTCAGAAATGTTCTTATGACCTACAAGTTACATATTTGTGACATGTTTGATGAAATGCATGTCATGGCTAGTAGGGATCTGGTCAAGTCCTTGATAAAATGTTTTAATTAGTAACCTTGTTTCAATGGTATTTATCATTTATGGGAGTTTCATGAAATTCTGGGTAGTGGCCTAAGACCTAGCCCTAAAAACGTGGCTAAGAATCTAGGGTCCTTGTCTTAGAAATTCGTGGAAAAGTCCACAGTCGTTGGCATGCCTTGTTGTGGGAGCAACTGGAAGGCCACAGTCACATGCATGGATTTTCATGTGAGTGGTTGAGGGTCCAAATCAATAAAATGTCAATTTTTCTCAAGGGTTGGTCACTTGGAAGGGTTGGTTGGCTCTTGAAGGTTTTGTATCATTTGTGGAAATTTAGATTCATTTCTTTATGTTGTTCCCACTTTCTTACCTATACTTGTGGAGTTGAATCATATCATTCTAACTATTCATCACATGTTTTCCCCAGTGGACCAGTTAGCTTGGGTAAATGTGGGAAGAAGGTGGTTACATTATAGATTATTGTTTATTTTGTATGCATGAAAATTAAAGTTTATGCAAAAATTAGAGAATGGTTAAATAAAAAATAACAACGCACATTTGACACAAAATATATCCTAGGAAACCCTTTCGAGATAAAACCCAATAGTAAGGTGAGGTCTCTTTTCTCTCTTCCTATGAATAGAAAAATAGTTGTGAGTATAAAGAAGTAGGTCTTGTGGCCCATGGGAAACTATAGTTCACAAAAAAACTTAATTTTTCACAACTTCCTTTGAATATTTCACATCAATTGCAACAATATATTACACAGGAAGTGTAGTTCCTCAAACATGCTACCTCGAAAAAAGTGGTTTGTTTCACCAACAAGCATGAGGCTTTGTAAGTTATGCATGTGCAATTTATGGAAGCACGACAAAAATATGAAGAGAGAGAGGAGACACTAAAATGAGTAATGGAGGAAGTATACAACAAAATTCTGGGTGTCCTAATGGAAGTCAACACTCTTAAAGAGGAGAAGCTGTCGAAGATAAAGGAAATAATATAAGTTCAAAAGTTGAGTTACAACTACATATAAATCCCACTATCTGGTTAGAGGATATACAAATATTAAAAATGGTATAAGAAACCTCTAATTCAATTAAGAGTGCACATGATATAAAGCACGAATGCACCAAATTTTATGAAGTTGGCATAGATGTATGGAACATTCCATAAGATAATGTCGATCTTATGGAAATAAGTGCCAAAATTAGAACTATAGAGTAGCAAAGTGATTCTATATGAAACAATTTGATCACCCCACCATGTCGAGCTACAACAGTAGAAAGCATGATTTTGGGAAAATAAATCAACTAGTGGAGAGAAGAAAACTGGAAGCTTTCCCAAAAGGTTGTACATTTTAAGGATGAAGTAATGAAACTCAATGATGACATTGTTGCAACATATACAATAACACATTAGGTAGTTGTTGACAAAGAAGTATTATTATGTGAATCTTCCTATGCTTGTTTAGGTAGCAAGGGATATTATCAATTTGGTAGAGGAACCAAAAACTATAGTGTCGGTAGCCAAAAAAAAAAAAATCAACATTTTTTGAAGAAAACCATAGAGGTACTCCCTTCTCTCGGTACACAAACAAACCAAAGTGACTCAAGGGTGAGCCATGAATAGTGTTGGGGGCCTGTTGGGGCCAAGGTGGAAAAGGGGAATTTTCGAAATTTTGGCTATGTATAGGGTAACCACATAGTAAGGAGGAAAAAAGGGATATTGTGTGCAATAGAGGTTGGTTGACATCACATGCAACATAGAAGTAGATAGGAATATCATGCAGATGTGTACTAGAAACAGTAAAGATTGTGACATAAAAAAATATGTGGTTGTCAACATCATACCCTCGAGTAGTATGTCTCAGTTAGTTATGGGTGAAAACATGGTTGCAATTTGGCCCATTATAGTCAAATAGTCGGTTATGATTTCACACAATAATGGAAAACTCATCTGGGTGAGATAGCTAGGTGATTTGGCCAAAGATTCGTAGGAGTGCATCATTGGAGATTAAGTTATATAAAGATTTGTTGTTGCTTCTATTCTATTAGCTTTATTATTGTTCTCTAGATACATTTGGTTGGCTTGTTGTTCTTCTTCTTAATTCTTTTTGTCCTTGATACCTTTTTGAAAACTCACACTAGAAGAAAAAAGGACATTGCTGAGGGGCGAAAATGGTCACCATAAGTTCATTGGTGAGGGTCAAAAGAGCCTTCGTCGCCAAAAACTGAACATCACCAAAGGTGGTGTCGCCGAAAGTATAGGTGTTGTGGTGACATTCAAGGTCCGTCACCAATAATGATTTATAGTGATGAATAGTGACCGTCATCATTTCATATGAGCAATGGTGATGGACAATAGCCTCCATCACCAAAAAACTAAATGTCGCCAAAGGTGGCGTCGCCGAAAGTATGTGTTGTGGTGAAATTCAAGGTTTGTCACGAATATTAATTATAATGATGGATAGTGACCGTCACCATTTCATATGAACAAAAAAGATTTTTTGTGATGGACCTTTCATGGCCATCACTATTGGTGCATATATATGGTGATGTTCATTGACCGTCACCATAAGCTCATTGGTGACATCAAGGTCCGTCATGAATAATAACTATAATGACAAAAAGTGACCCTCACCATTTCATATCAACAACAATGATTTATGGTGACGGACCTCTAATGGTCGTCACTATTGATGCGTATATATGGTGGCGTTCGTTGACCATCACCATTTCATATTTTGGTGAGGGTCGAAAAATGTCACCATAAGCTCATTGGTGATGGTCAAAAGAGAATTCTTCACCAAAAACTGATCTTCGTAATTCGCTATGAATATCAGGGCATGATGGAATCGAACCACCAACCTCCTGCTTGTAAAGAATATGCTCTTCCATTGAGCTATCACCCTTTAAAGAATTATACTTTAAACTAGCAATTGCCCCTAAAGGTGCAAAGATACACCAAAGGAATAAGAACCAAGAAAATTGAAAGAATTCAGTCTCCTCAACTCGTTCAAAGTTCAAATTGAAGTAGATTTTAAATGGAAAGCCTAAAACCAGCCAAGTAGTTTACAAGTTAACATTTTGGATATAACTTCTGTTCAATTTATATGACAAGTTATGTCATAACCTTGAAACCAGTTTCTTAGCTAAAAGACTTTCTTAAGTCAACAATGACAAAGAAAGATAGTCATGGCAAGAAAAATTCTCTTGTTTTTCTAATGAGGATGCATGTAACTTGATAAAGGTTGTATGAGAGTATCAAACCATAAACAGTTTCACTAAAACATGGAAATGACAAAGTCTTGTTAAGCTACAAAATTTTAGTTGAATATATGAAAAGCATCAAGCTAAATAATATAATTAAACTAAAAGTAACTGTAAAAAAAAATGAAATTTCCATCATATACCATCTAGTTTGGTTAGTTCTTCAAGAAGAGAAAGTGCAATTGCATGATCCAGCTCCTCATATTGATTCTGTAATGGACCATCCTGAACAAAAATTTCCACATACAACAATCAATGTTATCGTATTGGTAAGACTTTTAATATAATCTATCAAAGCATGTACTATGTAGGAGAATAACTGGAAAGCACAACTAGAAATTTGAATCACAACATAACAATATAAAAGAACATGCAACAGGAAAGGAACAACTCCACAGTTTGAGAAATATGAACAATCCATGAACCTGTTCTTATATATTGATATAGATAACGAAATAGAAATCTAGATTTATGAAATTCAAGTATCACACAACAATGTCTTGAACAAATATCAATATGTAAAATAGTATTTTTTGCATTTGGATTTACCTTGCAGAACCTGAGGAAAACGTTTCCACAGAAACAACCAATAAACATAACAACATGGACCTCAGAAGCAATTGTGCAGGGGATAAAATATGAAGGTAAAGCACTAGAGAAGTATTCAAAGCAAATGATGAAAAGCGTATCTAGAAATAACTGAGAACCCTCTGAAGTAAACCACACATTTATCATCATGACTAGTACACTTGCAAAAAAAGATCAAAATAAATTATGAACTATTCCACCAAAAAAAAGTGAATTTTTCCACTAAAATATAGTTTCAAATTAATCACTAGCATGACGCTAACTTTGTTAGAGCTAACAAATAGAAGATTGAAGTTTAAAAGACAATACACACTGATGAATTAGAGATTACCATGGCATTAGAGGCCACATGCCAAATTACATTATCATTTCCAAATGCACCCCTACGTAGTGTCCATCTGACACTTTGTGACTTGAACCTTTAAAAGGCTTGCTCAACCACTTCATCATTCGAGATTTATTGTGAGTATGATGTTACAATGTGACCTGCATGTCCCAAATAACATGAGCCAACAATGAAAACCATAATTAAATTATTAATGCCTTACTAATTTAATCCTTGAAAAGACGAAAAACATGAATCCAAAAAAGAAAATGATAAGGTTCTCATTAACCAGCTATTATATTTACAGATATGGCAGAATTTTGATTGGTTGCTTCAGAATTTAAAGCATTTTACTTATTCTCTTAAACATATGAAAAGACACTAAAATTACCAAGGTCATATTTCAACAAAAATCTTGCAGAAAATCAGATTGCAACTATGAAGATATTATTGCAAAAATCTTGTAGAAAATCAGATTGCAACTATGAAGATATTATTACAAAATCTTGCAGAAAATCAGATTGCAACTATGAAGATATTATTACAAAAATCTTGCAGAAAATCAGATTGCAACTATGAAGATATTGTTCTAAATTTTAAAAATTATAGTAATAAAATCCATCTTCAACATGACTTAACATTTTATATCATATTAGACAAATTTTGAGCCTAGGGAACAAGTACAAGGTTCGGAGTTAAAATATTTGCGTCAAGGACAAGGAGGTATCATATACATCTTTCTGATTTGAGGTGTATCACTAGAGAACATAGTCTTGAGTCTTAAACCAGTACATAAAGAGGGACATCTGGAAATAAATGGGCAAAAAATGTGAATTCATCCCTCATGAGTCATGGCAACCCACAAACAACTCTTGAGGCTTTACAACCACTGCAGCTACACCCATCACACTACCTTTTTAGGTTGAATTGTCCACATCTGAGGCTTTGCAAGTTGCAACCACTAGAGCTGCACCCATCACACCACCTTTATAGGTTGAATTGTCCACATGTCATAATCCACAAAAGATGTACTTGAATAGTCTATTGTATTGAATGGCATAGATTTTTCCCACAACTGACCTTAAGTCCTTGCATGTGATGAGTGCACCAGACATGTATCATGGGAGCCACAAAACCTGTAAACACAATTACCCATGAATTCTAGAACGGGGAGGATGTCACTGGCAAGAAAAAAGTTGGGAAAAATGCTCCCTTGCAATGAAATTCCAGATTTGACTCCTCATGAACAAAGAACCATTCTTATCAAAATATTCTAAGAGAAACATGTTTTAAAGCTAAATGGATACAATTCATTAACCTCCCTGCCATCCTACCTTGTCATATCACCTTGAGCACCCCCCAACACAGTGACTCCCTTGGTAGAAAGGGAGAAATAACTAAATAAGTTTTCTCAAAAATGTAAAAACAAAATCCAGATATGGGAAGAATACACCAATGCCCAACAGGCTTGGGACTAGGAGTTAGTGGTGAGGAGTTTCACACATTTGGTCAAGATTCCATTATCACAGGCTTCACCCATGGGGGTTAGGAAGGGATTGAACTTATGGCATTGGGAGGTGATGAACCATGTGCATATATTGCAAACCCAAGCTTACCCTCATTCTCCTTAAGTAAAACACCGTTGACCAAGTTCCATTCACATAGCCTTTACCCAGCATGTGGAGGTAATCATTGAACTTATGCCATCAAGAAGTGATTACACTTGTGTACATGTTATGGACCCAGCACTACCCCGTGTTCTCCTTAAGGCCTGCCAAAATATGTTTGTCAAGTGTGTTGTGATCAAGTGGTAAATCAAATGTGCTATCATTATGGAGACTCAAGTGTAATCTCCCCTTAAGAACATGATGTTGTGATTTAATGTTGTCAATTTGTGTTATTGTCTGATATCTCATCGATAACTAAGTCTTGGCAGTTGGTCCTAGGCAATGTCCTGCATAATATTGATGAAATAGATACACCTTGGTCATGGCATTTAGGCCAAAGGTAGGCCCAATTTGTTAACAAAAGCTTATTTACTAACCAGAATAAAAGGGGATGAATATTTCAATGAATAAATGAATAAGAGATGGGATAATAACATATGAAGAAGGTTCAAATTTGGCACATATTGCAAATTATATTTGTTAGGCATAAAATCATGCAATCCATGCATAGACTGGTGTACCAAATAAAGCACTGGAATTGAATGTACATCATACCATGTTTAAACCTATGCAAGAGCAGAATCCTTCCTGTTCTACTCTAATCAAGAGAGTCCACATCTTAAAGAGCTCCCCATTGGTTTGTTAGATAATGTTATTCTAATGGGAGTGGATGTGAAGAAACTGCCTTGAAAAGCATTCCAATGAGAAGACATACATGTGGAAACCATAGAATTTGGTCAAATGAGCACATTTCATGGAAAAATTTTGGCTAGGAGGATGAAAAAAGGCATAACGCAAAAGCTCTCTCCATTGTAAAGGCATGGATGGATTAATGGGAAATTCCCCTGTGAGCCTAATTGAATATCTACTAGAGAAAGAAAGTTCAAGGATTTCTTTTGTAATATGAAGTTCATGATTTCATCCATATTGTTGTTTGTTTATTGCTGGAAATTCATTAAAATTTTCCCACAAAACTGTAATAACATACAAAAATGGAGAAATTAACCATATACATGGGTGCACACCTTGATTGTTTTTTATATAATGATAGTTTTTCTCCTTAATTTCCATTCATCCTCCCCCTTATGGACTGTATCATATTCTCTGAGTTTAGCTTGGATCAAATTATTTGTAGCCATGTTGTTTAAGGCGATTTCCTTATGAAGAATTAGCTTCTGGAATGCAAAACCATGGCCATATTGTTTAAGGCAATGTCCTTACTAAGGCAATGTACTCTCATCCCTTGGTAATCAAGGAAGTAATTTGCAGTCCTCAACATTAATATCTTTTACAATGTCAAAGGTGACAATCCTCCTCATGGGCATTAATCATTAAAAGACAAGTTCCCAAACCGTTAAGTATTCTACCGTGCAATATGTCATCTTTGAGTTTGGCAAAGTCAAACTTGATCACCAATACCATGCTTGCAGGTCTTTGGAATGGGAAATTTTTCAGGTTAGCCTCTATGATCATTTTTTTTCATGCCATGTTTGAGGGGACACCTAGTGATATTTCTCACCAACACCATCTCCTACCTTGATTTATTCTCCCATGGACCAAAATATGCTTTCTGTAAGACCAACTTTGTTTTCTACCTATTACTTTCATAGTGCCAAAATGTCCACTTGCATGAAAAAATGCACGCCATGTACATAAATTACAAACCTGATGGATGATAAGGAAGAGGGGTTATCCTATATGCCATGAAACATCATATTCCATACATATAATGCACCCCAAAGTGTCAAAATTGCATGCCAGGTGGAAAATTTGCATTCCTCACATTAAAATTTGTGTTACAGCCTGACCTGATTGCACACAACCTCCTGCAGATGTACCTAAGGAGAAGCCATAAAATATAGTGCTATATTATTTCTCCTTGTGCATCTTCCTACACTTCCATAATTCTAATTTACACCTTCAAGTGAGGGTACTAAGTCTACCAAAATGATTTCACTGTCTTATGCTATGTGCAAGTTGTCCTTAGTAGCATGCATGTCCAGGGCTCAGTAAAGATCAAAATTATGATTTTCAATTTTTTGTGCAGTTCTTAGAAAATTATTGATCTTTTTACATCATTAGAGTTTCAGTTCCAATCCAAGAAGCCAATACTATGCAAAAATATTGTGAAACTGCCAAATTACACAACATGACAATTCAGGCTAGGGTGCCTTCACAATTATATATGTTAGAAGATACATGAGCACATATGGTGAAATATAGAGGTTGATAGATAGATTATTCCATGGTATTCAACCCTACACAATCAAATTCCCAAGAACAATCTCCAATTGTTAGTTGTTAAGCATCAGCCATAGCAATTTGTTTGGTCTGGTGCTTTTCTCCAACTCTAGAATCACATGCAGGCTTAAAATAAATTTCATAGCATGTTCTCATTATAAATCCAAATGCCAATTCTTGAAGTCTATGGTCTGCTGAAGCATCTAAACACAAATAAAAGAGACAACTTTACATGGAATCAAAGGTCTAAGAATTAATTATCTTATTTTCAACCATGGCATTACCTTAACAACAAAGCGAGCCCAAATCTTGTCACTGCTTTCTTCCATGACTTCCTTTACAATCATAAGCCCCAAGCCTCGAATGATGTCAGCTATTTCAAGGAAGAGCCCCCGCTCCTCATAAAGCATCTACAATATTGGTGAAAACCAGCACAAGATGATGTTAAACCATGTCTCAAAATAACAAAATAAGTTACTGAGAGCATATAAAAAACCTGTTAATCTAAGAATTTAAATGACCTCTATAAGCAATTTAATTTACCTCTATGGCTGACTTATGTAAAACTGAACTCTCTCTCTCTCTCTCTCTCTCTCTCTCTCTCTCTCTATATATATATATATATATATCAACTAACATATACAATTATGTGTGTGTGTGCACTGTGTATGTCAACTAATATATAAAATCGGAATAATATAGTCTTTTATTAGATGCAATATATGTATTTATATTTTTTTAAATTATACATCTAAGCTATATAATAACAGAGATAAAGTATCCCATTAATATCTACTTAACACAAGTCTAACTTCTGCTAAGGCCCTTTGTTGATGAAGTGAAGCCAACTCTGGAAGGTTAGACAACTTCCCTCACACATGCACATAAGGGCTCTACACTTGTCGAAGTTTGAACCTGGGTTGTTTTCATGTTGCCCTCCCATCCCTCACACTTAACCACATCCCGTTGCAAGTATTAGGATGATGTTAATTTGTATTAATATGTTTTTTTATATAGTATAAATCTATCTCAGTTGGCTAATGTATGCTAAAGAATATCAATAACTGAAGCATATGTTTACAAGCATCAGTTTACTACGTAACACCATCATGACAAGCACCATTCAATGGAACTTCAACAAGAGTGGGGAAATGATCCACATGCATGGGAGGTGATGGGCAGACCAAATTCCACAATTAACTTTTATGTTTGATAGTGCTGACAGAGTTGAACATGTAATAAGATTCCAACTGCCAAACCTTGCGAAATTAAAATAAATGGAAAACATGAATGGTAATATAACAAAATAAAAATTATTCATCCCTTGTCTTGGAAGGATTTTGTGTGATGTAGAGTATGCACAGAGAGCTTGAATTGCTGCCAAAAGTGATTTTCTCCATCTTTTTTAGGAGAGGTTTGCACAGAGTAATGGATGCCAACATCCTAGAAACAAAAGTATATACAGTTTAGGGTGGATGGGGTAAAAGATAAAATAGAACACCTTGCATTGCACTAGATTTTGTGCATCATCTTCCTGCACTTCATCAGATTTGACCTCTACTCCTGCAGGAAAACTGCATCATGTGCATTAGATCTTCACAACGTTTAAATGTGCATTGATGTGGATGAGCTTGAGAATCAGATGTGGAAGGATTGCATCTGACTTAGGCACATTAAGGAGCAACGGAAGGGAAAATATCACAACGACACAGAAAAATAGAGACAGTCATAAGAACAAGCCCAAAGGAAAAATATGTCTCAGGCAGAGGATGGTATACTGATGTACATGTTGAAAATGATGGAAGTTTGCAAAGCACAAGGTTTTGTATATGGCATCATTCCTAAAAAAGGGAAGCCTGTAAGTGGAGCCTCTGACAATATTAGAGCATGGGGGAAGGAGAAGGTCAGATTTGACAGAAATGGCCTTGCTGCAATTACCAAATATCAAGCAGAACATGCAGCACCTAGAGCAAATGAGAGTAACATGGTTATGGCTCCTACCCCTCATACTCTTCAGGAACTTTAGGGTGCCACTTTGGGTTTTCCTCTTTCTGCCCTTATGCAGCACTATGATCCGCCTCAGCGGAGGTATCCTTTAGAAAAGGGTATTTATCCTCCTTGGTGACCTACTACTAATGAGGATTGGTGGCCACAATTAGGCTTGCCAAAAGGACAATGGCCTCTACCTTATAAAAATCATCATGAGCTGAAAAAGGCTTGGAAGGTCGAGGTTCTTACTACTGTTATCACATGTCACCTGATATAGCCAAAATTTGCAAACTTGTTAGGCATTCAAAGTTCTTGCGGGAGAAGATGAAAGCTAAATAAAATGCAACTTGGCTAGCAATTGTTAACCAAGAGGAAGCATTGGCTCGCCAGAAAAACCCTAATGCTTGTCCACCAACCATTGCTGTAGTGACTACACATCCTGGGTCTCTGACATTAAGCAGGGGTAGCGAGTATGATGTTGAAGGCTTTGAAGATGATCCGAACTCTATTTATAGAAATACTGATGTGCAGGATTGCAAACCAAAAGACTTGGATATCTTAAGTTCCAAGGTACAGGAATGCAAACCACAAAACTTTGACCATTTCAATGTAGGTATTTTAAATGAGGGAGTTTCAACTTTTTAGGTAAGAGATAATGCATATTTTATCAGAAAAATAAAGTTACCACAGGAATCTCCATTGGAAGATCAAAAGGTCTATACATGTCCACATGAACAATGTCCATATCATGAGCGCCAACTTGAATTTTCATATCAAATTTTAAGAAATTCCCATCAGTCTACTTGTGCATATAGAACATATTTGCAAGGCATGGGATATCAGAGACCAGAACCTCAAGAGATTAAATCCTTATTTTGTATATCTACAGGGCAGCCTAACCAGCTACAAGTTCAAGGAAAGGTGGGTATTTTTCCATATGAGAAGGAAGGAAAGACGACATCCAATGGTAATGTGAATCTTAATCCTCTTAGCACTACAAGTTCAACAATTCCAACTGGTAATAGGAAGCCTATCAATGAATTACTTGCTTATATGACGGGTTGCATCAAAATAAGACATCAACGCTAGGGAACCTTAAGATGATGAATTATCACAATTGGCTTGAAGTGAAAATACACCCTGCTTCACAGGGTGGGGAAATTTTTAAAATTACACCTAATGATAACTTCTTTGGGCAAGGAGTCAATGCTGGAAACAATGATTACAATTTTGGTTCAAACATCCATCTGGTAATGAGAGAGGGATTAAACCTCGATCAAAACAGGGTCTACGATCAACCTTTTATACATCATTACTAGGAAATGAATGGAGACATTAAATTTGTATCTACATATAACAATATTCCAATTGACTATGCAGTCCCAGAGAGGGTTTATAAATATGGTATTTTGGAGCATGACAAGAGTTATTATGAATATCTCATCATAGTACTTCTGAAACTATATTCTACAAGGACTTCTAATCCTATTATAGTTCCCAAATCATAGCATTATAGTACCAATCTTACAAACAACTACCTGGAGTCATTTTTATTAGATAGAAACCTATAGAGGGAAATCATCATCTGTATGGGAGCTTTCATGTAGAGAAATGGCAATTCAAGAAGATGACGATCCGTCATTTGTATGATTTGTGCATGATGATTTAGGTATTTTCTGTGTATTTGGTTTGGAACTTGTGAAAGAATCCTTAATTTATTATGTATGTTACTGTGTAGTTGGTCACAAGTTTGTCTTCTATAGTCATAGAATGTAGACACATGGAGGTGAATCAAATGGAATTGTGTTTGATCGTTTATTTATTCTATGTGCATGAATTTATTTCATTATGATATCTGAATTGATGTGCTAGATAAAATTTGTGGTTTGCTAAATCTACTTCTTTTGGAAAGCAGCCAAAGAAAACCAAAAAAAATTCTCTCCTTTTGGGCTGTGGAGGCTAAGGGAGATTTAATTTAGGTTCAATTGTCTAGTGCATCCCTTTAATCAACATGTTTATTGTAGGACCCTTAATACTCTTCTAAAAATTATTTGAAGGAGCTACTATAATTTATATGTAGGTAAAATTTATAATTGTTAGTACTCATGTCATATAAAAATGCATTCGAATTATAATACAGGAATTGACCTTGTACATTGATAAAGTTTCTTAATGGTGATGTTAAATTTTTATAATTGACTTGTCTAGCTGCTTTCACTGTCTATTCAACAATAGGGTCTTTACTGTAATGTCTTTTAAATTTATTGGCTGCTTTCCTTGTCTGTTCAACAATAGGGTCTTTACTAATGAACACACATAAAATAGCACTAGCATAAGATGATATTCCAATGCTGCCAAAGGATGCATACTTCTGTATCTGTATCTGATATTCCTGATAGTGTTTACAACGATAAGAAGTGTTTTTGATGATTTTTTAGAATCCGATAGCATATTTTGACATTTATGCAGATATTTGGCTCAGATTCATACACCATATACACATTGGTGAGAGCAGACATAATCAACCCTTGATCCACCAAAGTGCCACTTATATGATCCCATATTGATGGCCATCATCTGTCCCTAGGTTTGCAGAAAAGACAAATGAGAAACAATGTACTCATTTCCAGGGAAAATAGACTGCACAGTCTGCCCGCTAACATCAGTGAAATTTACTGGAACCACAGTATCTAAAGATAAAGAGTTAATTGTAGCAGTGGCCAAATGAACTAGAGAAGTAAAAGAAGCTGGTTTTCTTCTGTGATTCTCGCAAGAAAGTAGTTTAGCAATTTGCAACTGAGTATTCATGATAATCTCAGTCTGTCTAAGATCTAATTCTGCTCGCTTTTCCTTAGATTCAACACGCATCCTTTCAGAATCTTTATAAATATCCATCTTTGTGTGTTGCAACATTGAGATGGAGTCTGCAAATTATTTAATACTTGAAGCAACAAAATCATGACTCCTATTTCCAAATTTTCCCTTATTTGGGAGAGTTTATTTTGGTCTAGGTTTGGGTCCAAGACAATGATTAGGGATACGGCTAGCTACAAGTCTGCATCCAGGGGCACTGGTATCACTTTCAGGAAGTATACTAGGAAAATTCTCATTTGTTTGCAATAATTGGTTTGAGACGTCCTTCTCACGCTAGCAGAAAAACATGCTAGTAGATAGATACAAGGCATCGATCCAGTCAGTGGTGTAATTGGAAACATCAATGTAGGTACAGGGTTTAATATTAAATCCATTGTACATTCCTATTTCCCTGAATTGTATCCTATCATGATATTCTTGGGCTAGTCCTAGATATTTCCTTTAGCTTAAAGCAGTGGTGGAATTGGAACTTCAATGGCGGGCCAAACATCAAAGCAACTTCGGTTACTCTAGCATCATTAGTATCGCATCTGCCAGAATTGCAGAGCCATCGATAACCCCCTCTACTGGACACACACCGTTAGAGTCTAGGCAGGCAACACATGTGATCAAATTCTCTCAGCTTCAGTGTTTCTTAAGGCCTATGAAAGGAAAGGGAAGGGAGCCATAGAAGTGGGGAGTGGAGTAAAAGCAGCAGCGGCCTGCGAAATAGATTTAGGTTTTCTCTTTGTCTGTAAGGTTCGATTGTTGGTCACCCATATCTTTTGCCAATGCTTCTTTATCTCTCGAAATAATGAATAATCGACATAGCAAAGCAAGTATTTAGTTTGAATCTACAGAGATCTGTCTACCATTTGCCATTCATTCACACGATTGGATATTGTCCGCCGAATATTGCTCATTCCCGCATGGAATCTTGTTGTGAAAGCGCATGGACGAGAGTTGTGGGTTTGCAGGTAAAGTGTTTTTCATAACTCCTCAGCAAGTACCAATTATCAGGTCTGCTTTGGGCCCTGGACCGTGTTGTTGGCACTAGTACGTCTCTCTGGCCTATTTTCTCCTCGACGATGAGAGATTCTTCAAGAGCTCTTGTGGAAGTGCAGGGATAAGTCTTCAATAGTGTTATTCCACTTTCAAGATGCAGATCTTCATTAATGATGTCAACACCATGACGCTTGGATCCCCGAGCACCCAACCACAGCAACAGGATCAACCACAAGTGACTACGCCATCACGACCTCCTAATGACATAGACATAGGTGTTGAAGACTTCTTTCAAATCTTTTCGGAACCATCACCTTTGCCCGATTATGGATTTCGATGCAAAAAAAATGCTTTTCAAGAACTATTTAGGAGATTGGAAACCCTTGAATCCTCTAACCAGGCACTAAAAAGAGAGGTCGATGAACTCAGGAATATAGTAGTTGTAATGGAAGGCGATAATGGTTCACTGAATTAGTTGTTGATGGACAACAAAGAGCAAGCAGTTCACCACCACCCCTCTAATGGCACTCTACACGCTAAACTTCTCAATCTGAAAAGCAAATAGGAGGATATCAAAGCTCAGCAAGAGGCCTTTAAACAAGAAACATAAACACACATCAACTCATGGGCACAGGTTTCTAGAGGAAGGGATACCCCCCTCGCTCCCCCTTTAGCCGCATTTGAGGAGGTGGTACAATCTAAACTCATGGAAGAACGCACTAGACAAGCATAAGGATTGATCCTCAAAGTGAGAGGGCTTCCTTTGCCTCTCACATCCTCAGACCCCATGGTGGTTAGGACCTTGTTCCTCAATGAAAAAATAGATCTCCAGGATGTGACCCTTGATAGGGCTTGACTTGGGTATGATTCCACTCTCTTTCTCCGGTTCAGGTTGATAGCTGATCGCCTTTGGGCTCTTAGATCTAAGATAAAACTATTCTCACTTCCTAGTAAGATATTCCTTGATGAAGATCTCACTAAAACACAGGTTGTTGAGCTCAAACGCTCGAGGGAGTTGGCTACAGCAACACGCCAGGCATGGAAATGGGAGGTTATTAGGAACCTCAAGGCAGTGATTTGGGACACTTTTCCACCTAGGTGGAAGCCCCGTTTTGGGTCGTCCAAATGATAGGATCATTAGGGGAGGAAACAAGGGGCATCCATTTCCGTCAGTTTTTGGAATGGGAATGGGTCTTTTTGGGCATCGCCAGATCTATTATATGATGCTCTTCTACTGTCGGGTATTTTATTCATCATCGAGACGCATGAGAGCCCTGTTCGACCTCTCCCAGACATTACAGGTTACCATAAGTTCTCATATTGTAGGCAAGAGACGAGGAGTTCCGATGGTATCAGAGGTTCTGGGGGAGTTTCTTGCTTCATCAGAGATTCCTTTCAGAGTAGGATTTCTTTGGTGGTTGCAGATGAGTTTGCGAGGTTTATTTGGGTTCAGGTTCAAGGGGTCTCTCCTCTCCCCAGGGACACTTACATTGTTGTTTGTTACTTCCCTCATGCTTCTTCATCATATGCCATTCATAATGGGCCCAGCGAGGACCGCATTGTCAATTTGTATGTCACCATAGCCCAGTATTCAAAATTTGGGGAGGTTATTCTTCTAGGTGACTTCAACTCCCACACTAGAGCCCTCTAGATCCCTCTTCACAATTGGTTTGAGGAAGTTTATTGCATCTAGGAGATAGACCTAGAGTTAGTGGGATTTCAAAGGATTTCTGATGATGCATTGGGGCCCCTTACCACCTATGGTCGACATATTTTACACTTGGGTAAATCTCAGGAGCTGTTGATTCTTAATGACCTCCCGCATTTTCCAAACTCCCTCTTTTTCACATTTCGAACTCATGGTGGAGAAGCAAGAGTTTTTTATTATGTCCTCTCTAGCCAGAACCTCCTCCCCTTCATTCATCACTTTTTTGTTCCCCCCATCCCCTTGGCTGACCATGCTCTTATTTCTTTCTCTCTTCGTGCTGACAACCCCACTTCCCCCCAAGGGCTCACCACGTACTACTTTTCATTTTGATGAGGGTGACCCAGACATATTCTCTTCCCACCATCACCAAATGTTCCCCTCCATGGACAAATTCTCACTATTTGACTCCGCATCGACCAAGTACAATTGTCTCTCATCCATCATTTTGGATGTTGCCCTTAAGTCCTACCCCACTCTCGTCGTCCCACTTCCACCTCTCATAAACCCTATTTCCATATGAATCGATGGTATGATGTGGAATGCAAAGCTCTCCATTGCTAGCTTCGATATGCATTCATCCATACTCACCCCTCCTACCTCAATATCAAAGCCTCATATCGTCGCCTCCTCCGTCGCAAGAAACATCTCTTTGTCTCCTAGAGAAGACGTGACTTGTGTACCTCTCTTGCTCACTCCCCTAAAAAATTCTGGCATATTGTCCTCCCCTGCCACTCTCCCCTCCCCTCCGACCTTAACCCCCAGCCCATGTTCTCCCATGTGTACACCCTCTATGACATCCCAGGGAAACCCCAGATTCAGGTGACCTCTCTGCCCTCTTCAGGTTTCGTATTCTATGATAGTGACATCAGAGAGGCCATTTCGGTGATGAACAACAGTAAAGCAACAAATGAGGATGGTTTCCAAGAAGAGTTCCTTAAACACGGTCTTCGTGCTCTGGCTCCCTACTTGGTTGATCTCTTCAACCATGTGGTCTATACAAGTTTCCCATCAACATGGTCTCAGCACATCATTCACCTGATACAAAAATCGAGGCCCAGCTCATATCCCAACAATTATAGGACTATCATGGTGGGCCACACATTCTCAAAACTATATGCTACATCCCTCCACCTCCAAATCTCCAAGGATCTTGAGCAGAAACAACTTAGAGCTAGAGGAAAATTTGGATTTCAACCTGAGCACCAGACTATTGATCACATCCTTACACTTTGGGCCATCATTGAGGAGGCACAATATCACTCTTCGAAAGTCTATTGTTTTTTTGTAGACTTTCGAAAATATTTTGACTCGGTGTTTAGAGAAGCATTATTATAGAGACTCAAAGATATTGGCATCTCAGAGACCCTCTTGTCAACCATCATGTGCTTATATGAGTCGGTCCTTGGTCATCTACGCATAGTACATGGGCTATTAGATTTTATCTGAAGCACTATTGGAGTAAAACAAGGTCATCCCTTGTCCCCCACACTATTTGGGATCTATATTGACGAGCTGGAGTCCTTCCTGCGTGAACACATCCAGGACGATGGTTGTTTCCTTCTACATCATCTCTTGATTTCTATCTTGTTGTTTGCAAATGATGTGGTCCTTCTAACCCCATCCCCTGACGGATTGCAGAGGTAGTTGGATGCCCTGAACCTTTTTAGTGACCTTCGATAATTGATGGTTAACCTAGGTAAAACCAAGGTTATTATATTCAACACGTCGAAGAGGTTCCTCGGTGACCTCCATTTCTTTTTCAGAGGAGAGGAGATTGAGATCACCAGCTCATACACCTATTTGGGGGTACTATTCATAGGACCTCGCTTTAGCTTGTGGCCCGCACTCCAGCCTCGAATCAACAAGGGCTATGGATCCTTGGCCCTTCTCTAGAGACAATGTTTTCGGAATCATTTTTAGGACATATCCGCCAAGATGTCACTGATGGAAAGTCTTGTTTGACCCATAGTTATATATGGTTTGGAGGTTTGGAGTCCTAGCTTACAAGAGTCTGATTGGCCTATTACAAAGAGAGTGTAGATCACCTTTCTTCATTGCATCATTTAGTGTAAGCAGACAGTGCCTCACCCCATCATTCTTGTAGAGTTTGGAGCTCACCCCTTTTACCTTGAGACAGTGTTTGGTATCATCTCTCTTCTTCACCATGTTTGAGGTTTTGCGGATACAACGAAGGAGTGGGATTGATATCCATACTTGGCCTACCTTTCATCAGAGCCCATTCCAGTAGCGAGTCCTTCGGCTCAATCCTAATGTTGGTATGCTGGAGTCTCAGATCTCCTTGCTTCAGTTGGTATCAAGATAAACCAATTCCCTCCATTCAAGTATTCTTTGTGTGCACTGAGCCTGCTCCTACCAACCAAACAAGAGATGAATAAAATAATTCGAGAGGATATTTACAAGAAATATGTACAGGTTATTTGGATAAACCCTTAGGATGGGTTACATCTGAAGATGGATTTCTATGTTGGGCACTTCATGATGTTGAGAGATGGACTCGTTATTCGGCCCCATTACACGCTTCATCATTAGATGCACACACTTTGGATACACGCTTCATCATTAGATGCACACACTTTGGATTCCCTTGGGTTTGATCAAACTAGGTTCTCATAAAATGCGAATTGAGTCTGACCATCAGATTGCACGGTTAGATATGATGTTCCAGTTGTGCCACCTTCGAGAGACTAAGTCAGAGGAGTACTTCATATTCTGCTACCCCATCTACTATGATTCATAGGAGATTCCATTGCTTTTTCAGAGGGATAAAGACCTTATCTAGCTTCTTTTGATACACAGACCAGAGATGCCTAGCCTTGTACATACAGGAGGCCACGAGACTTCACACACAAATTCTCCATCCTCCTAGAGCAAATCCCATACAATTGATTACATCATTTTTTATAGTGCTCTTGTAAGCAAGAGGCACAAAGCAACAAGTTAATAACATTGTTTCCTCAGAATCTAGATCAGTGTGTGCTAGAGGGGCCATCCCCCTAGCACAGGGACACCTGAGTCATTACCGAACTAGATCTCTTACTAGCATGCAGTTGAGATCGCATAGTCATCAGCGACATATCACTTCTTCTCGGCAACAGCGTTATAGAGGCTCCAAATCCTCCCCTAGCCTTCCCTCGAGACAACACTCCATCTTGAGTTTTTTGCATTCGACCTCAAGTATTAGGAGAGAGATTTAGTGGACCATTATCTTGTGCCCTTTGCACTTGGAGTCCAGGAATTTCTTCATTTTGGTTTTCAGGCATTATGTATTTCTTGCTTTATTTCTTATTTCTTGCTCTTTATATAGGAGACCTTTTGGTACTCCTCCTTGTATTGACATCATTGTACTCTACAGTCCCATTGACCTGCTTTTGTGGTCATTCATTGGACATTAATATACTTATCTTATCTTATCTACTTGTACTTAATATTGGTTGATTTACTTCATTCTTTCAGAAATGAGAAAGCTTTTAGTACTTCTTAATTGTTGTTGCTGTTTTGTATCCCTATATATTCTTCCCATCATTAAGAGACAATGAATTTACAGTCTTCTATTTGTTGGCAGGGAAGAATTCTATTTATTATTATATTTTGTTTAGATTGTTTTCCATTCTTATGTTTTGTTTCGATTATTTTAGAAGTTTACTCGCTTTCTCTTCTTTTATAATTCTATACCAAATACTGTTTAGTTCTCAAATTATTCAACATAGGTATTGGTTTCAAACCTGTTATTGCCCATGACCTTGTATATAACTCAAATAGATTTGGCTTGAGAGCTCCCTTAACTATCCCAATATTCAATTAGAAGCTAGATGGAAGTCCCAGTAAAGGACTTGGATTGTCTCTTGACTCTTCTTGTTGAGAAGAAGCGTAAGATGGAACAAGAGGATTAATATGGAAATACTCCTGGGCTTCTTGCAACAATCGAGGTAGCGGAAGCATGCAGAGATGAATGAGGTACAAGTTGATCTCCATTATATAAGGGATCACGTATTAGCAAACAAAGACTGGAATTGTCTAGAGCTAAAGAACGATATTATAGGAAACTACATATGCTTTTAGATGAGCCAATAGACACTACATTAGGTCATGCTCCAATTGATGATGGAAATTTTGTTCGCACGGATTTTTTACATGGTGGCCAAGGTGATTCTATGCCAGGCAAATTTCAGCAGAAAAAAAGGTTGAAATCAAAGCACAAGCTAGATCTTAAGGGATGCAAAACATAGCTAATTTTTGTCATTTTGATTCCTAGGTTTTGCCTAGTTTGTTAACACTAAAAATGCAAGGAAAATAAGAGTTCGTGTAGATTTTGATTATTTACAGGAGTTTTTGAAAAAAAGGCAACGCTACAATTACAAAAACAATTTGATCATGGTTTGTGAAAAGAAAGGAATGGGAATAGTATTAGTAAAGAAGGCTATCGTGGAGGCCTCAAGGAATTTCAATCTATTATCACAACATATACAACAATTTGCGACCCAATTTCCATTAAATCCAAATTTTTCTTGAATATAAAATCTCAAATGAGTCAAATGTCATGTAAATTTCATCGGGTTTTTAAGCAAGTGAATAAAGAAAGAGGCGGTCTCACCTCAACAATTTATTCAGTACCCACGAGGGTTTCAATAGCTTGAGAAATGGAAGAAGGATAATGGGGGAAATTTACAACAACATATGTGGCGTCCGGTATCACTTCTGACATGCTTTCGACCTCAATTACTCCCATCTCTGCACCATTCACAAACCGTTTGTCTTCTGTTGATCTATTGGTATGTTCTATCAATACTTTATTTTATTGTGTGATTGTTGTAGTGAAAGTAAAGTTTCATCAAGCATAGAAAATCTACATAAATTTACAAGTTCAAATATGAAGATGGCTTGAAGTCCCGAGGGAAGAAGTTGATCTACTGAAGACGAATTCATGAAATTCTCTCTGTGTTGATGATATATTTCTCACAAAGGATGAGAAACTCTTTAATGTAAGAGGGAGTTGATTGAAAGTGTTACATGAACCTGATAAAATACTTGTTGAGAATGTGGCATGATGGATTGTGAGCCCATGGCTACTTCCTTGATGAAGAAAAAGTTGCAAGAATATGTTTTTGAGCAAAGAAATAGCATTGATAGGTTGTTGGTGTTTTTTTTTGTTCAAATATTTGGTTAACGTTAGATGAATAGCTAGATGTTACTAATAAAACAAGTATTGAAATCCACCATGGCTACCTTTCTTATTTTGAGTAGGTTGAAGATTATGTAAGAAGCCTAGAATGGCTAAGGATCCCTTTGAGAGGGAGCATTGGTTTGATAGCATCATCAGGTTACCGTAAGACCTATGTGGTCATGGAATTTGGTTCTGAGGCTTGCAATCATGAGGTACAAATTTCATCTCTCCTTGAGAGGATATTGTCAGTGTACAAATTTCATCTTTCCCTAAGAAGAGATTAAGGGTGTACAAATTTCATCTCTCCCTAAGAGGAGATTGATGGTGTACTATTTTCATATCTCTTCAGAGGAGATTGATGGTGCACTATGTTAATCTCTCTTGAGAGGAGATTGATGGTGCATTGTTTTCATCTCTTCTGAGAGTAGATTGATGGTGTATTATTTCTTTTCATCTTTCCTCTTGTGAGCCATATGGTGTATGGTGTAATGGTGTAATGGAGATGGTGAATCGAGAGCTCCTCATCTACTACCTTTATATGCTTCAGACATAGTGGTTCTATTGGAAATATTATATCAGACATTTTCTCATCGAGTGACCAGTACTCTTAAGAGGGAAAAGTGGTCCATATGGCCTAAATTTCCTATTAGGATAATATAATATGTATTTGATCGCACCAGCCAAGCTATGAAAGAGGCCAGTGAAATTGAATCATATAATTTTGGAGAGATAAGATTCAGGAAACATGATCCTAAAGCTTTTGTTATTAATCATTGTGTTGATGTCAAACAGATGTGGTCTTATACCCATGAGAGGGATACTAATGAGGAAATATTAAACAGACTTATTTATCCATTGAGGTTAAAGAAAATTTAAATCAAGGACCTCAGAAGAAGGCCAAATAGACGCATGCTTCACCTATTGTCAACCTCCAAGAAGAAGTTGAAAAGCTCCAAAGGGTGTTGGAACAGGTGAAGGAGATGAAGGAAGCATTGGAGAAAGAAGCAGACAGAATCAAGAGGAGGAATGAAGAAGAGCAAGCAGCGAAGGAGGCAGAAGAACTGAGAAGGAAAGAAAAACAAGATGACCTGGTGAAATAATTGGCTTTGGAAAATGAACAAAGAATCAAGCAGTAGGAAAAAAAAAGGAAAACAGATGAAGAGCTTTGGAGGAAAATAGATGAGGAACTCCAAAAGAAGAAGGAATAAGCTACGTGGAAAGATAAAAGGATTGAACACCTTGGCATTCTATCATCTCAGAAGATAAACCCCACTCCTCAGTCTCCAGTTGAACCATGTAATATTGAAGAAATGGAGAAGGAGCAATTTTTCCCCATGACCATGGCTGACCTAGTAGTAGTATTCAAAACATTCAATTATGAATACAAGAAGAAAAAATTCAGCAGGAGAGTTTCCAAAATTATAAGGTTGGGGGAGAAAATGTCACTGAGGAGGTTCTCATTCATGAAACAACAGTTGATTCAGAGATGACAACAACTGCCAATATTACCATGGCCCAAGAAATAGGTGATAATGTTGCCATGCTGAAGAGAAAGGTCTATGTTTCTGAATTGGAACTCAGTGCTGCTAAGCAAAGAATTACAGAGCTAGAATTCCAGCAGTAAGGTGAAATAGACTCAGTTAAAGAGTTCAAAGGGAAATCACTTGAGATCCAAGAGGAACTGAGTACGGTTCATAAATAATTCTACAGGAACATTCAGGGCATCAAAGATAAAACTCCTAAGTTTGATGATTATATAAAGAGGATGGTGCCTGTCAAGGAAGAATTGGAGAATATTATAAATATGCTAGATGACATCATTCAATGGCAAATACAGTATCTTGATGAGGGGGTAGACATTCCTTAGCTCCGTGACTTGGAGAAAATAATCTATTTTTCTAAAGCTTGTAAATGTCTCGACAAGGCTAAAGCCTTAGAGGAAAAGGCTAAGGAAGCTTTCAAAATTTTCTTCAAGTTTGGAGGAGATTTTGATGAAGTCTTAAATAACCTCAAGTTTTCGATGTTCCAGTCAACCTTTGGTCCTGTACTTGTGGAGCAGTGCATAGGATAAAAGGAGAGAGTGATAGACAACTGCAAGCAGGAGATCTAGGCACTAAAAGTTATCACTAGGGACAACACAATTTATATGAAGATTTGCAGAATACAATGCTAATCCAAATTAAAATGAAGGTGTTTTTGTTTCTAACAAGGATTGCATAGGTACGAGTCTATGGTAGTAATCAAATAATGTTGAGTAGTTAATCTAGGACTTGGGTTAATCTAACAATTTTTTTCCCCTTTATCTCATATAATTTTATAAAAAAATTGGCCAGATGAGAAGTTTCTATTTCACCCAAAGCCTAAAAGATATTAAATTTTTGGCACTATGCTCAAATGGGTTTAAAATTCATAAGGTCACAACTCCACTAACATTTACAAGCAACCTCATAACATAAATAAGCAAAGAGAGACAGAATCAAAGAAAACCATCATATACATACTTAAGTGTCTTGTCCTAGCTTCCAGTTACAAGCAATTTCATTGCTGGAATCCATGAAATTTCCTTAATAGGTGCATCATGCATAGCCACAGTCACTGGCTGGCACCTAGTCAGCAATGGCCACATTTTAGCTTGTTTATCATAGCCAACAAAGAAAATAGCAGTGCCATCGTCCTTCCATGTCGAGCAGAGAACCTACATATGAAGCATTACATAATAAAAAAACTTAGAAGCACACTCCGAAACTTCAGTAATGGTTCTTGCCATACGTAATACAACCCTGGTTCCTGCAATCATATTACAACTTCTGGATAAAATTCACAAGAAAAAAGAATAGGTACTAGAATTCCAACCACAATCTGAAGCACCTCACCGGTTGGTCATGTGGCATTGTTTCTTGTGGCATGCCAGCCCCAGTTTGAAGGACCTTCCACCATCTAACATGGCAATCTACATTCCAAAATATAACAGAAGATCAAAACAAAACACCAGTCAAAATCATTACAATAATATCACTATCCCCAAAATCTTAGATGATCAAGTCCGCATTTCAGTAAATGGAGATAGTTGGGAACACGATGAAGCACGGAAGAATGCCTAAATTCACACTTACGACGGCCTGAAATCCCTCCTTTCTGCCTATTTAAAGGTCCCTAGAAACCATCACTACACAGAATCTCTGAAAGCTTTGTTTTCGCAAAAATGTTTAACGGCCAAAACTACTGAACCCTCAAATCTCCAGTAACCCTGTGCTCGTGCCTTAGCTTTCCCTCCAATTGATAAGCCACCAAAGTTCAAATGGTTAACACGCCCGCCAAAGTTCAAATGTTATAATTTTTTGACATATGTTTTGTCATATTAAAAATAAATAAAACAAGTTGTAAAATTTTATTACGCATTACTCTATATTTTTTAAGCATATTTTTTTCTCATTAAAAAATATAGCTATTGAGGTTAATCTAGGGTAAATAGAGCTAATATTTGTAATATAGTAGTAATAATATATTTTTAAGATCTTAATGAGACTTTATTGTGATCTCATTGTTTGTAAGACAAAGGACTTGAGTCTGCTAAACTCTACAAAGGTGTACATACTCTACCCCTTTAGATTTGAACCTATGACATCTTATGACAAAGCACATGTTCTTAACCATTGTAAAGATATAAAAAAGTTGACAATTTGCTCCAATATTCAAATATTATGACCCATGGTCATCCAAAGGTAGAAGCTTCTACTAAAAAAATAATCCATAGGTGGACCTGAGGTTTGAAGGGGATTTTATTATGAAAAAAAATAAATGGAAACATAGAAAATAATTTGCAAAGAGTACAATAGTAGAAAAAAATCCTAATTCTATTAATGGATGAAATAGAAAATAACTATAAATTGCAAAGTGATACAAACTAAGCGGAATGGAGATAGCTTCTTTATGAAGAGAGATGTGTCAACTACTCTTAATCACAAGAAAACATTACAAGATGTCAAAACTACCTTTGAACATAAAGTATGATGTCCTAAGATCCAAAAACTCTAAAATCCAAAACCCTAACCCTAGGAAATGGCATGCCAAAAATAACGTGGGCCCAAAGAGGCTAATCGATATATCAATTTCTCGGGGCTACAATGTTTGCATGGAAACTCCATTTAGGAAATTTCTTGGACCATTACGATCCATACTATGTGTCTTTAGCCTATGACAAATGCAAAAAATGCAAGGGAAATGCCCAAAAAAGGCACTAGAAGTTTGAGACCTAAAACACTATAATATAACTACCAAGACGTGGAATAATGTTGAATCAATGTAACAAGTGGGTGGTCACTAGTATTCTGTTGAATCAATTTTCCCCCCTTATGAATAAGTGGTCCATTTTTTGTCAAGTTCCTTCGTTGAGTGGGGAAATTTTTGTTGAATATGGCTCCTAGCGAGACATGTGTGCCAAAGTAGGAACATGAGGTGCCTATGAGAGGTGGAAAATATGGTTGAACTAGCTCCACACTAAGTATAAGGTTCAATCCAAAGAAAAGGGAATTTTTTATTTAGAAGCATCTTCACCCACAACCTTTGTGTTGGTGTAAGGCCTATATCGGAATGGAGAGTCAGGGGGAAATTCCAATGGGATCTTAAGAGGTGTTCTTTATACAAATGCAACCATACCTTATCGCCCACCCTAAACTTCTGTGGCACTCTAATCCAGATGGATATTTGGTGGCCACCCACATATTCCACTAACTCAATGGTTCTTTATCTTCTTATCAATTTTTCTATGGTTTTTTGGGTCTTGAACTTCTACGGTCATTTGTAGGCCCTAAATGATGTTTTTTGGCCATTTATGGGTCTATAGGTTTTTATGTCATTCCCTAGGGTTAAAAATAATTTGTAATCCTAAATATAATTCTTCCAGATGGACTAATTGTGTTCCCCAAACAAATATTTTATGCAAAAGTTGCACCACTAGGAAGTCGATTCTACGGTTATGGTTTTAAACCTCTGGGGTTCTTTCTTTTATGTTAAAACATATGATGAAACTAACATAAACAATGAACAAAATATGCATTCATGACCTACAAGCATATTGATCACAACATGTTTGTAAAACTGAACAACCTGTATCGAGAAAGCTTGAGCAGGATTAGAGCTTAGAAACAAAGCATGAATAATGAGGAACCATGTTTTCGTCTTCAGGGAAAATGTAGATGCGAGCAGGGAGGGAACCCTTGCTCTCTATGGCGGGAAAAGGTAAATTTTAGTGTTGGATTTCTGTTAAAGCAATATTAGCCTTTGCCTCTCATTCTATGGAAGGGACTCTGCTATTTCAAGTGTATAATTTTTATTAATATTGTATCACCATATTTTATGGAAACTTATTTGAAAAAGGTCATTTTTTAGTAATAAATTTTATTGTATTCTATAATCAAAATAGAGTTAGAGATAATTCATTAATTTTATTTAAGTAAAATTAAATTATTTGAAATGATTCATTCGCAGGCCATTAAGGGGTGGACTTTCACTATTGCAAGATATTTTTTTTTATTGCTTAGTTAACTTATTTCCGTGTGTATAAGGAAAACAAGCTTTTATTCAATCAAAAACAATTCTAAATCTTATTATATGAACAAATTCAACTCTTTATTGCCAAAACATATTCTCGACGAGGTTTCAATATGGTTATGCTTAATGTCAATTCAATTTATCTATTTTAAAGACACCCACACTATCAGCAAATTTAATTCTTTAATCCCAAAACATGTTCTCGATGAGGTTTCAATATGGTTATGCTTAATGTCAATTCAATTTATCTATTTTAAAGACAACCCATGCTATCCAAATTTAAATGGAGCTCGAGGTATAAGTTTTTATAAATAGAAAAAAAAATATTCATTTCAATTTCATATATATGAAGCATTAGAAATGGATAAAAAGGAAATTAGGATGTCAATTAGGTTTAGCTTGGGTGGTTAAGAGGAGTTGTTATCATCATTGTATAAGGTCGATATTACTTGTGATGTGTTTATTCCTTATGTAGGGTTTGCATTATCTTTTGAATTTCCAACTCAACCTTCTGAATTCATCCATTCTACCATGACTCATTTCCATTTAGTTTGCATTCAAATCATTCTTATGTTATTATCAATTTTAACTTAAGAAAAGTATGGAATGTGTTGGTTGCATCTTGGTGCTACAAAAGATGGTCTTATGGGTGTATTTATTATATGGTGAACAATAGATTATATGTGTTGAGTACGGAAATAATTTTGTTTCTTACAGTTCTTAGTATGTTGAACTATGCTTGGTTGTTCTTAGGTGTGATAAAAATGAATTTAGACACCACCTCTATTTTAGAATACGAGTTTTATAATATACAAAATCCCTCGATTCTCCAACATGGTATTAAATCTAATGGTTTGAGATGTAGCATGTTGCCTACAAGTCTCATGCAAGTTGTAGATGCTCTTAAAAAGTCAGATTTCTTTAGTGGATTGGTTCAAGGTTTCTAATTGCAAACTAAATCTAGGATCAAATCAGTGGGTTAAAATAATGAGTTTCAAGCTAGATCTTATAAATTTTAACGGACAGAATTATGGAATTTTCGCACAAGATATGGGAAATTTTTTGAAGAGTGAAGAGTTATAGGACTTTACAAAAATGGTGGTTCTTATTCAAGGGATAAATAATAAAATTTTTTCATCAACAGGAAAAAGGATGAGGCTCTAGGAGTCATAATGTGGAAGAATGTAACTAGGTTTGGTCTTCATTATTAATTTATTTGTCAAAATAACTTATTATTATTCGAATTATTAAAGTATGGGTTTCATGCTTTGGTCGTATTTAGATTAAGGTCCCAATTGTGGACGTCTAGGTTAGTTGTTACAAATTTAAATTGATCCAATTTTTGGGATTTTAAATCATGTAACATTAGGTTTTCAAAGGATCCTCCATCAAGTCATCTTCTTCAAGGTCATCATCCTCGAAATATACTTCAAAGACAACCCTCATGTCAAGTGGTACAAGTCATCAAATTTGCATCCTTAAGTCGACTTCAATCAGTCTTCAAGTCGGCTCAAATCAAGACACAACACTTCACACTGTCATGCTGGCTCAATAAACATGGCAAACAACTATATAAACGGGGGTATAGTTTTCATTTCTACCATAGAAGTTTGGAAATATCTGAAATTTCAGACCACAGATATAGTTCGGATCATGATCACAGGTTCGGTGTTGGAGGATAAGGTCTCGAACATATTACAGAAATTTGGTAACCATTTATGCTATGAATCGGGTAACTTCCATGATATGATGTTGCAGCAAAAAAGTGCCTCAGTTTCAACACAGATCTACCATAGAATGAATGCTATGTTATGATACTCAATTCAATGAATATGCTCGATTATCTCAGTTATGGTTCTCAATGCTATGATGATGCTCGGTGATCTCAGTAATGATGCTCAGTGCTATGTTGTTATCTCAAACTTGATCAAGGTAATAAGGATGGAGTTTAGGTGCAAGCAAAGGATATCTTGGTGTCATGGAGATCTCGGTGCTAACACAGTGAAGGGATTACTTGATGGAGGAAGTCTATAGTCTAAGGTCTTGGTCATCTCATCTTAAATCTAATGAAGGAAGAATTTTGAGTGGGTTTTCCCCAAAAGGTGGGGGTTTTCCCTAACATGTGCCTACATCTTGTGTCTTATTCTATTTCTTCATTGGAATTACTCTTGATGATAATAAAATATAAATTGAAAGAATAAATAATAATAAAAAAACATCATAAGATAATTTCATGATAAGAGAAATTGTTTAACTCCCATCTCCTTAATTTCTCTAACACATAACAACCTCCATCTCAAGGCTGATTCAATGTCATATAAACCATATAAACTACGCATATAATCTATACTCGTTAGTATATCAAAGAGCTAGAATTTGATGCTTATTTTCCCCTAAGACCCTACAAACGCTAGTGGAGATCATGTAGGCTCATAGGGAGTTGTGAATTTTTGAATTATATGGTTTGATTTGCACAAGAAGAGTCTAGGTGGGCTTGATGTTAATAAGCCATGTGAAAAATTGTCAAGCCCATATGGATGCCCAAATGAAGCCCTTATATTGTGTATAAATATAAGGTGAGGTTGGAGGCTAAGATAACATCCAAGCGAAAAAATTTAGGAGTAAAACACCTTCTGATGTAAGCCAAAACTTGAAGAAGAGAAGGTTGAAGCCTAAAATGACTGTTTTGAGGTTAGATTAGGAGATATAATAAGGTCGACAAGTAGCTGCATAAATAATTTGGTAAGAAGGTTTTTTTGGTACCAAAAGGAGTGGCATATTTGTTGTTTAAGAGAGTCTCAGGCACTATAGTTATTACAGGGATAATGCATATATGTATTAGGTTTTTTGGAGGGGTCGTAAGGCCTAATTCCTACAACATAACTAAGGGACAATTAGTGTACGACATAAACTCTAGGGTGAAGGCAAGCCACATTGATAGAAGGAATTGTTGGCAAGTGTTGAGAGGGATGACATGGACTATGGATAAGCCCTAACCAGATTGCAGAATACAATAGGGTACCAACACATTAGAAGGTATGTTTTTGTGTTAAATTATTGGTCCTAGTTTCGACAGTTGGATCATTTTAGTACAACCTGCGAAAGCAAAGAAGGGAGGGCTAATGTGTTGATTAGAAGCCCTAACCAGTGTAATGATTGGTGATTGGATCAAATTCATATGCAACCTATGGAAGCTATGTGTTGGGGTTCTCTTGGGTGTTAAGAAACCCCAACTAGGAGCAGATCTCACAATGAAGTAAGGGGTGTCCTAGGACAGGGCTGTTAGAGAAGTATCTTGGTAGCTAAGAGGAGGGCTTACTAAGTGTGAGGATGCCCTAGCCAGAGGTAGATGCTACAACAAGTATTGGTCACTCGTGTTCTACTGGAGGGCAACGTGAGAGTGGGCCAAGTGTGAACGTGGATTGTGCATTTATGGTCTGTTGGAGGACAGTGTGATAGTACCCATGTTGGGGCCTGTTGTGAATCATATTCATGGACCTCGATGGTTGCTAGAGGTCAAGGGTATGATCAACCAGGAGCAGTTTTGTGTAGCCCTAGACTCATGTGTGGAGAAGGACTTCTACAACAAATTATGGGAAGTCCTCCCAGCCCGTGTTCATTGTGGGATATAGACATCTTGTAGTGATAGGTGGTAGCCCTTAATGCCCTATGTTGGCCTTCATCAGTTCAGCATAGGAAGACCACAGTGGGTTGAAGTCCTTAAGTAACTGAGGAGCAGCAATGAGAAGATTGAAAATTGTTCACAAACGGAGTTGTGAACAATTCAACAGGAGTCTCGATGTGTTGTGCCCTTGATGGACTAAGGCACAACTAGTGAGCAAATTGGCAGCTAAGCTTTAGTGGCTAGATGGACTTGGAGCATTGATAGAGTCAAGAGTTTCAGATCGAGAGCCAAAGGACCGAGCTGGTACAGGGTATGGCCGAGAAAAGCTGAGAGAGAATGCAACAACGACATGGTCAGAGTATCTTGTTGAGGGCAGATTGGTTGTCGATGGACTGACACCAAGCCTAGTTTTGTATTTTGTATCAATGGGTGTATGAGGGCCATTATCCCTGGCATGGAAGCCCTAGACTGTTGTATTATATGTTGATTAATATAACGAAGTTGGGTTAAAAATTGTAAGAAGTTGTTTATATTTTGTGCATTGGTAGATTTACTCCTATTTATATTTTGTCATGCAAAGTAGTATCATTGTGATTCTTGGTTTGGTAGCGTGAAAGATTTTAAGACTCTATCCTAGACCCAAGATCGTGGAAAAAAAACATGGTATCAGAGGGTATCTGAGCTACTTTGAGGGATAGTGAATCAGAGTGTGCTTAGCGAAGCAGAGGGAGTTGTGGGTGTCTAGATCAAGGAGCAGAAGGTTCAGCTAAAGACATGGAGATGTGGTCTTGACTGGCTTGGAGGCGAGATTGGCTGGCAGTTCTGGTGGATTGGTGGAGAGCCTAGTGAAAAAAAGTTTGTTGTAGGACAGATTTTTGATCATGGAATTTCGTTGATTTTTCATGGATGGTTAGAACTTATGACAACTCGAGGGTTTCTTTGGCATGGACGAGATGAGGTTGATTGAGATGGATTCATGTGATGGACTATATATTGGTAGGCTAGAGTCTTCATCAGATCGTGATGTTGCATATCCAATATTGGAGGGATTTGCATCAGTGGTATTTGATCTAAAAGGATGAGTGCTTACAAGACTGAGCCAATGGAGATAGGCATGATAATAATAATGTTTAAAATGAGCCTTATGATGGTCTACTTATACACATTGATTGTTCATGAGGTGTAGGGGTATGTTTATAACATCACTGTCGTTGAAAGCTTTGTCTTGAAATCACATTAATTAGAATTTTCTTTAGTTAAGCACATTTTTGTGGTGGAATGAAGTTTATCAGATATCTATTTATACTTTGTAGAGGTTTGACTTTATTTTTCCTTTGAGTGTTGGTGAGGCTTCTTTGTATTTTTTGCATCATAGTCTAAAATATTTTGACCCAATTGTTTAACATGAAAGCTTTATGCTTATTGGCAATATATTTGAAATACTTGCATGATCAAGAAACTGTGATGGTTAATTAAATTACTAATTAGGTACTATAGAAAGAGGATGATGCTGAGAGGGCTTGCTTGGGTGACTCTAGGAGCAACCCAGAGGTGGTCAGACAAAGCTCTTCTAAGTTACAAACCTGAAGAGAAAAAATTGGTGATGTATATGTCATTTCTCAAGCTGGGTTGTATGGAAAATCTTGGCAGAGAGTGTTTACCTTTTCGTGTCTTCACAAAAGTAGGTTTTATGGTCATAGAATAAGATCACTACATGTAGGTGATGGTTCTGTAGTAAGTTCTCAGCCTTATCTTTAGAATGGTTAATGGAGAGGATCATGTTTGAATACATGATATAATTTGATGGATTTGAAGATTTAGAGTTAAAGAAAAAATTGTGGTGATGTTTGGATGGGTGCTAATTTGTAGTGTTTTCCATTTTTTTAATTTTCTTTGTTGTGATTTCTACCATGCTACCTCGTTGCTTTCCTGTTTCCCTAGCATTTTAAATTTTTCGATGTCTATCTCTCTATTTTTTCTTGCCCCATTTGAAATTTCAACCTTATTTGGTAGGTATTTTCTTCAATATAGTGTGAGAATTTTTCCATCACACAACTTCTGTGGGGTTTTTCTATGCAAATATCTTCTAAGGCCCATTCATCAAGGTATTTGATGAAATGATCTTAGTCATATGATCGTGATCTTCGTTTGACGCACATGATACCTTGTTAGAAAGATCTCTCAGAGGACTACAACTACTAATATAATTTCTATGAAATCACCAAACCTTTCATGCCAAAAAAACATTGTTTGGGGCCTCAAAACGGCTCTAAAAGTTTAGGACCCGAAAAACTGACAAAAATAGTAAATTGTGCTATAATTAAGGAAACTGAAAAACTGAAAGAGACAATGGCGAGGGCCTAAGTGGAATAGGTAGGTGGCCACCAATATCCACCTCGATCACCTTAAATCAAATTTCTTGAGCTAACTCAATTATCATGACTTAGTTAACTGACACAAGTTGTTATGAGACGAAATTACAATTTATTTAAGGGAAAAATAAATTAGACACCTCACATTCCTCACTCCTGTAACATCAAAATTCCTCACTAGTGTGGGTGCATTTTTTTTTGTCCTTTTTAGTTTCCAATTTCACTATTTCTTGTTGCAAATTTCAATACTCCCTCTCAACAAGAAAGGAATTCAATCTATCCCCATCCGATACCTTTGGAATGTTATACATGCTACACTTCTCTAGTGTTTTTTGCACCTGCAAATCTTGAAGATGAATAGCCTCCGAACAATTGAATTAGTATAATGCATCTATCATCAGAGTCTTCTAACTGCTGCTAGCTACTACACCTATCTAATACTGGATTCTCTGCGCTGCTGCTCACATCTGCATCCATGCCCTTTGAATTGTTGCTAACTCTGATTTGTGCTTCAGTATTTGACATCTGTCCCTCTGATTTCTGTCTTGCTGACATCTAACTACATCAATCTAACTGATCCTTCCTACTAATGTTGTAATTTGGGCTCCTCGTAGTCAGTTTCGATCCATGAGACATGCCATCTCAATGGACCTTGCCCAAATTTATTATCTTGGGATTATGTCTACACATCACCCCACCTTACACCTCGAGGTATGGCTTCTCCCTCTTCCCATCTGGCTCGAAATTCTCATGAAAGGTATAGTTTTTTTTGAGATGGAGTGACGTCACCTAGGTAATCAGCTCAATTGTGCGAGCAATTTCACAACCTCCCAAGATGCTCATGAGGGATGTAGCTGAGAGGTGTAATTTGTTCTTCTGTCCACCAAGTCTTAACTTCTGCTTTTCCTCAAAGTTTGCATTGCAGTCAGTATCTTAAGGCATATAGGTTCTTGACTTGCACCAGTAATTGTCCTAATGTTAAAAAGTTTCTAAAAGAGGTTGAGATTTTGTTCTTTGATTATACTCCTGTCCGTGCTCTAATTCGATTGATGCTCACTCACTTTAAAATAAGAGATTTTTGTATGAACTAAAATATTCTATTGTTTTTTGAAAATTTTACACCAAAATCTTTAGATATTCTCTGCAAACTCGTTGCCCAAAAAATTCCTGCTCTGATACCATGTAGAAAATATAACCAACGAGATTCAATCTGATCTTTTAATATACTAAAACAAGATACTGAATCCTTCCTACAATTTGCAGAAGCAAAACATGATCGCACAATCACATATAAGTAAGAGAAATAAATTATCAATCGCACAACAAAATGATGCATTTGGGGAAAGCAACTACTCAAACCCCTCTATCCCTATTGTGTATTAAGTTAAGGAATCATGAAATAATACAATGCTTAATCTCTCATGAGATTATCTAGCACTCTGTCAATTGGCTCTCATTGATCTAGGAAAACTCAGTCTAGTACTTAGCCAATTCTCATCCTTACTTCAGCCTTCCTTGCTCATGAAATTCCTAGGGAATTAACTCCTTATTAATTAGGAAAATTAGTCTTCCTTGATTGCACAATCCATCATGGAATCCCAATGACTTTATAATTGCACATGGTAAATTTTCTCTGAATACAACTGATAGTTATGTTCCCATTAACCTCTGTCTCAACTAGGTATTCCTTGAAACTAACATGCATGAAACTATTAATAGAGAATTATCAGTTATCTGATTGGTCACTCATTGTGAATTAAATCTAATTTAATTCACTGGACCTCTCACTAGCTCATCACTCAGTTATAACTAGTTAAACTGATTTTAACTCATTTAATTGAGTTAATTACACTTGCACCCCACTAATGCATCGACTTGAAATGGACCGAAAAAATATTAGAATCCCTCTAGATGCCTCATCTTATACCCTCAACTCTAATTTCTTGAGCTAACTCGATCATCGTGACTTAATTAACTGACACAAGTTGTTATGAGATGAAATTACAATTTATCGTCCCATTTATTTAAGGGAAAAATAAATTAGGCACCCCACATTCCTCACTCCTGATGCATCAAAATTCCTCACCAGTGTGGGTGCATTTTTTTTTGGTCCTTTCTGGTTTCCAATCTCACTATTTCTTGTTGCAAATATTAAACATTTCATAATTTGATGTGGCCTTCACAGAAAGACACAATTGAAATCACATGCCTAGATTCTCATGAGAAACCTCTCTTAAGCTTGATCTGCCAGAAGAGAACCAACAATATGCCATCCTACTTCCCAGTGCAAATCGACCATTAAGTTATGCAACATTATTTTGAACCCTCACATGATGATCTTGCTCTTGGAGGATGATCATGACCTCCATTTAGCAACCCTTACTCGGCCCTTGTACTCGACCTAGTTTAGGACTACATCTCTCTTCACCCCTTGATGTGCCGTATAGGGGGAATACATTGCCAAACATGATAAGATGTGCCAAGTGATAAGGCATGTGAAGATGTGAAACGGTGTGTTAATGCATGCCAAGGACTATCAAGGCAACAAAAGGGAGAAAAATGTTAAAATACAAGGAAATGAACACATAAGAGGGTTAATAAGGCATCAATTTACCTTTTCTAAGAGGGGCATGCTAGGCACACCAACACTGGGCACCAATAGGTACCAAGTGCAAAGTCTTAGTGTGTTCTAAGTGCCAAGTATTTCTTTGTTTCTTCTCATCTACTTTCCAAAAATTTATCTCAAATAAATTTAATATTAAACTATTCCAAATCATACCAAGGCATCTCAATGTGTTCCATACATTCTAATAATTTCCGAGCGCCAACACGTGCCAAGCGCCAATATGTGTCAGGGATTTTTATGCATGCTATGAAGTGTAATGGCATGCTGAAGAGTGCTAAGGTGTGCTAGAGAGTGCTAATGCACACTGAGGAGTGTTAAGGAGTCCTAGGAAAAAAAATTAAGGGAGCACTAGGTCAAAATTCATGGAAGTTAATGAATATGAGGAACATGTGCCAGAAACTAGTGTTAATGAGTGCTAGCTGTCATGCCAAGGAGGGAGTGACAAGGTATGATAAGCATTGGTAAGGAATGCTAGGGAATATCAAGGCATGTAAAGAAGTGCCAAAGTGTGTTAGGTAGTTCCAGGGCTGTGCTAATTATATCATGTGCTAGTTAATAGTGCCAAGATATGCCAATACATGCTAAGTGCTAAGGATGTGGCACAAGGTGCCAGGGTATGTCAATATGTGTCAGGGAAACAAAAGGAAGAACCAATAAGAGGGTTAATAAGTCAGGACTTTATCTTTTTGAAAAGGGGCATGCTAGGCACACTAATAATTGGTCCCAATAAATGCCAAGTGGCATTGTGTGCCAAGTGCTAATGTATGTCAATGCATTCAACCAAGGTGTTCTAGGGCATGCTAGGGACTATATGCAGCATGCCAACACATGCTAGGAGAGTTCCATGTTGTGCTAGGGCATGTCACCATGTGCTTGGGCATCAGTGTCATCACAATATGTTCTAGGTACAAATATGTTCCAAGACATGTGGGGTGATAAGTAATGTTAGTGTGTGCCAAAGCATTAATTTAAGGTGTGCCTAGATTATTGAGGAGTGTTAGGTCTTTCTCATTAATATAATTGTCAGAGCTTGATTATGTATTAAATAATATACTTCCTACACACAATAGTGGAACTTTATCTAAAGGGAATTTGCTAGATAATAAACTTAATAGATATGAATCATGTGTTCACTCATAGGAAATCTCTATTCGACTAGTCATTACTTTAGGGAAATGATACACACTAATTACTTCTTAAAAAATTGACTGACCCTAACCACTATGGCCTTCGACAATAATGGTATTAAATAATTATATTTTGACAAAAAGTATATTAACAGCCACATAGTGTCATCAAAAACGCATTGGAATGATCAATGATGATGGACATTTTTGGACCGTCACCAAAAGTAACAAAAAGATCATTGGTGAGGGTCATTAAAATTTTGTCACTAGAAGTATCACCAAAGAGAGAAGTAGTGATGGGACTTTAACGACCCTCACCAAAAGTGTCATTGAAAATGTCTTTGGTGATGTACCGTAAAGGACCATCACTATATACACTTACAATAACGGTTTTTTAATGATCAATGATGACAGACATTTTTTGACCGTCACCAAAAGTAACAAAAAGAGCATTGCTGAGGGTCATTAAAATTTCGTCACTAAAAGTGTCACCAAAGAGAGAATTAGTGATGGGCCTTTAACGACCCTCACCAGAAGTGTCATTGAAAATGTCTTTGGTGATGGACCATAAAGGATCATCACTATATACACTTATAGTCACAGTTTTTTAAGGACCGTCACCATATGTGACATTGGTGATGGACCTTAAAGGTTCGTCACAAGCATGACCCTCACCAATGTGCTTTTTTCTTGTAGTGTCACTCTGCTAATTGCACTAGGGTTGGGCTTGTTAATATGACATGAACTATGATGGTTTGATTTCTCCCATTCAGGAATATGATACCCCTTCGTAATTTGTATCAATCATATTTTTTGTTAATATGAAGCAGTCAGAGGTTTTGTGTCAGTTTTTCATGGTTCTACCATATAGGCATTTTTTACAAATAATTGGATAAATGAATGAATTTAGGAGTCTTCCAAAGCTTTTGGTGAGTGTTTTTTGTTGAAATTTGTAGTTGACGCAGAATCTCAATTATAGTATTATTGTAATAATGAAGCTATATTCCCCTATTATGTGTCGTAATTATCTTTTCACTTGTATATTGAACTCACATCGAATGATTACTTTGCTCATTATGTGATACATTTACACTTGACTGATGTGCATCGTAGTTCAATGGGAATTTTCCAACACATACTATGAATTTTTTTGGATGTAATTCATTTTCAATGGTTATATCTACAATGGATTGCAAATACCATAGCTTATGGTGGGTTTTTTGGACCTGAATTCATTTATGTTTCTTGTTTTCCCCTACAAAACCTTCAAAGGTTCTTGCAAATCCATCATCATATCTTGGGTGAGACATCACCTACTTGCACATATTGAAAAATGTTTGTGTCTAAGGGTGTTTTGTTGTCTTAACTCTTAACCATGGGTCACTCTTGTGCACCAACACATGTTTCACCCTCCCACTCCATTAACGGTTGACTTTGTTGTCGAGTCTTTGAGTGAGATTAATCGAATGTGTTTGCAATAAACTTGTTGTAGTAAAGCCTATTGTTTTTTCTATGATTAAGGTGATAATTTCACCCACATTGAACCTAAATTTATATTTGAAATTTTTAATTACTTTCACATCTTTAAAACATTAATTTTTATAACAAAAATACTAAAAATGAGAATTTTGAACGCAAAAATGATTCCATTATCTTAATTATTCTTGTGCCATTAATAAGGAAGGAAACTAGAGAACTCGTTGTGACATAGGGTGGCCAGGTTTTCATTACAAAGTGTGAGGGTTTGATGGCAATTCATGGAGACTAGTAAAAGTTTGCAAGCGTAGATGAATTTTGGTCCATGTATTTGACATTTGGATTTCCCCCATGCCGCTCATGGATGCCATAAAAAAAACCATTATTGGGGCAAGTTGCGGCATCCCCGTCATGTCGCCAAGTGGGATGGCAATAACATGTGACCCACCCTCTCTCAGTTCTAATAACCCATACAAGACGAAAGTTTTCTATTATTTAAGGAAAGTGTTTTTTTAATAATTATATAATAATAATTAATAAGTAATATTTATAATAAGTTTTCAAATTTATTATAAATAATAATTTTAAAAATAAATTATTTAAAATAAAATAATGTATTTTATTTTATTAATAATAAAAATGAAAACATATATATATATTGGTAAGTTTAGGAGTGTCTTTCCATTTTTCTATTTATCAAAAAATAAGCAGGTTTACATATCAAAACACGATTGCCTCAACTTGCCCAAAGGAAACCATGTCTGTTGGCCATCTTAATGAGTTATAAGCCATCTAGTGTTGAAATTGTTTTTTCCTCCTATAAACTATTACCTTAATACTATTATATCTACCAAAGTTTGACAACTACCTATAAATATAAATGCTATCCGCCAAAAACATGAAACATCAAAAGAGAGAACCAGTGAATCAATCATCCGAGGACTCAACCGATGCAAGGTCTTTGACACTGGACCTCAGCATGTCCACTTCATACATCATTTGAAGTTGCCTCTCGATTCTTCCAAGTCGTGTGGTTGCTTGATGCTGATATACCCGAATGTCTTGCAGTTCCTTTTTAATATGCTGCAGTATTGAAATCACTTGAGAAACCACATGTGGGTCTCCTCCCACTTCTTGAAGGCTCATAACAGCGTTTGACAGAACACATTTAAAAGTCCGAATAGATTGGTTGAAAAGGGATTATTGTTCTCTAATATTCCCTGGATCAACTATGAAGTCCATTTCCTCTTCCTGCATTTCTATCTCTTCTTCTTTATGTCCACTTTCTCTCTCCCATCCGTGAATGAGATTGCGGACTTGGCGAGGATTTCTTATGGTGTAGGCTTCGAAAAGGTTTTCTATAACCACTTTCTTGGTTTTCTTGCCTCGCTTGTTGGAGCTTGCAATGGGTTTGACCTGATTTTTCTTTCCTTTTTCCCTACCCTGCTTCTTTGTGGTCTATCCTTTTGCCATTGTTGTGTGTCTTTGTACAATCAGGATTTGATTTTGCCCCAGATTAGCAGACAGAGATTTGGGGAAACATGTTTTTACTTTTGCAGGGCTTGTGTAAGGCAAAAGAAAGTCAAAATAATATTGATGTTACTGTAGGTAGGGCCCACATCCTTGTTTTTCCTTTGGAATATGTCAGAGTAGGTATTCCCATAACGACATAAGTCTATGAACAAAGGGAGACTCAAATGCAGAGTCAAATGTGGTGTATTCAAACTCAATTGCAGCATAAACCTACTAAAATGCATAGTAAAATGCATGAAAAAGAACCCGAGATAGATGGTTGCGCTACCCCTATAATAACCAACAACTAGACTTCGCCTTACAAACCCTACAATGCTGAATTGGGAAATGGTAAAATGAATCTCAAGTTATATATGTGTGTGTGTGTGTGTGTGTGTTTGTGTGTGTTTGTGTGTGTGTGTGTGTGTGTATAACTAAAGTAACATATTATTTAAATGCATAAAACTCATTATCATAATTTATGAAATAATTTATTTATTTTATTTTAAAATATCTTAGGGAACTATGTCTTTAGTTTTGCATAGATAATTATAAAAATTGATTTACTAACTATATTTAAAATCACCAAATTTAATTTACTAATGAGTTATGTAAAATTATCAAATTTAATAGATACATGATAATATCACTAGATGTAGATGTTAATAACCTTGTCTAGCAAAGCATATATAAAAAATAATAATATATATATATTTGAAATAATTGTGACAATTTTTAAATTGTAAAATTTTAAATTTTTAATATTTTAATCATAAGAATAACATTAAACATAAATAGATCCAACATCATTTAAAAATAAAAATAAAAAAATAACAACATTATACATAAATATATCCAACATCATTATAAAAAATAAAATAAAAACCCTTTGGTCATCCCAAATTCCACAATTTGACTGAGATATACTAATTTGAAAAATCTCCCCAAAACCCAACCTGAATTTGAGAGTACTAATATTTTGTGTAACTGCTTTATAGATATAAATTTCCATGATTTGCCCATGAATATGATACAAACCATGGCACTGAGCTTTCCCATAACAATCAATCGGGGGATCGAGATCAACCAAACAATGAAGAATTAGAATTATGAGATGGAAAAGAAGAATTAGAATTATGAGATGGAAAAAGAGCGGAGGTTGGTGTCTATCATTATCAGCATAAGGGAAGAGAAAGTATCTATCATTATCAGCATAACGGAAGATCTCTGGGAGGCGACTGAAGACTCAAAAGAGCGCCAGGTCCATTATTAACCACAAAACCCCATGTTATGTGGACGTCCAAGTGGTAGTGCATCACCAAAGCTCCTGCAATAAGTAATCAATCACCATTACCACTATGCACAAAGTATGCAGAACAAGAGATGACGACAGAGATTGAGGAAACTAAATTGGAATGGTGGGAAACATTAAATTATGCTCACCAGGATTGTCAGCCATGAATCTTATTACAGCCTAGCCATTGACTCGAATGTTGACAGTGTTGCGCATTGGAGGATCGACGAGGCTGAACTTCTGAGGATCTGTTTGTGGATTATAATTGCCAAAGCCTGCTCCCACGATGTAAAAGTCATAACCATGGAGATGGATAGGATCGCTTTCACCCACAAATATATTGGTTCCTTGAAGAATTATTTGTACCGTGGCATTATATTTAATAACTTTCACTCTTTTCGCCTTCACAGGGGACCAGAGCCCTCTGCTTATGTTCTGTGTGGTATAATCAAATGGTGCGGAAGGGTTATCAGGGAAGTCTACCGTGAATACTCCCTTCATGCCAAAATGATGAGCTTGAAGGATTGAAGAAGTAGTTGGCAGGACAAATGATATGTTATTCATATTTGCTGCAAATCTTGATCCGTTGGGACCTGCACAAGACTGCCCTAGGCATTTGATCAACCCCAAACCGATAGTGTACAAGAGATTCTCCTGAACACTCTGAGGAACGAAGACTAGGTGGTCGCGTGAGGCCAAGCTTCTAAGACCATTAGCAAAGGTAGTAGCAGTGTTGGTGTCGTTATAGAATGGAAGATTAGGCATGGTTGGCGCTGATTTGTTAAGGCTCCCCTCGTATTCTAAAATGGCAGTGGTAGTAGTGTTATCGAAGGGAACTCCTTGCCCACTGGAATAAGCTCGAAAATCCATGTAGTATCTACGACCTGTAGGCTGATTGGCAGTGACAAGTATGTCAGTGGTCTGGCCGAGGCCAAGCATCACAACATTCGTCTAAAAAGGTTTTGTATACGAAGCATCCACAGCCACAACTGTCATTGTATGGCTAGCGATGGAGAAGAATAGGTCAATATTGAGTGTAGCATTGATAACATGTAGAAGATTAGTTTTCCCAGCTTTCATCGACATGCTAAAGGTATCTGCAAGTTAACCAATATCGTTTTCCAATCATTATTATGAGCTTACTAAATTCGGAAATAGCTTCAGTCTAGTATTCGGAAATACCTGAAGTGGAACATTTCTATAGGTCACCTGGCTATCCATTTATAGTAAATGCATCTGAAATGTTGGGGGTAGCTCCTATTCGGGTTGCTTGATTCACAACATCCATATGATTCCTATTCCACCATTCTCCTGTCAATGCAAACAAGTCAAATATTTCAATCGCATTAGAAGTTAAATTGAATATTTCTGACCGAGGAACATAAACCATAGAATAGTGTGGCATTATATATACCTAGAATAATGGGACTCTGGTGATGAGGCCTGGTAAGGGTAAAGGGATAAGTGGTGTCTAGCCTTGGCAAGATGATCAAGGCACCATACATAGTATCTCGAATCCGTGAACTATGTGCATGCCACCATAGAGTCCCTCCTTGACCAGTGATGGTAAATTTATATGTGTAACTTTGCCTTGGGTGAATGGGGCATTGTGTTATGAATTCGGGTCCATCAGACCACCCTGTGCGGAATTGGCGCACTCCATGCCTGTAAATACAATTCATATAATCTTTTAGCATGCAAAATCAGAGATATAACTGATCTGATAATTACAGCCATATTCAATATGATCTACTCGGCATGCAAAACCGGAGAGACGTGCCAATGAATTGTAGCATTATATTGCACCTATTGAGATATTAATTTGACCGTCCATTAGGTTCAGTTTAGTTAATTTGTTGTCTGCTAGGTGTCATAGGCAGTTTAGTTTTAGTTTAGTTTGCTTCAATTTACTTTAGTCATTTATTGCTGATGTTTCCAATGTATTCCTATTTATCTATTAGTAATATTGTGAAGAGAAACTCTCTGCTCCAGTTTGTTTTCAGTGTTTCAATTCTTGTCATGGTATCAGAGCGTAGGTCACGAGTTCGATACACACCCGGCTCACGTTGGGGGGGAGATTGTTGGACATTAGATAAACCAACGCTCCCATGAAATGTAGAAGGTGAAATGGTAAGGCCTATTCACCATCCATTGTAGATATAACCATTCAAAATGAATTACATCCAAAAAACTTCATAGTATGGTGCATTGGTAAGGCCTATTCACCATCCATTGTAAATATAACCCTTGAAATGTAGAAGGTGCATTGGTAAGGCCAAAAGGCATGACCAAAAATTCATAATGACCCTCATGAGTTTGAAATGCTATTATTGAAATATCTTCAGTCTTCATTCTAATTTGATGATATCCTGAACGAAGATCCAACTTGGTAAAATAAATTGCTCCATGTAATTCATCCAATAATTCATCAATCACAGGAATGGGAAATTAATCTTTAATGGTGAGCTTATTGAGCTCCCTATAATCTGGACACATTCACCATGATCCATCCTTCTTGTGTACCAATACTACAGGAGTAGAGAAGGAACTTTTACTAGATTGAATTATACCCGCCTCTAACATTTCTGCAATCATACGTTCAATTTCGCTCTTTTGGATGTAAGGATATCTATAAGGCCTGATGTTTGGAGGAACACTTCCTGGAATAGAATGAATAGCATGATCATTATCACGAATAGGTGGGATTCCTTTGGGAGTTTCAAACACCTTGGAATGATTGTCCAAGACTTGTTGGAGATCTGCAGGAATAGATGATTTTGATGTTGGAACTTCTAGTGAGCATAATTGTGAAATTACGCCTCATTGTTCTTTCTTTAGAAGATTTGTCATGAAATTAGAGCTTATTATCCTTCCTCGCTTCCCTGCAATACCGTGTAATTCAAATTCCTTTCCTTCTGAAAAAAATTTCAAGAAAAGTTCTTGAAAATTAAAAGCTACCGTCCCCAAAGATTGTAACCATTGTAATTCTAGTACAACATCAACACCTCCCATAGGAATGGAAAGCATTGGACTAGTCAATACATATTCCCCCATGGTTAGCTTGATATTATGGCATTTCCTAGAGCAATTTATAGTTCCTCCATTTGAAATCATCACTTGACATTCTAGTGCTGGGTATAGGAAACAATTTAATTCCTTGGCTACCTTACAATGAATTAAATTATTGGTGCTACCTGAATCAATCAACACTATTACCTTTTTCTTCTTGATCTGTCCTTCTATCTTGAGAGTTTGAGGAGTGGTAATTCCTGCCAGTGCATTACATGATATGGTCGGATTCATTTCTTCCTCTTCTATGGCTGATTCCTGGTGTGTATCCTCTTCTTGTTCATTCTCTTCTTCTTCTTCACAATCTATGTAAAATAATTTCTTTTCAGAACACTTATGACCTTTGGTGTATTTGCTATCACAACTGTAGCAAAGCCCTTTTGCTATTTTTTCTTCCAATTTTTGTGGTGTCAACCTTGTAGGTTGTGGAAATCTATGCGTAGCAACACTTCCATCTTTATAGAATTAAGTGGTAGGCTTCCTTGTCACCATAATTTTACATTCAATTTTTCTTTCCAACCTGAATGCCTTCTCCAATGAATCAGGCTCCAAAACACGAACTTCATGTTGGATGTTATCCTTTATAGTGCCTATGAAGAGATCAATCACATGTTCCTCTGGAATATCAGTTACCCTTATATTCAATTTTTGGAAGTCCTCAATGTGCTGCCCCACTAAACCCTTTTGTTTGAGATTTATCAATTGGATAAAGAAGGTGTTGCTCTTTGTATCCTCATAATGTGCTATCATTTCCTTCGTAAAGATTGACCAAGTGACAATTTTTTTACGGGAGCAAAGCCATTGATACCATACAAATGTATTTTGTTCTAAATGTAAAGTTGCAATGCGTACCTTTTGTGTGTTTTGAATTTTATGGAGATCAAAATATTGCTCCATCTGTAGTATCCATGTTACAGGATCCTTTCCATCAAACTTCCTCATATCCATCTTTGGAATATGGTGGTTCTTCCCGCCAACATTAGAGTTTATGAAATCACGATTAACATTTATTTTGTTCTCATCATGAGGTTCTTCTACTATCTTTTCACCATTAGCAAACATTCCTTGTATCAACTTTGTCAAACCTTCCATGTCTGCTTTTAGAACATTCTTCATGTTTTCCATTTTCTCATCGACCTTAGCTTCCATGTCATCCATCTTAGATTCCATGCCAGCCTCCATGCCATCAATCTTAGATTCCATGCCATATATCTTATATTCCACGCCTTTCTTCAAACCATCCATCTTATTTTCCACGCCTTTCTTCAAAACGTCCATGTCATTTTTTGTTGCTCTTTGCGAGAGCGAAATTTGTTGCACTTGCTCTTGTAATTTTGATATGTCATGTTGCCATTATTCGTCTTCATGAGTCATAGTAGAGATTTACAAAGGCTTAATGGGTGTTGAATTATTTTTAGGGGCCATTTTATAATCCAATACTGATATCTATTCTACAATATGCCCTTTCAATCAATTCAACTTGATTCTTCAAACAAGACTTATGCCATTCGGAAAAAAAAATACACACCTTTTACTTGCTTTTGAGGAGCTCGATATTGAAATTGTATTCTCTATGTAATTTCAGCTCTTCAATATCTGAAATTAAGCACTTAATTAGCCCTCTAAATTCTCTTTTGAATGCCACAGGTCTGACTTGATTTGGATTCTCCAAGACAAAGTTATGTCCAATCTCCCACAATGACCTAATTATGGACTGGTTCAGTATAGAGAACTTGTATGACTTGCCACGTGTCACTGTTTCATCCTTCGCCTCTGAAATTGATAGCCAAGAAACTAAAGTCCATTTACTTGCAATAATTTTTTGCAGCACTCCAATCTGATGCTCGGAGAGAGAGTTATTGAAATTTTCCCACGATCACCTTTTTGGATCAAATTCGGGAGCCTGAAAAAGCACTACCTTCTACAGATATTATCTCCAAAAATATTGCGAACCAAGCTCGGAAATTTTTGGAAAACTTTTCTTAGGATTTCAGCTTCATACCATGAAAATTTTAGATCCTGAACCTCAGTAGAAAAAATATTATAGCGTAAATTCCACGATGACCTGTTTAGGAGCCTGAAAAAATACCTAACTTCCACAGATCCTATCTCCGAAAATATTTCGAACCAAGCTCTGAAATTTTTAGAAACTCTTCCTCAGGATTTCATCTTTGCACCCTAAAAATTTCAGTTTCTGAAACTTCGTAAAAAAAAAGTTATAGCGAAAATGCCACGATGACCTGTTTGGAGTAGCAAAACCCTAGAATCCAAAGCTCTGATACCAAATGTTGTGTAACCAGCTCCAAAAATAGAAGAAAAGAGATATCAACGCCTTATAAATAAGCCACTTCAAGGGGGCAACCTCCAATACATTACATAAATGAACAATTCTTGGATGATACAATTTACAAAACCTCCTTTCTATATATAGGAGTCAATGGGGCCATAATGTATTCCTAGTGGGCCACAATGTAATCCTAGCCGACCTAACAATAATAATTTAAGGGCACAATAATAACAAAATGGGGGTTACAAGGGTACAATAATAACAATAAGGGGTTTACACTAACAATAATAAGGGACTATACTAGTGATATGGGGACCTAACACCCACATCCTTGTTGTTCCTTTGGAATATGTCAGAGTAGGTATTCCCATAACGACGTAAGTCTATGAACAAAGGGAGACTCAAATGCAGACTCAAATGTGGCGTATTCCGATTAAATCATAGCATAAACCTACTAAAATGCAGAGTAAAATGCATGAACAAGGACCCTAGATAGAACACCCAAAGCTAAACATCATTCATTCTCATCTAAACAACAAGAGAATGATATATGTCTAATCAAACAATTTATTCAAAAATGTAATAATCATCAACAACCTTATAATAATTCCATCCTCTTACTTTTATAAGTTAGGAGCTTACAAACCATAAAACACTTCCAATGAGATCACTTCTTTCACACAAGGCATTTCCATCTAAAACTGCATTGTGCCTCATTGATGATTTGGTCAAGGTTTGCCCAGTCAAAATGTCCAGCCCCTTTCACACCTAAGGGTAGTTGATTTAACAGCCAAGATTTAGCCTTTTCACATTTGGCATTGATTTATTCATTATTAAGGAGTATTATTGACCTCCTTTCCTCTTTTATTCTTTAAACAAAGTAATAAAAAAAAATGAATATTCCAATTAGCTCATGACTAATTGGGAATATTACAGTCCTCCCCTCCCAAATGTTGCTTGTCCTCAAGCAACTGACAAGGTGAGTGTTGCAACTCTTCTCCTCCTCCATTGGTGACACCAACATGTGATAAGCTTCCTTCATAAGCCAAGTGTTCACTAATACATCCCTCCATGAATTTCTCCTCCAAAGTTCTCATGAGATGTAAACGATCCATCCCATAAGGAGAAAATAGCTCAAATGAAACAAACGTGGCTTGCCCAATGTTATCCCTAAAACATGTAGCATAAGATACATGGAGATTCTCCATCCCATAGGGCACATACATACCTCCCATCCTCCCTCCATACATTTCCATAAAAATTACAAGCACATCATCAATGTATGGGATCAAAACTACATACATACAAACAGAAATATGTGCATATGGAGGTGGGCCATAGTCCCACATGTGGAACCAGCGCAGTGCATCTCCTGACTACATCAGATGATGATGTGGTAAGTGTTTTCCCCACCACTTACTTTCTTCCCATGTCATATCACTATGGCTGAAAGTGTGAGATATATTTGGTGCCTTAGGAATGCACCCATCATGAAACAAAATCTCCCTTTGTTCTCCAAGGGAGTGGCCATGTTCATAAAATTTTGTGGCCCAAAGTTGGCCATGAAGTTTATAAGGTAAAATACACCTCCTTGGAGACATAGCCTGCATATACATGGTGAAAGAATGAAAACAATAATCAGATGAAACATTATTTACATGAGCAAATTATTCACCAAAATTCCTCCTTAAACAAATGGAATGGTGCATAGATCTATCCCCTTCCTAAAAAAGAGAAAGAGATGGATGAATTAAATCCTTTATAGAGTTATGTTGCTACCCCACCTCCACATGGTACATGCATATCTAAAAATGCTGATATAGTTCTCCTTCAAAGTCCTTCCAAGTGTAGCTCCTCATGATGATGTTGTAGAATCTCATGAAGTATGTATGGCTAAAACAGAACTCTTCATAGGACCTTTGTAGTAACTTCTCCTTGAGTTTGGATGATCTAGACAAGAAGATACTACCATGATAATAGATGACTCCTTCTTGGACTAAGTAGCCCTCTTCATGTAGTTGGTCATCAAGTATCATGCATGTGTGAATATCCTTGGAGTAATCCACAAACAATTGGGATTTCCAATATGGATCAACCTCCCATACTGACAATGTTGAGTAGCTATCAAAATAAATTTCTATCATATGGCTACTCTCCTCCTTGAAATATCCCATGCCAAAGGTATATGTTGGAAGGCCATCCCTTCCATGCATCTCCTCCCACAATGCAGAATCTGAAATGAGAGTGGCTAATGATGATGTTGGGAGAAGATCTCCCTCCTCCTTGAGCCTACCCAAGAATTCCAACATCGTATCATTGTCTTCCAATGCTCCCATCCCTCCTAGATCTATTCTTGGAGCATCATGTTGTGAGACATCTCCCGCAAAATCTGAATTAGGTGGCCTCCCAGGTGGTTTTCCACTAGATAATAGTGTCACATGCAGCAATATCATGAGCATGATAGATGGGACTGTAAGGTCCTTGCTTCCAGTGCACAAATACATCTCTATTTTCTATGTGGAATTTGTATGTGAAGGATATGTATGCATGCATTTGATCATTTTATTCTCACCACTTTTCTTTTCCACCCATTCCGTTTGCAAAGCCTCCCAATTAGTGGTGACTTTTCCCAATGTAATCGACCATTGAACACCCAAAATCACATTGGTGTCAGGTATGTGAACCACAAGGAAGTGATCAATAAATGTATATGTCCCCATGGTGGCTGATAAGGATGTTACATAGTGCATGCATTGCATTGTTCTATCTCCTGGGACCAAAACATAAAATCTCTCAAAAGCATCAGTGGGTATTTCCCTCCTTTGCACTAGTTGGGCATTAATAAAATTGTGGGCAGCCCCACTGTCAATAAAAATAGAAACCCTCTGATTCAAGATCAAACCTTGAAATCTTAAGGTCAATTACTTAGGTACTCCTCTCAAATATCCAAGAGCCCCTCCAATAGAAGCAAATTCTCCATTTTCATCTCTCGATGGTGTTGGTTCTCCTCCTGTAGTGTCAGCGTTGTGACCTCTTCTTGGTTCATCTTCTTCTTCCTCATAATCTAAGAATACCTCTATGTAATGTGATTTTCTAGCTACACATCTATGTCTAGGTGCCCATGATTCTTGGCAAGTGAATCAAATCTTCCTTCTTATTAGATCTCTTTGGACATCATCATCAAAATATTTCTTATATGAGCTCTCCTTTGAAGGAACAACTTTTTCTTCCTTTCCCTTTGAAGGAAAAGAGGGCTTATGCTGAAAAGTTGCCTTTTCTCTTGGAAAGGAATCTTGAAGGTCTCTATCCCTTTCAATAGCATCATTTAGGGTATTGGGCTTGGTATATTTAACCAACCCATGAAGAGTTTCATCTAAAGCATCAATGAACATGTAAACCCTTCTTGTTGCAGACGAATTAGGAACCATAACATAAAGCCTTAAAAATTCAAAGATATAAGTTTCTATATTACTTGATTGTTTCAACTTTGCAAGGCTCATGAATGGTGCTTCTGGATCTCTTCTATCAAATCTTTCCACTAGTCTTCTAATGAAATTTGAATAAGCAGTCACATTAGCATGACCCAATGTAGACAAACCATGGAACCACCAGTCATGTGTTTCACCTTCAAGGTGCAGCGCTGCAATATTGATAGCCTCCATCTCTGGAACCTTGTTCAAATGAAAGTAGATTTCAAGTTTTTCTAGCCAAGATTTGGTAGAACACTTGGATAACCCATTAAAATTGGGTAAAAAGAATCTTCCCATAGTGTGGTGTCGATCATGAGTCTGAATGAATCCACCACCTCTATGATGATGCCTTGGTATTCTATTGTCCTTGATGTGACAAAACTCCTGAAAACTAAAGTGATATTTGAATCTCTGATTTTGAGACTCATATTATTCAAAATAGTCTTCAAGGGATTCATGCTCTTGAACCCTTAATTTCCCACAGCTAAGAATGTAGGCATGGTAGAGCGTTGGGAAACTTATGGCTGATGCACTGGTTAATCATTCCAGTGATGAGACATGCCAGAGCCTTCTCCAAGATGAAATACTTTAGGGGATTCCTTGATTCTGTCCATTCTCATCTCTTTGATATGTCTATCAAGGTCTTGCATGGCTCTAATAAGGATGTTAGGAAAATCCTTATCTTCATCTTCACCTCCAAATAAAGGGGCTTTACCCTTGTCTTCATTATCATTTGTGTAATCAAAATTCTTGTGTCTTCTCTTTAGATACATATTCTCTTTGTTAGTAAGAGGCTCTTCTTCATCAGAAGACATATTGGCTTCTTAGAAAGCATAGGTTGTGCCATGATGATGCTCTGATACCACTGTAATATTCCCAAATAGGGAAATCAGCAATACAATGTAAAAAGATGAGAAAATAACACAAATCATCATAGAAAAATAAAGTGGCCAATGTGGAGGCCTTTCATTTGTATTTACAGTAGTAAAATATATGTAAAATATGGCCCATAAGATGCATAACAGGAAATACAAGTCTCCAATGAAAGAAAACCCTCAAAATGAGGTGCTGCAATCATATATATAGACTGGAAAAAACCTTACAACATTATTTTATTGGTCTACAATAGTTGTATATTACACATTATATCTACAGTATATAAGTGCATAAAAATTCAGATCTATAATAGATACATACACTATATAGGCTCCTCTAAAGAATCCCCTTGGGGTTTTCAGCAAAACACCATGTACAAGTTGTAGATCTGAGATCTAAGACTGCATATCTACTGAAATGTTTAGATCTAGAAAGTGGATCTGATTTGATATAAACAAGAAAATGATCCCCTCGAAGAGATCTCCAAAGTGAAAGGCATATCCCCAACACTTGAAAACCAACTCTCCAAATGGTGTGCCAAAACACCCTGCAACTACACCTACAGGAATAATGTAGATCTGGAAGTAAAATTGCATTGTAGGGATAAAAATGTTGTTGGCCACATGCACAAGATCTGAAAATGAAGCTCAAGTCCTCCAATACTCTCTTCCCAATGAAGTAGAAGTCTCTGCCACTAAAAAGAAGCACTAAAATGGCCTAGATTTGAAAGATCTAGACTCCAATTGCTACAGCTTGAAAAGAAAACCAAACCCTCAATAGGATCTTCATTGTAGTTGAATGAAGAAGCTTAGCCTTCAGCCAGATAGTGGAAAATACAATGCAAACTCTTCCAAGAGCTACTCAATGGGAAGAGGTGGGATTATTGACCAGCAACACCTAATGCTAAACAACATTTGTCCTCAGATAAACAGCAAGAGAAAGATATATATCTAAATAGAAAATATATTAAGAAATATAATAATCATCAACAACCTTCTAATGTTTCCATCCTCTTCCTTTTATAAGTTAAGAGCTTGCAAACTCTAAACCACTTCCAATTCACACAAGGCATCTCCATCTAAAACTATGTTGTGCCTCATTTATGGCCAATCCTCCATGACAACATTGTAGATTTGGTTAAGGTTGACCCAGTCAAAATATCCATCCCCTTTCACACCTAAGGGTGCTTGATTTAACAGCCAAGATTTAGCCTTTTCACATTTGGCATTGATTTAATCATTATTAAGGAGTATTATTGACCTCCTTTTCTCTTTTATTATTTAAACAAAGTAATAAAACAAAATTGAATATTTGAATTAGTTCATGACAAATTGGGAATATTACACAAATTATGTAAGACACAACTTTCAAAGAAATAATTGATGTGTGAAACTCAACTTAAGCAAAAATTTTTATAAAAATGTTATGTTCACCAAATTGCGCTTTACATGGTGGGAGCACACTTGGTATAAAATTGAAAATAACACATGGTAATTAAAAAAGAAGCATGAAACTCCATTTAAACAAAAAAAAATTTGAAGTCCTCGCATTTTAATTTTATAAATATGTGAAGTTGACCACTTGTTGCAAATGTGAAATTCACCAAGTTGTGCTTTACATGGTGTGGTGGGAGCACACTTGGTATATAATTGAAAAAACACATGGTCATTAAAAAAGACGCATTTATAGGTACAAAACACACACATATCCAATATATGCTACAATGTCCATCAATAAATTTTGAAGGAGAGTATCTCAACACTAATTCATCTTTGAGAGATGAATCTCGAATTTTTGAAGAAGAGCGTCTCAAAACTAATTCATCTTTGAGAGATGAATCTTGAATTTTTGAAGAAGAGCGTCTCAAAACTAATTCATCTTTCAGAGATGGATCTTGCATTGGAATTTCCCCGTATAATTCTAATTCATCTATTAATTCATCTTTGATAGATGAATCCTGAATTGGAGTTGCACCATGCAATAGATTAGCAGACATCTTATTCACATTTGTACAATGTCTTATACTAAAAAATTGAAATTGGCTAACAATATTGTTTTCTATTCCATGCAGTTCTTTTAGCCTCTCCTTAACTTTGTACATGTCATTCATCTAGTTGCACACAAGTTCAAAATTGGTGAAAACTACAAATCCATTTGATCCATACTCCATATTTGTTCCCAAGCCTTCTATCAATGCAATATAATATGCCTCATTGTTTGTTGTTCTTCCCAGTATATTCATTTTCCTTTGGATGACTTTACTAGTCGCAATATTGGAAATCACATATGTAATCACTTCTTTCACTGGATTGCGATAACAAGAAACATCTACGCATAATTTTCATTTTTCAACCATATTTAGTGGTTTTTTATCCCTCAAAAAAACAAATTCAATAAAAATATATATTAAATTGACATTTATTTCAAATGCATCGGAGAAATTACACATGTGCTTGAGATAAATGACATATGCATGGTTTATCATAAAGTGTTTCTTAAAGTTTATGGTATAATTCACATCTAGAAATGAGATGCATTAAAGATTGCATTTCCTAGAGTTTAAGGGAGATTTATGACACATATACATGGTTCATGCATGGTTTGCATGAAATTTTGACTTAAAATTTATGGCATAAACCACATATAGTTCAATAACATGCCTTAAGAAAGGATGAGATCGAGAGTTTAGAACTTGTATAAGTTAAGACTCAACCAACAAAATAAAATCCTATGGAAGTTCAACCACTTTAGGTTTAGCTTTTAGGCCTTAAATTTTTCCTTGAATTAATGGGGGAAAGCCTTGAGTTTGGGGATACTATCCCATGAGAGTGCAGCCACTTTAGGTTCAGTTTTTAGGCTTTAAAGTTTTCCTTGAATTAATGGAGGAAAGCCTTGAGTTTGGGGATACTATCCTATGAGAGTTCAACCACTTTAGGTTCATTTTTTAGGCCTTAAATTTTGCCTTGAATTAATGGGATGAATCCTTTAGTTTGTGGGAGAAATGACATTTACATGGTTTGAAAATTATTTTATGCACTTACTAAAACAACGTTCAGTTTTTAAGCCTTAAATTTTGCCTTGAATTAATGGGGGAAAGCCTTGAGTTCGAGGGATAATATCCTATGAGAGTTCAGCCACTTTAGGTTCAATTTTTAGGCCTTAAAGTTTTCCTTGAATTAATGGGAGGGAGCCTTTAGTTTGTGGTAGAAATGACATTTACATGGTTTGCAAAATTATTTTATGCACTTACTAAAACAACTAGTTATGTCAAAAGTCACACCTTTATGATTTTGTGGGAGAAATGAAATAGAAATGACACATGCCTTAAAGTTTGCCTAAAATTTTATGGGAGAAGGGAGAAATGACACATGTACAAGGTTTTCCTGACAGTGGTAGTGGTTTATGGATATTAAAATGAAGAACTTCTATTTAGATCTGTAACAGAGATTGACTGTAGGGGCATTTACTAGATAAGTCACCTTTGAGAAAAGATGAGATCCAGAGGCTACCTGGCCCTTTACAAACTCTGCCTTTAGAACTTGTAGAAGTTAACACTCAACAGACAAACTAAAATCCTATGGAAGTTAAAAATCCTATGACAGTTCAGGCACTTTAGGTTCAATTTTTAGGCCTTAAATTTTTCCTTGAATTAATGAGAGAAAGCCTTTAGTTTGTGGCAGAAATGACATTTACATAGTTTGCAAAATTATTTTATGCACTTACAAAAAACATTCTTTAAATTTAATGGGAGAAAGCCAACATGACATGTATGCTTTAAAAACTTTTCCTAAGAATTATGGGAGAATTGAAACATGTACACAGTTTTCCTTAAAGTGGTTTTGGTTTATGGATATTAAAATGGAGAACTTCTATTTAGATCTATTCCAAAGATTGACTGTAGGGGAATTTACTGGATATGTCACCTTTCATAAAAGATGAGATCTAGAGGCTACCTGACCCTTTATAGACTCTGCCTATAGAACTTGTAGAAGTTAACACTACCTGTCCCAATTATACCCTATGAAGTGTGTAGAGGAACCGTTGAATGAATCACACTACTTTACGTAGACATAAGGGTGTATAAGAGTGTACTAAGTTCAAAAATATGGTCATATTATTAGATATCTTTCCCAAGAACCCAAATGTAATCCTTAAGTATATGTGGGGTCTATATAACCATCTACAAAAACAAGTGATTCTTTCAAAGCTAAGGATAATGTATGAGCCATGTGTATACGCACATTATCTAGAAACCATAGGCAAAAATAAATGGTACTTCAGTGGTTTGAAGAAAAAATAGCTCCAAGAAGCTTTGAAGGAAGGGAATAAGAATTGGAAATAGGAGGATAATAATAAAATAGCCACTATACATCCATGCAAGGGTAGTAGAAATAATTCTAACCGTTGCAACATGGATGGTCACATTAAGGAGAATTATTGGATGTTTGATATGTGTTATATTCTTTATGTGAATACCCCCATGCACTATATATTTTTCTAAGCATAATGGTGGGAATAAAATGGGCAGAAAGGACCCCCACTTTCGGCATTCATATAGATGAAAATGCCCCACACACAGGTGTTTAGGGGTACTGCCCTAAAAAAACGTTTTTGGTAAAAAATGAGCATAGTTTTGAGATATATAAGTCCAAAATGGAATAGTTGTTGGTGAAAAAATATCAGTATATCACTATGGATATATCTACTTCATTAAAAGGGATTTTTCTAGAAGGATGTCCACTATGTTGGAAAGGAGGGAAAATATCACAATTATATGTGAAATGTGCATGTGTTTTACATTGAATATTTTTCATTTTATTATGAATCTATTTGAAACAATTAACTATATAATTAGTTAAAACCTATGTTTTGTATCAAATTACTTTTGGTTTCAATGAGAAAATTTTAAGGCTAATGTGTTTTTATCGAAATGTGATAGACCCCATTAAAATGGGAGATATATTAGTATGATTCTTATGGTGTAATAAAATAGTTTCAAGCAGTTTGAAGATATACACGCATAAATTTAATGAGTATAGTTTTGAGATATATAAGTACAAAATGGAATAGTTGTTGGTGAACAATTATCAATGGATCACTATGGATATATCTGCTTCATTAAAAGGGATTTTTCTAGAAGGATGTCCACTAAGTTGGAAAGAAGGGAAAATATCATAATTATATGTTATTGCATGTGTTTTACATTGAATATTTTTCATTTTATTAAGAATATATTTGAAACAATTAACTATATAAGGTTAAAACCTATGTTTTGTATCAAAACACTTTTGGTTTAAATAGGAAACTTTTATGGCTAATGTGTTTTTCTTGAAATGTGATAGCCCCCGTTAAAATGGGAGATATATCAAAATGATTCCTATGGTGAAATAAAATAGTTGAGTAGTTTAAAGATATAGATGCATAAATTCAATGAGCATAGTTTTTAGATATATAAGTCTGAAATGGAATAGTTGTTGGTGAACAAATATAAGTGGATCACTATGGATATATCTTCTTCATTAAAAGGGATTTTTCTAGAAGGGTGTACTAAGTTGCAAAGAAGGGAAAATATCACAATTATATGTTAATGTGCATGTGTTTTACATTGAATATTTTTTGTTTTATTAAGAATCTATTTGAAAAAATTAACTATATAAGGTTAAAACCTATGTTTTGTATCAAATTACTTTTGGTTTCAATGGGAATCTTTTATGGCTAATGTGTTTTTCTCAAAATGTGATAGACCCCATTAAAATGGGAGATATTTCGTAATGATTCCTATGGTGTGATAAAATAGTTTCAAGTAGTTTAAAAATATAGATGCATAAATTCAATGAGAATAGTTTTGAGATATAAAAGTCCAAAATGGAATAGTTGTTCGTGAAAAAATATCAGTGGATCACTATGGATATATCTACTTCATTAAAAGGGATTTTTCTAGAAGGATGTCCACTAAGTTGGAAAGAAGGGAAAATATCACAATTATATGTTAATGCATGTTTTTTACATTGAATATTTTTCATTTTATTAAGAATCTATTTGAAACAATTAACTATATAAGGTTAAAACCAATGTTTTGTATCAAAACACTTTTGGTTTCAATGGGAAAATTTTATCGCTAATGTGTTTTTCTTGAAATGTGATAGCCCCCGTTAAAATGGGAGATATATCAAAATGATTCCTATGGTGAAATAAAATAGTTGAGTAGTTTAATGATATCGATGCATAAATTCAATGAGAATAGTTTTGACATATATAAGTCCAAAATGAAATAGTTGTTGGTGAACAAATATCAATGGATCACTATGGATATATTTGCTTCATTAAATGGGATTTTTCTAGAAGGATGTCCACTAAGTTGGAAAGAAGGGAAAATATCACAATTATATGTTAATTTACATGTGTTTTACATCGAATATTTTTCATTTTATTAAGAATCTATTAGAAACAATTAACTATATAATTGGTTAAAACCTATGTTTTGTATCAAATTACTTTTGGTTTCAATGAGAAACTTTTATGGCTAATGTGTTCTTCTTGAAATGTGATAGACCCCATTAAAATAGGAGATATAACAAAATGATTCCTATGGTGTAATAAAATAGTTTCAAGTAGTTTGAAGATATAGATGCATAAATTCAATGAGTATAGTTTTGATATATATAAGTCCAAAATGGAATAGTTGTTGGGGAACAAATATCAGTGGATCACTATGGATATATCTTCTTCATTAAAAGGGATTTTTCTAGAAGGATGTCCACTAAGTTGGAAAGAAGGGAAAATATCATAATTATATGTTATTGCATGTGTTTTACATTGAATATTTTTCATTTTATTAAGAATCTATTTGAAACAATTAACTATATAAGGTTAAAACCTATGTTTTGTATCAAAACACTTTTGGTTTCAATGGGAAAATTTTATCGCTAATGTGTTTTTCTTGAAATGTGATAGCCCCCGTTAAAATGGGAGATATATCAAAATGATTCCTATGGTGAAATAAAATAGTTGAGTAGTTTAATGATATCGATGCATAAATTCAATGAGAATAGTTTTGACATATATAAGTCCAAAATGAAACAGTTGTTGGTGAACAAATATCAATGGATCACTATGGATATATCTGCTTCATTAAATGGGATTTTTCTAGAAGGATTTCCACTAAGTTGGAAAGAAGGGAAAATATCACAATTATATGTTAATGTACATGTGTTTTAAATCGAATATTTTTCATTTTATTAAGAATCTATTTGAAACAATTAACTATATAATTTGTTAAAACCTATGTTTTGTATCAAATTACTTTTGGTTTCAATGAGAAACTTTTATGGCTAATGTGTTCTTCTTGAAATGTGATAGACCCCATTAAAATAGGAGATATAACGAAATGATTCCTATGGTGTAATAAAATAGTTTCAAATAGTTTAAAGATATATATGCATAAATTCAATCAGCATAGCTTTGAGATATACAAGTCCAAAATGAAATATTTGTTGGTTAACAAATATCAGTGGATCACTATGGATATATCTGCTTCATTAAAAGGGATATTTCTAGAAGAATGTCCACTAGGTTGGAAAGAAGGGAAAATATCACAATTATATGTTAATTCATATGTTTTACATTGAATATTTTTCATTTTATTAAGAATCTATTTGAAACAATTAACTCTATAAGGTTAAAACCTATTTTTTGTATCAAATCACTTTTGGTTTCAATGGGAAAATTTTATGGCTAATGTATTTTTCTCGAAAAGTGATAGACCCCATTAAAATGGGAGATACATTGAAATGATTCCTATGGTGTAATAAGATAGTTGAGTAGTTTAAAAATATAGATGCATAAATTCAATGAGCATAGTTTTGAGATATATAAGTCCAAAATGGAATAGTTGTTGTTGAAAAAATATCAGTGGATCACTATGGGTATCTCTGCTTCATTAAAAGGGATTTTTCTAGAAGGATGGACTAAGTTGGAAAGGAGGGAAAATATCACAATTATATGTTAATGTGCACGTGTTTTACATCGAATATTTTTTATTTTATTAAGAATCTATTTGAAACAATTAACTATATAAAGTTAAAACCCATGTTTTTTATCAAATTACTTTTGGTTTCAATGGGAAACTTTTATGGCTAATGTGTTTTTCTCGAAATGTGATAAACCCCATTAAAATGGGAGATGTATTGAAATGATTCCTATGGTGTAATAAAATAGTTGAATAGTTTAAAGATATGGATACATAAATTCAATGAGCATAGTTTTGAGATATATAAGTCCAAAATGGAATAGTTGTTAGCGAACAAATATCAGTGGATCACTATGGATATATCTGCTTCATTAAAAGGGATTTTCCTAGAAGGATGGACTAAGTTGGAAAGAAGGGAGAATATCACAATTATAAGTTAATGCATGTGTTTTACATTTAATATAAAAAGTTTTTTCTCTCTCTCATTGTTTGAGTCCCGATCTTATAAATTTTTTCCACTAAATCCATTCCGAATTACTTTTCATGTGAACCACATTCCCAAACCCAACCATCTATGTACCTAGGAGCCAATTTGTAGAACTAAGAATCGTTATGTTTTTAATTGTAATATCACAAGTACAAATGATGACAACTACTGGAATTATATGACAAATGATAGAATAGTCTTAAAGGAATGTTAGGTTTTTATCAAACAAACTTATCAATGAATATTTATGTATGACAGTTTCAAGTTAGTAATATGATGTGGCACATTATGTAAACTAGAGTTTTTTTGTCTAAGAGAGACAAAAAAATACTAGTTATTGGTTTTCCAATTTTTATTATTATTTTCCTTCCCAAATAGTATGCACGATTTATGGGTTTCATCTGAAAATGGTATGATTAATTGATAATCAGACACAAGTTATAGAGGACGTTGTTGCGATAACCCATGATAATGAGATATAAATTTTCCAGAAGAATCAGTGGAACATGAGACAAACAATGATGACGATGATGACGATACAAACATTTATGTTGATGATGAATCTATTGAATGGAGATTGCGGCAATCTAAATTAGCAGGAAACGTACTTTGAGAGGCTGAAGAACTAAGAAGCATCATGTTCTTAACTGTAATATCACAAGTACAAATGATAACAACTACTGGAACTATATGACAGATGATAGAATAGTTAAGGAATGTTAGGTTTTTATCAAACAGACTTATCAATGAAGATTTATGTATAACAGTTTCAAGTTAGTAATATGAACTGGCACATTATATAAGCCAAAGATTTTTCTGTCTAACAAAAAAAAAAATCAGAAATACTAGCTATTGATTTTCCAATTTTTATTATTATTTTCTTTCCCAAATAGTATGCATGATTTATGGGTTTCATATGAAAAATGTACGATTTATCAATAATCAGACACAAGAATCTGTTATAGAGGAAGATGTTGAGATAACCCATGATAATGAGATAGAAGATGTTCCAGAAGAATCAATGGAACATGAGACAAACAATGATGACGATGATGACGATATAGACAATTATGTTGATGATGACTCTATCGAATGGAGATTTGGGTAATCTAAATTAGCAGGCAGCGTACTTTGTTGTGTTTGAATCAACCAAGCTCATGTATGTGCCTTATTTGCATGATATCACAACCTCTAAGCTCATATTGATGAGTAACAAGCCAATGTATTTCATAGCTCAATGGGTATAGGTATGTCTAACACTCACTATGCTTATCTCCATAATGAAGCTGAATACCAACCTTATCAAGCTCTAAGCTAATATGGGAACATAGAATATCGAAGGGTAACAACTCTGTATTCACTATTATAGCTTACCTATCACAAGTATCAATACAGTAGGATATAGGATAGATGGATATGCTTTCATTACAGTTACTGCTTAGTTCTACTCATGTAATGACCCCCGACATTACACTTAGAGTATAGTATAGGTGAAATTACAGAGAATACATAACACTTTATATGAATGAGTACAATTTACTGATCTCACTAGAGCTGATGTTCTATTAGTATTATTACCAGTAAAGGTTGTGTTGCAATTACAGAATACAGGAAACACAGTATATGATTACATTGAGTTATAAGCATACATATGAGTAATTAAGGTTGTTAATTACTTATGGTAAGTTAAAGGACCATACTTTATTAGTAATTACTAGCATACAACTTTTACAAAGGTCGATATGAATTACAACTAGTATCTATTATGGAAATATAGAGGATCTAGCTTATTATGAGCTTCAACAGTTATTACTAGTTACTCAATAGGAGCAACGTACTTTGAGAGGCTATGGAACTAAGAATCATCATGTTTTTAACTATAATATCACAAGTAAAAATGATGACAACTACTGGAACTAACTTCACGCAAACTTACTTTCAATTTCAACAAAATAATTTCTTGCATTACAGGTCCTGGTGTATGGTGTACAGGAATCGAGTTTCATACCTGGAAATTCACAGAAAAATTCGCAACAAAGACGAAGCCAAGCGATCCATGAATACGTCGTGGAAGACGTGGACCAAATTCCCTGTGAACAAAAAAAATTAAATTAAAATCAAACCAAAAAAAAGCAACAAAACAAAATTACAAAAAAAAAGAGCAACTGCAACTGCAAAATCAACTACAAATCAACAAAAATTACCTCGTCGTTGCGGCGCAACTGCAAATAAAAAAAAAATCAACTTGTCATCGCAGCGCAATTGCCAATCAACAAAAATCACAGAGTGCAATAGAGCAACAACAACACCTAGATAGATAGACGATCCAGACAAATGTGAACAAGAAACCTATAAAATTTTGTGGGCTGATATATTTATAAAATATGAGTCCGACCGAACTATTTTAAAAGTTCGACCAAACTAATATTCCGACTTAACTTTTAGTTCAATTTCGGCCGAAATTTTGTTGCCAGTTTTCCCATCTCTAGCCAAAAATTTGTTTGCCCACACCGTCAGTACATCGTCAATGTAAACGACAGAACAAGTTCTGCCGAATTCATTTCAAAAGTTCAGTCGAACTCTCGAGTAGTTTGGTTGAACTTTTACAAAATTTTAGCCGAATTATTGAGAAAAAAAAGTATCTTGCCCCCGATTCTCAGAAAAGTGTAACACAACTTCGGATTTTTATCTTGAACCTAAATTTATATTTGAAATTTTGAATTACCTTCACATCTCTAAAACATGAATTTTTATAACAAAAATACTAAAAATGAGAATTTTGAATGCAAAACTGATTCCATCATCTTAGTTATTCTTGTGCCATTAATAAGGAAGGAAACTAGACAACTTGTTGTGAAATAGGGTGGCCAGGTTTTCATTGCAAAGTGTGAGGGTTTGATGACAATTCATGGAGTCTAGTAAAAGTTTGCAAGTGTAGATGAATTTTGGTCCATGTATTCGGCATTTGGATTTCCCCCATGTTGCTCATGGATGCCATAAACAAAACCATTATAGGGGCAAGTTGCGGCTTCCCCATCATGTCGCCAAGTGGGATGGCAACAACATGCGACCCACCCTTTCTGAGTTCTAATAACCCATACAAGACGAAAGTTTTCTATTCTTTAAGGAAAGTGTTTTTTTAGTAATTATATAATAATAATTAAAAAGTAATATTTATAGTAAGTTTTCAAATTTATTATAAATAATAATTTTAAAAATAAATTATTTAAAATAAAATAATGTATTTAATTTTATTAATAATAAAAATGAAAACATATATATATATATATATATATATATATATATATATATATATAGGTAAGTTTAGGAGTGTCTTTCAATTTTTCTATTTATCAAAAAATAAGCAGGTTTACATATCAAAATGCGATAACCTCAACCTGCCCGAAGGAAACCAGGTCTGTTGGCCATCTTAACGAGTTAAAAGCCATCCAATATTGAAATTGTTTTTTCCTCCTATAGAATATTGACTCCATACTATTATATCTACCAAAGTCTGACAACTACCTGTAAATATAAATGCTATCCGCCAAAAACATGAAACATCAAAAGAGAGAAGCAGTGAATCAGTCATCCGAGGACTCAACCGGTGCAGGGTCTTTGACAATGGACCTCGGCATGTCCACTTGGTACATCGTTTGAAGTTGCCTCTCGATTCTTCCATGTCATGTGGTTGCTTGATGCTGATATAATCGAATGTCTTGCAGTTCCTTTTTAATATGCTTCAGTATTGAAATCACTTGAAAAACCACATGTGGGTCTCCTCCCAGTTATTGAAGGCTCGTAATAGCCTTTGAAAGAACACATTTAAAAGTCCAGTAACTCTGAATATATTGGTCGAAAAGGGATAGTCGTCCTCTAGTATTCCCTAGATCAACTATGAAGTCCATTTCCTCTTCCTGCATTTCTATCTCTTCTTCTTTATGTCCACTTTCTCTCTCCCATCTGTGAATGAGATTTCGGACTTGGGGAGGATTTCCTGTGGTGTAGGCTTCGAAAAAGTTTTATATAACCGCTTTCTTGGATTTCTTGCCTCCTTTTTTGGAGCTTGCAATGGTTTTGACCTGCCTTTTCTTTCGTTTTTCCCTACCCTACTTCTTTGTGGTCTATCCTTTTGCCATTGTTGTGTGTCCTCATACAATCAGGATTCAATTTTGCCCTGGATTAATAGACAGACAGTTGGGGAAACATGTTTTTACTTTTGTAGGGCATGTGTAAGGAAAAATAAATTCAAAATAATATTGATGTTACTGTAGGTAGGGCCCACATCCTTGTTGTTCCTTTGGAATATGTCAGAGTAGGTATTCCCATAATGACGTAAGTCTATGAACAAAGGGAGACTCAAATTCAAACTCAAATGTGGCGTATTCTAACTCAATCACAGCATAAACCTACTAAAATGCAGAGTAAAATGCCTGAACAAGAACCCTAGATAGATGGTTGCGCTACACCTAGAATAACCAACAACTAGACTTCGCCTTACAAACCCTACAACACTGAATTGGGAAATGGTAAAATGAATCTCAAGTTATATATATATATATATATATATATATATATATATATAAAGTAACATATTATTTAAATGCATAAAACTCATTATCATAATTTATGAAATAATTTATTTATTTTATTTTAAAATATCTTAGGGAACTATGTCTTTAGTTTTTCATAGATAATTATAAAAATTAATTTGCTAACTATATTTAAAATCACCAAATTTAATTTACTAATGAGTTATGTAAAATGATCAAATTTAATGGATACATGATAATACCACTAGATGTTAGTAACCTTGTCTAGCAAAGTATATATAAAAAATAAAATTATATATATATATATATATATATATATATATATATTGAAATAATTGTGACAATTTTTAAATTGTAAAATTTTTAATTTTTAATATTTTAATCATAATAATAACATTAAACATAAATAGATCCAACATCATTTAAAAAATAAAAATAAAAAAATAATGACATTATACATAAATATATCCAACATCATTATAAAAAGTAAAATAAAAACCCTTTGGTCATCCCAAATTACACAATTTGACTGAGATATACTGATTTGAAAAATCTGCCCAAAACCCAACCTAAATTTGAGAGTACTAATATTTTGTGTAACTCCTTTATAGATATAAATTTCCACAATTTTCTCATGAATGTGATACAAACCATGGCGCTGAAATTTCCCATAACAATAAATCGGGGGATCAAGATCAACCAAACAATGAAGAATTAGAATTATGAGATGGAAAAGAAGAATTAGAATTATGAGATGGAAAAAGAGCGGAGGTCGGTATCTATCACTATCAGCATAAGGGAAGAGAAAGTATTTATCATTATCAGCATAACAAAAGATCTCTGGGAGGTGACTGGAGACTCAAAAGAGTGCCAAGTCCATTATTAACCACAAACACCATGGCCAATCCCCATGTCATGTGGACGTCCAAGTGGCAGTGCATCACCCAAGCTCCTGCAATAAGTAATCAATCACCATTACCACTATGCACAAAGTATGCAGAACAAGATATGACAACAGAGATTGAGGAAACTAAAGTGGAATGGTGGGAAACATTAAATTATGCTCACCAGGATTGTCAGCCACGAATCTTATTGTAGCCCAGTCGTTGACTGCACCGTTGACAATGTTGCGCATTGGAGGATCGACAAGGTTGAACTTCTGAGGATCTGTTTGTGGATTATAATTTCCAAAGCCTGCTCCCACGATGTAAAAAGTCATAACCATGGAGATGTATAGGATGGATTTCACCCGCAAATATATTGGTTCCTTGAAGAATTACTTGTACTATGGCGTTATATTTAAGAAATTTCACTCTTGTCGCCTTCACAGGGGACCAGAGTCATCTGCTTATGTTCTGTGCGGTATAATAAAATGGTGCAGAAGGGTTATCAGGGAAGTCTGCCGTGAATACTCCCTTCATGCCAAAATGCTGAGCTTGAAGGATTGAAGAAGTGGTTGGCAGGACAAACGATATGTTATTCATACTTGCTGCAAATCTTCATCCGTTGGGACCTCCACAAGACTGCCCTAGGCATTTGATCAACCCCAAACCGATAGTGTAGAAGAGATTCTCTTGCACACTCTGAGGAATGAAGACTTGGTGGTCGCATGAAGCCAAAATTCTAAGACCATTAGCGAAGGTAGTAGAAGTGTTGGTGTCGTTATAGAATGGAAGATTAGGCGTGATTGGCGCTGATTTGTTAAGGCTCCCCTCGTATTCTAAAATGGAAGTCGTAGTAGTGTTATTGAAGGGAACTCCTTGCCCACTGGAATAAGCTCGAGCAGCCATGTAGTATCTACGGCATGTAGCCTGATTGGCAGTGACAAGTATTTCAGTGGTCTGGCCAAGGCCGAGCATCACAACATTCATCTGAAAAGTTTTTGTATATGAAGCATCCACAGCCACAACTGTCATTGTATGGCTAGCGATGGAGAAGAATAGGTCAATATTGAGTGTATCATTGATAACACGTAGAAGATTAGTTTCCCCAGCTTTCATCGACACGCTAAAGGTATCTGCAAGTTAACAAATATCGTTTTGCCAATCATTATTGCGAGCTTCCTAAATTCGGAAATAGCTTCAGTCTTGTATTCGGAAATACCTGAAGTGGAATATTTGTATAGGTCGTCTGGTTGTCCATTTATAGTAAATGCATCTGAAATGTTGGGGGCAGCTCCTGTTCGGGTTGCTTGATTCACAACAACCATATGATTCCTATTCCACCATTCTCCTGTCAATGCAAACAAGTCAAATATTTCAATCGCATTAGAAGTTAAATTGAATATTTCTAACTAAGGAACATAAAGCATAGAATAGTGCAACAGTACATATACCTAGAAGAATGGGAATCTGGTGATGAGGCCTGGTAAAGGGGTAAGTGGTGTCCAACCTTGGCAAGATGATCAAGGAACCATACACAGTAGCTTGAAGCCATGAATTGTGTGCATGCCAGCATAGAGTCCCTTCTTGACCAGTGATGGTAAATTTATATCTGTAACTTCGCCCTGGGCGAATGGGGCATTGTGTTATGAATTCGGGTCCATCAGACCACCTTGTGCAGAATTGGCGCACTCCATGCCTGTAAATAAAATTCATATAATCTTTTAGCATGCAAAATCAGAGATATAATTGATCTGATAATTACGGCCATATTCAATATGATCTACTCGGCATGCAAAACCGGAGAGACGTGCCAGTGAATTGTAGCATTATATTGCGCCTGTTGAGATATTAATCTCACTGTCTGTTAGGCTCAGTTTAGTTAATTTCTTGTCTGCTAGGTGTCATAGGCAGTTTAGTTTTAGTTCAGTTTGCTTCAGTTTACTTTAGTCATTTATTGTGGATGTTTCCAACGTATTCCTATTTATCTATTAGTAATATTGTGAAGAGAAACTCTCTGCTCCAGTTTTTTTTCAGTGTTTCAATTCTTGTCATAGTATCAGAGAGTAGGTCACGAGTTCGATACACACTCGACTCACGTTGGGGGGGAGATTGTTGGACATTGGATAAACCAATGCTCCCCGTGTGTTTCGCGACATGGACTAACCGCCTTTCATGGATCCTTATCTCTGGCGATGCGATCGTTGACTAACACCTGTGGGTTTTGGTCTAACGGCAATCATGATTCCCATGGGGATGCCAAGGGCCGGGCTAGGGATGTTCACAGGACCCTACACAATATCATCCAGGAGCAGGAGTTGGTGGATAGCACCAGTGCAGAGGCTACAATGAAGAAGTTTGGCCACTATGAACATGACTGTAGAAAGAAATAGTCAGATCAGTACAGAGGCTATATCAATCTCTCCAACAGTGAAGGAGAATCCTCAGAGACCATGTTTCTTTCATGCCATCTGTCAGAAGACAATAAAATTGAAGATCTTTGGTTGCTCGACAGTGGATGCAGCAATCACATGACAGGAAACAAGAGACTTCTTTCTTCTCTAGATGCTTCCATAACATCAGAGATAACACTTGGAGATCATACAAGTATTAAAGCTGAAGGAAAAGGTACTGTTCCTATTCTTACTAATCAGAATAAAAAAAAATACATCCCTGATGTTTATTATGTTACTCAGCTCAAACATAACCTCCTTAGTGTAGGACAGTTAATGGAACATGGCTATGATGTATTGTTTCAAAAGAACACCTGCTATATATATGACAAAGATCCTCATAAAAGGTTGATAGAAAAATTTGAAAAGACCAAGAGTAGGATGTTTCCATTGACCCTTAGAAGCCAAAATACCAACCAATATTTAGTCCACAATATATCAAACATATATGAAACTCATATATGGAATTCTAGGTATGGTCACATTCCAGTCAAGAGTCTCAGTCTGCTTCAAAAGAAATCTATAGTCATTGGTCTACCTACTATCAGTGAAAAAGTCTGTAATTGTGAAGTTTGTGTCTTGTCCAAGCATAAAAGAGATAGTTTTCCCTCATCAACCTCAAGGGTGAAGGAGCCTTTGGCACTTGTCCATACCGACATCTGTGGTCTAATGCAGACATTGTCCATTGGTGGTAGTTTCTACTTTCTGAATTTTATTGATGACTTTAGTAGGAAGATATCAGTGTACTTTTTAAAAAACAAATCAGATACCTTCTTTAGATTTCTGGAGTTCAAGGCAGAAGCAGAAAAACAGAGTGGAAAACTCTTGAAAGTACTCAGATCAGACAGAGGAGGAGAATACACTTCAAATGAATTCAAAACATTTTTTTGACAGCAAGGTATCCTAATGCAGTACACAACCACATACACTCCACAACAAAATGGAGTAGCAGAGAGAAAGAATCAGTCGATCATGAACATGGCCAGATGCATGCTATGGGAGAAGAAGTTGAAAAATAACTATTGGGCTGAAGCAGTGTCGACAACAGTGTATGTTCTTAACAAATCTCCAACATCCAGCCTACAAGATAAAATACGTCAAGAAGAATGGGATGGGAAAAAGGTAAATGTGTCATACTTTAGGATCTTTGGATCGGTAGCTTTTTCTCATGTTCCTGAAAAAATCAGAAAAAAGCTTGATGATAGAAGTGAGAAATGCATATTTGTAGGTTACAGTGAGCAGTCAAAAGCCTATAGACTTTATAACCTCATTTCCAAAAAGTTCATTATAATCAGAGATGTGAAATTTTTCGAAAATAAGTCTTGGTTTGACCATGTAGATGAAACTTCAAATCAACCTTTTTATCTACCACATACTCCAAGATTGCAGGTTCAAGAATAGCCAAATAATTCTGAAAATGGAACATCATCAAGTACTGATTCAGCCAGCGATCAAACATCCTCAAAAGAAGGACTAAAAACAAGAAGTATCAGAGAGATATATGAACAGGAGCATGAATCTGAACAACAGAATATGTTTTGCATTCATTTCAACTCAACCGACTTATTTTGAAGAAGCAATCAAAGAAAAGCATTGGGTCGAAGCAATGAACCAAAAAATTGCTAGCATAGAGAAGAATCATACTTGGGAATTAGTTGATCTCCCAAGAGACAAAACAAAAATTGGTGTAAAATGGGTATATAATACCAAGCTAAACGAAAAAGGGAAAGTTGAGAAACATAAGGCAAGGTTGGTTGCCAAAGGATTCTCACAATAGTTTGGTGTCGACTATGGTGAAACATTTTCTCCAATAGCAAGGTTAGATACTGTTAGAACCATTTTGTCCACAACAGCTCAACACAAATGGAAAGTCTATCAGCTTGATGTAAAATCCGCCTTCCTAAATGGCGTATTACAGGAAGAAGTTTATGTAGAGAAGCCTCCTAGTTTTGAAGTAAAAGGACAAGAGCATAAAGTATATAGATTGAAGAAAGATTTATATGGTTTGAAACAAGCTCCAAGAGCTTGGTACAGTTGCATCAACACCTATCTCATCAAAAGCAGTTTTTCCAGAAGTAGCCATGAACCCACTTTGTATACCAAATCTCATGAAGGTAAAATTCTTATTGTATGCCTTTATGTAGATGATCTTCTTTATACATGAAATATGATGTTAGAAGATTTCAAAGCAGCAATGCAAACAGAGTTTGATATGATAGATCTAGGAGTCATGAAATATTTCCTAGGAATTGAAATTCACCAATCTAATAATGGCATTTTTGTTGGTCAACAAAAATATGCCACTGATATCGTTCAAAAGTTCAGAATGACCAATTGCAAATCAACTGATACACCGATTGCTCAAGGTACCAAACTTAGCAAAGAAGATGTAGCACCATCTGTTGATCCCACATTGTATAAAATCCTAGTTGGTAGTTTGTTGTATCTAACTGCAACTAGACCGGATATTATGTTTGCAGCAAGTTTTGTCTCTAGGTTTATGTAGTCACCAAAGCTTACTCATTGGCAGGTTGCAAAGAGGATCTTAAGGTATATTGCAGGGACCATAGACTATGGTTTGTTTTATATACATTCTGAAAATTGTTCACTTTCAGGTTATACAGACACCGATTATGCAGGTAGTTTAGATGATCGCAAAAGTACCTCGGGGTATGTTTTTCATCTTGGAACAAATCTGATTTCATGGGCATCCAAGAAACAGTCAATAGTTTCAATATCTTCTGCAGAGGTAGAATATGTAGCAGCAAATTTAGCAGCTTGTCAAGCAGTGTGGTTGAGAAGATTATTGAAAGACATTTCAGATATTCAGAAGGACCCAACTCCAATTTACTGTGATAACAATTCAGCAATTTCTTTATCAAAAAATCATGTTTTTCACAAAAAGAGAAAGCACATTGACACACGTTTTCATTTCATTCGTGAACTTGTCAAAGATGGGGACATTACACTTTCTTTTTGTGGTTCCAAAGATCAGTTTGCAGATATTTTCACAAAGCCATTGGGAAAGAATGTATTTGAATTTCAAAGAGATAAATTAGGCATTGTTAGTGCCTCCACTTGTAACAGTTGAGATTAGGAGGGGATGTTGAGATATTAATCTCACTTTCCGTTAGGTTCAGTTCAGTTAATTTCTTGTCTGCTAGGTGCGATAGGAACTTTAGTTTTACTTCAGTTTGCTTTAGTTTACTTCAGTCATTTATTGCTCATGTTTCCAATGTATTCCTATTTATCTATTAGTAATATTGTGAAGAGCAACTCTCTACTCCAGTTTCTTTTCAGTGTTTCAATTCTTGTCCGTCTGGTTGTGCACTTTGACTTTAAGTTTGTCTCCATTTCTAACATGCAACCTTGGACCCGGGAATTGTCCGTTCACAGTGATGATATTGTGTGTCCCGCATAGCCTTTTCAAAGGTGTAGATCGAAGCTGAATTTTGGGATTAACCAGCCACAAACCATCCATTAGTTTAACATGAGTGAGTGCGTATGATATACATATATATATATATATAATACTCACACATATTCAATGAGTGAACCTAGGCAACTACTAAAAATTTCTGTGTAATTCTTTTGGAAGAATTTATGATTTATCAATGTTATTGACAGAGCTACGTAGTGCATAAATAGAGCATTAATCGAATCCCAGAAATTAACATGCCCCGCAATATAACTCCTTTTTGTAGCAAAATATAATATACATTTTACATGGAGAATTATATTGAAGGTGAGAATTAGACATACAACGAATATGTGAGTGTGTAGCTTAGCCGAGACCATAGCAGTAGTACTGAACAAGATTAGGCATATCACGACCATCTCCACAAATCTGGCTGCAAATGGCTGCGCGGACAGATGTTGATTGAACGCCTCCATTGCCTACCTAGTACTATAGATTCACCACATGAACGATCTGAACTTGAAACTGCTGCACAGAAGAGGAAGGGACAAGATAGGCATGGATCACAGAATTGCCAAGATCAAGTATGTATTTATATTACGTAAATAAATTATCAATTGAACTCAGTTCAGTTTGGTGATTAGTCCATGTTCGAATTGTTAAAGTTGGTGAAGCTGAAAGTCATTAGAAAACGCTAAACTCAGTGACTTTAAGCGCTGATCAACTCCAGAATGATGAAAACACACTCAACCCGTTGTACAACATCGGAGTAGCCGCGTATTGGAAAGGTCTGTTTACTCCCCTGGGAATCATCCATTATGATTTGGTGGTGGAGTCAAGACAATGTTCTCTTTCATTCCATTCCATTCCATAAAATGCCAATCATTTCTCCCAATTAATTATATCTAATTATGCACAACATGTGCAAAGCAAGCAAAGCAACAATGAATGCTCTTCAACGATATTAAATCATGCTCCCAATGAATATAATTACGAAACAATATTTGCCCTCACCTTAAAATGTATACCGTTCCATTCCATTCCTCAAAAGAACATTTCATCACGGTGGTATTAATGTGTACCACCATGTTTCTAAGATTTCGTATATTTTGACTTTGGTTAATGATATGGATTAATACGAAGATTCGTTGGAACGGCTTTACAAAAAAAAGGAAATTTCAATTTCAAATGTGTGCGTTCTTTTCCAGCGAAATAGAATTATCTATTTCGCTTGCATCTTCCTACATAAGTCTCATGTCAAATAGAATTATCTATTTCGCTTGGTTCTTCCTACACAAGTCTCATGTCATTGGCCCATACTCAAACACTGATTATCACAAATCCAATTTGATGTCTCTATCAACTATTAAATTGCATTTCTTCTTCGTGTTCTTCTTATGTTTGTCATTTTGACCCAATTTGATGTCTGTATCAACTATTAAAATGGATTTCTTCTTCAAGTTCTTCTTATGTTTGTCATTTTGACCCAATCTGATATATCTGTTTCAACTATTAAAATGCATTTCTTCTTCACGTTCTTCTTATGTTTGTCATTTTGACATTTCTCCCACAAATTCCTATGATTTGAGGTGTAGGTGTTATATATATTTTTTGAAATTGGTTAATATCGTTAGAGATGCCCAAACTCATTATTCTTAAAGTTGCTTTCAAAATTTGGCCATCGTATTTTTACTTCAAATCCTGGTGGCACCGTATTACTAAGATTGTTCGGAAAGTTTGTGTCCGCGAATACCTCCCTGTATACAGAGTTTAAAAATCTGATTGATTATATTGTTTGTGTACTAGATCAGTCTCGGTGGTTTTAGGTTCACCATAACAATTATTAGTTTTTGGTTGATTTGATTGTGTAGTAGTAAGGGATTCAAAATAATTATGAAACGATCATTATGGACGGTAAAGAAGTAATGGTAAAGAATTTAATACAATGTATGTATTTAATTTGGTTTAATTTAAAAGGAATTGATATAATGTTTATTTATATATAATTCTTTTTAGTAATAATTGGCCCGTTTAGTGCCTCATTTGTAATCAATTCAAACGGCTATAAAATAATGTAGTCAGAATCAATAGAATCAATATTATCCAAGACTTCATATTCATTATTAAATCAATTCCATTTTATTCATCATCAAGATTGCCATATTCAAAATCAACCAAGGATGGAAGAACATAATCTTGATGCAGAGGATTTTGTAAAAGAAAAGAAAGATCAAAAGAATACTCACTTTCCTGAACCTCTTCTTATGAAGAGTGACTACCTTGCACCTCATCATTATTTGGATTTGGGAGAGGTTGATTAAGAAAATCACAGGGCAAGGGATCATCATAAGGATATGATAGTGGATTACAGGAATCCAAATCATATTCATGACTCGATTTATGAGTGATAATATCATCTGGTGGAATGGAAATATCAATATTCACCATAGGCTTCATGAACCCGGTTCCAAAGTTTCCTCCATTATATCTGAATCATGAAAAGAGGAAAGCTAAGGAAAAGGATTAGGGATTTGATTCTAATACTTCAAAACATGATCATTAATATGTATAGGCACCCTAATTGGTACTCGGAAAAGAGAAGGAAAATGAATAAAATGAATAGTAGGTTCCTCCTCTAAAATTGGATGTGTATCATAATTTTTGGAAGTTGGGATAACATGAATATCTGGGGTTTTAGAGTCACACTAATTCAAAAAAATCTGAACCAAAATTTCAAATTTTTTCCTTAAGAAAAGCCAATCCATATATTCTTCAGAAACTCAAAACATAAGTGAATGATTCTATTAGAAAAATCCTCAACTGATTCATTAGGTTCCATTCTAAGATGAATGATTCTTTTATAAACATCTCGAAAATCATACCTATCAAAAGTTTTATGAAGCTCCTTAATAAATTGATGAAAAGAATGGATAGAGGCATGTAGTAATGTATGACACCATAGATCAATAAAAAATGTATCAACCTCATGATAAAAACTGAATGAAGAAAAGACATGGAAAATTTCCACAGAAATTGAAAGTTTTCAAGGAGATAGGTTATAAAGAAACTATGGGATTATGATTTGGGAAAGAGCAAGTTAAGATAAGATATTCAAAACAAACTCAATGTGCACATGTTGTCATTTGGCCATCCTTCTAGCGCCAGACTGTTGACTGTGTTGGATACCACCAACATACAAGGGATATCTCCGATGTGAAGTCTCAATTATACCTCACACCATTAGGAGTAGGAGCCCCATCTGGAATATATGTCCAACCACCATAACTATAATGTTTGCCTTTGTTTCAATGAATAACATAAGAGATTATATACATAGATCTTGAAAAAACAAGTAAGTTGACATTGTGAAACACTAATTGCAATGTGTAAAAGGATATTCACAAGAGGGGGACGAGAGTGATTCTCTGGAAGGAATTAATAGTACTAACCTAAGAGAGAGACACGAGATCATAGAAATATTTGTTAGAAAAATAGTTCACATAACTATTATTAAATAAAATACAACACACATTCAACAAAATTGGTACCAAATACACCGAAATAGTTCAATTTCTACAGTACACATGAACACAACATATACCATTAACATCCCAAGAATAGTCCTAAAAAAATTATGATACATGCATGAAAATGTGTTGCCTCATTGAATTTAAATTGGGTGAAAGATCCAAGTACATAGTTACAATTATGAGGCACTAGTTCCAGTAGTGGAACATTAAGTCACTTATTGTGTCTCCAAACAATATTTTTTCTCTCCTATGCCAGATAGAGAATCTAAGACTAACTCTCCAAATATTAAGCGTCCAAAATCCCTTTCCTTCAGTTATGTCGTTGCTTTTATAACAAGGGGAGTGACCTTTCATATCCTCATGACTCTTGGGTTACCCTAATTACTCTTGGACTTGTATTATGATCTCTGGACTTTTATGAAACTCTTGAACTTCTAAATGACTTTTGGACTTCTCTATATGACTTTCGGACTCCTCCTAAAAACAAATTTTCCATATATAACTAAGTGACTTTTCATATTCCACATATGACTCTTGGATTTCACCACATTAATTTTTTTCCATTTCCTTGAATATACATCATTACATTCCACATGATGATGTGGCATCACGCATGGAAACATATTGACCATTATGATGACACTTGTACGAGTAACAAATTGACAATGGTGACATGGACTTCATTATGAGGTGGAAATGCTAATCTATCTTCCTTGTTGCTTGATATTGCATTCTTGGTGGTAGATATTATCTATGCCTCATGAAGGATCCACTGTTTTATTCTCCCTCACCATCCAAAAGGTATTTGATAAATATTGGAATCCTTTGAGTCATCATGCAATGTCTTCTTTCTGTCTCGGTTCATGGTCTTCTTCACGTCCTCATGATAGCTCTGTTTTGTTCTTATTCTCCACGGGTGTTTCTTTATGCTTTCTTATTGCTATATGCTATGAGCATTACCTTGTCATGCTAGGAAGCTACGAAAAATAATTCATGAAAAACAAAAATTAGTCTTAAAAACATCTATTCGATCACTACCAAGCTCATGGAATGATCAACTCATGATAGGCAGGTGACAGGGTTGAAAGAAGGAGGCTTGATTAGCAAGGCACATTCAATATCAACAATGGCTTAGGAAGGCTCCAATATTCATTTTTATTGCATTGAATGAAATGAAAGGTCAAGGCTCACAAGAGGCCTTCATGGTGCGCTTATGTGCTCAAGAAACAGAGAGAAAGAGAACTCAAGGGTGCCGGACATAGGTTCGAAGCATGAAGGAGAATCATTTGTTTGTTTAGGGTGCACTTATGTGCTCAAGGGAAAAAGGAGAGTGTAGGGGAACACATCGAAGGAACAAGGGATAAATCTTCAATCCTTCCTAGTGTGCTTGTGCACTTAAGAGGAACTAGGAGGGAATTGTTCCTCAAGTTGAAGGAGTGTGCTCAAGTGAAGGCTTCATGCTTTGTGACTATGCCATGTTCCCTTAGGGAATACAAAAGAATTAAGGCTTCATGCTTCAATAGTGCACCATGTGAGCTAAGGGAAGGATGAAGGCTTCATGCTTCAATAGTGCACCGTGCACTCTAAGGGAAGGATGAAGGCTTCATTATTCAAGAGTGTGTTATGTGCCCTAAGGGGAGGATGAAGACTTCATGCTTCCATTAGAGAACTTTTGAGGTCAAAAATGGGCCTCCTAAGAAAAATTTACAACCAAAATAAATATTATAAGAACCAATAAGATTCAACATGATGATGTCAACCAATGGGGATCGTTCATAATTTTTGGGGTAATTTAGTAAAAGATTAAAAATTAATAAAATAATAAAACTACTTTTTTAACTTATCTCCCAAATATTTTACTCAAATTTCAAGCGAGAGTACTTGTTGGATGGAGAATTTAATTTCTCATCCAACAAGTACCCATGTTTCATACTTTCAATGGACCTTACTACACAAAAAATGAGAAATACATGAAAAATTGTGATCGCAATCACGTGTTTCTTGTATTTCTCATTTTTTGTGCAGAAGGGTCCATCGAAAGTATGCAACATAGGTACTCCTTGGATGAAGAATCAAATTATGCATCCAACCAATATTCCTGCTCAAAATTTGAGTAAAACGATAGGGAGATAAGTTCAAAATATGAGTTGAAAAAGTAGTTTTTTCTTTTTTCCCTCTAAAATTTGATGATGTAATCTAATATTATTTTATTATTTCCACTATTATTTTATAATTTACACTATTCTTTTATAATTTCCTTACGATGCCCATTTTAGAACTCAAAATTCTCCTAACGAATAGCTTGCCATGCGCCCTAAGAGAAGGATGAAGGCTTCATGCTTCAAGAGCATGCCCTCCTCCCACATTTACCCAAGCTAATAGGTCCACTGAGGTAAACATGTGACGATAGCTTACTATGATGTGATTAAACTCTCCAGGTACAATTAAGGAAGTGGAACCAACAAAAAATAACCAATTTGACCTTCTTCAGGAGCTACAGAACCTTAAGGAGCCAACCAACCCCTTTAGGTGTAACATACCTCGTTAAAATCCATGTAAAAGTAAATAAAGGTAATAAAGGTAAAATAAAACCTTGGTCACACATATTCCAAGCTAAATGTTCGGAAAAACATCATAGTGGGGGTTTTCATATGGTTTATTATGGGTTTGGAAATTTGCAAAGGCAATGGCTAAGCAGGGATAATTTTAAGGATGGAAAATGATCATGAAGTTTAAAAAATTGGCGAATCTCACTAGTACCTAATATGCATAATATAAACTGTTTATTGATATATTTGTAAAATTATTCAAATTTATCATGATATTATATATATTTTCTATATAATGTTGGCGATTTTTAAGGTAAAATAGTTTATATTGTAAAATTTGGGCAAATTATTTTTATAAAAAAATGGAAATTGGCAAATCTTTTTTTTTGGAAAAACCATGGAAAATTAGCCCACCTGCGAATATTAGCCCCTAAAATTTTCCATGTGGCTAAAGCTTTGGAAATACAAAGTGACATCTATTGGCATTTATTTATGAAAATAATGGAAAATAGGAGAAAATAAAGGTGAAAGGTCACACATTGCATGTGACGAGGAAAATGAAGGAAAATAATGGAAAATTGAAGAAATTAGAGGCCTCATTAATAAAAATGCTTCTGAGGATAAGATCATGGCTTTTGATCAGTTCAGTTTTGGAGCTATCATTTTCTCTCTCTCTCTCTCTCTGACATACCCGTGGACACTTGGATATTTCTTGGAGAACTCTTGGAGGAGTGTGGTATACTTAGAATTTTTTAGCAAGAAGGCAAAGAAAGAGAAGGAAAGCAAAAGAGTACATGGGTATCAGTAACTACAACAATTTTTCCTTGCACGTACTGAGTTGCATGTATGTTTTCCTCACTGTTTTTGGCATGCATGGAATATGCATATGGTCTCTCGATAACGATATGTCATTAGCATGGAGGATTTCATGGATTGATAATCGTTTTTCCTAGCCTTTCCATTTCTTAGATATTCATGGTAATGTGGGTTTTTTTTTTTCTTTTTTCTTATTTTTTTTTTTTTTTTTTTAATTCATTTTCAAGTGCCTTTGGTTGGGGTTGAGTTATTAGTTCCTGGAAGCCTTTGTTGGAAAAATGTTTTATAAGCCCTGTAATAACTTGGGTTGAGTTACTAGTCCTGGAAGCATTGGTTGGAAAAATTCTCTAGAATCCCTTGGTGGGTTGAGTTACTAGTCCTAGAAGCACTAGTTGGAAAAAATGCTATGGAGCCCTATACAACTTTGGTAGAGACAAATTTTGTGATGGTTAGTGATATATGATCATGGAGTGGAATCATTGGTTGAGTGTTGAGGTGGTTGGCCTCTAGAATCCCTAGTTTGGTTTTGATTGATGTGTTTTATGATATCCCACATTCATGCTTGGAATATGGCATTGGGGTGACTAGCTGAAAGAAAGATTTGTTTTAGCTTAGTCTATGATTGGGTGGTTTGTGGAAGTTCCATACCTATTTGGCTTATGAAATCATCAATAACAACTCTTTCTCCTTGGTATTTTACGCATAAATATATTGGTTTATATGCGATTTATATTGCTATTATACCATTGATATTTTCTTTTTAATATGATGGTTATGACTGAGATTTATGACAGTGTTAATGCATGGCTCTCATCATTTTTTGGTTAAACATTGAATGTACAATGAATGTATGGATTAATATATGGTAATGCAGTTATTGTGATGAGGCATCAATGTTTCTTAATGGTTCTCAGATAAGTGTGAGATGCATATGCTCAGATATGATGTTTAGCCCTGTCTATTACATATTTGTGACATGTTTTATGAAATTCCTGTCATGGTTAGTAGGGGTCTAGTCATGTCCTTGTTCAATTAATTGCATTTGTATCATTATTTTGATTTTATCTTTCATTGAAGTGTCATGGAATTCTAGGTATTGACCTGGGTCCTAGCCCTAAAATTTAATTGTAAATCTGATAATTGTTAGCATAGCACTGACAGAAAAAGGTTTTAGTCACACTCATGCAGGATCATCAGAGCAACTGGGGATCTCAGTCACTTGTAGGGCTTGCAAAGGGAGTCACTGGGGGATTAATGCAGCAAAATGCTAGTTCTTCTCAAGGGCTAGTCACCTAGAAGTTTTAGAAGGCTCTTGGGGATTTAGTTGCAAGTGTATAAGTTCTATGTTGTTGTGTCCATTAGTCCCACTTCCTTAACTAATGCATAGGGAGTTGAATCATATCATAATAACTCTTCATCACATGTTTACTCTGGCTGGTCAGTTAATTTGGTAAATGTGGAAGGAGGGTGTTACAGAGTGGTAACAGAGTATGGTTCACCCTTCGAACTAGATGGGCTGTGTGTTGGTCATGCATTCATGTCGGTTTCATATGCGTTACTTATGCTTGTGGTCTATGTGCTTGTTTCATATGCATTGTTTTGGTCATGGTTGCATTGATGTCATCATGTGAAGGTTGATGAAGTTGTTGTGGAATGTGGCATCATTAGTGTAAGATTGGTTATGCATTTTTTATGCATGTCAAGTGATTACATGCTTCCAAGTGTATATTGGTATGGTTTTCATATTTATGCAAGAGGTCATGGTATGTGATTGATATGTTTGTGCATTGATGACTTGACTATGGCTGGAATGATGTGTATATGTTTTTTTATCTATATGATACATATCTACATGTTGTTATGATTATGTTTATACATGTATTTCATTGATTGGCTGATCTTTCATGAGATATCCTCCCCGAAGGATGCTAAGGTATGTTGGTTTGTTTATGATTTGGTTTTGCTAACATAATATTCCTTATAGGAAAGAGATCAAGATGACTAGAAAAATGGTAGACTAAAAATATTCTCTTTATGATTCAAATGAACAGTGTGATGTTGGGAACTCTTATGAATTAACAGACACATTAAGTAGTTTGAAGGAAGAAATAAGAAGTTGCAGAGAAAATAATGATAGAATCATACATGCACAAGAGAAACAAGCAGAGGTTACTACAGTATTTCTTCATATTTTTTCAAAATTGCATAGACAAGGACCACTTCGGATGAACTATAGATAACGAGATGGTACTAATAAGGCATATGGCAGTAGGTCTCATGGTGGTCACAGGTCGTATAGAGAGGACACGAGATGGAGGGTTCTTGGACACTCTGGATAGGAGAGGTTATAGCCACATGTACTATTCTACTTCTAGTTCTGATAGGAACTGTGATTGTCATCATTATCATCCTTATAGGAAAAGTGATAGGGGATATTTTTTAGATGATTTTAAGAAATAAAATCCACCTACATTTGATGGATAGATGAAGAAATCACAGGATGTAAAAGCATGGTTTCTTGGAATGAATAAGTTCTCCAGGGTACATGATTACTCAGAGAACATGAAGGTAAAAATAACTAGATTCAATCTTAAAGGAAAAACAGATATCTAGTGGGAAGATGTAAATAACGTCAGAGATATTCATGAAGAGGAGTTGAGTTGGAGTGAATTTGAGAGACTACTGAGAAAGAAGTATCTATCGGAGAGATACTATGATGATAATGAAAAAGAGTTTTGTGAGTTAAAGATGGGCTCTATGACCAATGAGGAGTAAACTAGCATATTTTTGGATTGGGTTAGGTATGTGCCTTACCTCAAGGAGGATAAGGCCAAGATTCAATGATTTATCAGTGAGTTTATGATAACATTAAAATATAGGATTGAGTTTGATGAGACTAGGTCATTGGAAGAGGCCATTTGGAAACAAAAGCATTGTTATGGAAAATCGAAGTGCATATCTGAGACTAAGCATGATTGGAAAGGTAATGATAAGAATAAAGGGAAATGGGATAAGAATTAGGAAAGGCCTAATGACACAAGTAATAAATAGAATTCAACATCGCATAATAAGTTCAATGCATCTAAAAAGTGGCAGGGATTTCAGTTTGAGGAGCATAACAAGGTTGCAGGCTAAAAGCCTATACAATGTTGGACTTGTGGCTAAGATCATCACATGAGATATTTTCCATAACATCATTATGGTAGACCATATATGTACGATTATGAGGAGGTGAAAACTGTTGGGGATGTTGGACATAGTGTTCCTTGGATGTATGCAGTGTTGGATAACATGCAGGCATATCACGAAGCTTCTATTATCGAGATGGACGGTAAGCTTCGTGATGAAGGTGTTTCTATTTTGATTAATCTTGGATCTAATTATAGTTATGTTAATCCTGACCTGGTGGATAAGTGTGGTTTTAATAAATAAGTTCATGCAGAATTTTTGTTAGTGCAGTTGGCTACAGGTACCTAGAAGATATTTCAACATTAGGTAAGAGCATGTACATTTGACTTGATGGCATGCCTACCTCAACACATTAAAATGTATTGTCATTGGGATAATATAACATGATTTTGGGTATGCATTGGTTGTATCTTCATAGGACCAAGATGGATTGTTATGACAAGGATATTAAGTGCTTGGATGACAATGGGGAACAAAGAATTTTGCGGGGAAAAGGAAATGGTGAAGAATTTGGAAAGGCGTGAGGCATTGATTGGAATTTTATTTATGAAAATAATGGAAAATAGGAGAAAAGGAAGGTGAAAGGTCATAGTTTTCATGTGAGGGGGAAAATGAAGGAAAATAATAAAAAATGAAGAAAATAGAGGCCTCATTAATAAAAAAGCTTCCGAGGATCTGTTGGAAAGCCTTTTTTTCTCATGCTTTTGCTCGCACTTATGGATCTAATTCAATTCTCTCTCTCTCTCTCTCTCTCTCTCTCTCTCTCTCTCTCTCTCTCTCTCTCTCTCGCTCTCTCTCTCTCTCATACTCTTTGATACTTAGAGTTTTATTGGAGCACTCTTGGAGGAGTGTGGCATACTTGGTAGTTGGTGATTTGGAGCAAGAAGGAAAAGGACATGAAGGAAGGAGTAAGAGGACATTGTTATCAGCAACTACAATAAGTTTTGATTGCAGGTACCGAGTTGCATGTATGTTTTTCTCACTATTTCTGGTATGCATGGTGTATGCATGCAGTTTCTTGGTCATGATCTATTATTGGCATGGAGGATTTCCAGGATTGACAATGGATTTTCATAGCCTTGCCATTTCTTGGATAACCATGGTGTTGTGGGTTCATTTTCATTATTTGTTTTCTATTTGGTTCTCATGATTCCTTTAGTTATGGGTTTATTTATTCGTTCATGGAGCCTTTTTTGGAAAAATTCTTTGGATCCCGATAGACAGTTGTTGGGTTAAGTTACTAGTCCTGGAGCCTTGGTTGGACAAATGCTCTAGAGCCCGGAAAAAGCTGGGGTTGAGTTACTAGTCCTGGAGACTTAGCTGGAACAAACACTTTGGAGCCCTAGACAACTTGAGTTGGTATCAATCTGGTGATGGTTGTGATGTCCGACCATGAGGTGGAACCACTGGTTGAGGGTTGAGGTGATTTGGCCTTTGGAAGCCTTGTTTGGTTTTCATGGATTTGTTTTATAAGATCCCACATTCATGCTTGTAATATGGCATAGAGGTGAGTTTCTAAAGAGAGATTTGGCTCAGCCATGTCTATGGTTGGTTGGAACATGGAAGTCCCAGACTTGGTTGCATTTTTCTTATGGTAATAAGAGATCTTTTTCCCTTGTATTGATAGGTAAATATACTTATTATTCTATGGCTTATATGGTTTTTATATGCTTGTCATTTCTGTTGCTTATATGGTGGTTATGACTGAATTTTATGATGGTGATGAAGTATGGCTCTCATCATGTTTTGATTTGTAATTGAATGAATAATGTATCTATGCCTAAATAGACTATAATGCAGTTAATATAATGTAACAACAATGCTTCTTAATGATTCATATATAAGTATGAGATGCATATGTGCAAATCTGTTATTTAAACCTGCATATTACATATTTTTGACATGTTTGAAGAAATTTGTGTCATGGCTAGTAGGGGTCGAGTCAAGGCCTTGTTCAAGATTTTTCTTGTGCATCATTTTTTTTTTGTTTTATTTCATTTCCAAGCTTTTCATTTAGTTTTGGGCAGTGGCCTAGGCTATAGGCCTAAAAATATGCCTTAAATATCGTGGATGCAAGCACCATTCTCGCCAATTGAGTCCCTAGACACATCCATGCCTATGTCATGGGAGATTATAGAGCATCCAAGATGCACCCATGCCTATATTGTGGGAGTGTTCAGGCATTCAGTGGGTTAAAAACTTAGTGGGACCCAAGAGCTAATTATCTAAGTGGTTGGTATGGTTTCTAGGAGTCTTCTATATACATATACCTTGAACAAGAAAGTTGATATTATGAAACATCTATTGTAGTGTGTAAAAGGAGACCTTCATGAGAGGTAGATTAGAGTGAGTCTTTGGAAGGAAGTAATAATATTAACTTAAGAGAGACACACGAGAGCATGAAAATATTTTTTTTCAAAATAGTTCACATAACGATTATTAAAGTGAATACAACCCACATTCAACAAGATAAGTACCAAATCCACTGAAATATTTTAATTTCTCAAGTATATATGAACACAACATATATTGTAAACATCCCAAGAACAATCATAAAACATTTTTTATACATGCATGAAAATGTGTTGGATCATTGAATTTCAATTAGGTGAAAAATCCAAGTACACAGTAACAATGATTGGGCACTAGTTCAAGTAGTAGAACATTAAGCCACTTGTTTCTTCTCTAAATAACTTTTTTTCTATCTTATTCCAAGTAGATAATCCAAGAGTAGCTCTCCAAAGCTTAAGCCTCCAAAATTATTTTCCTTGAGTTATGAGGTTGCTTTTATAACAAGCGGAATGACCTTTCATATCCCCATTTATCTTGAGTTACACTCATTACTCTTGGACTTCTATTATGACCTTTGGACTTCTATGCAACTATTAAACTTGTAAATTAATTTTTAACTTATCTATATTACTTCTGGAGTCCTCCTAAAGACATATTTTCCATATATAACTGAGTTACTTTTCATATTCCACATATGAACTTTGGACTTCCACACATTACATTCTGTCATTTTCCTTGAATATACATCATTACATCCCACATGGTGATGTGTCTGAAACATGGACACATATTGGCCACTATGATTGCACATGTACAAGTTACAACTTGACAATGATGACATGGAGTTCATGATGAGGTGGCAATGCCAAGTTGTTTTCATTGTTTCTTCATCTTTCATTCTTGATGGTAGATATGATTTATGCTTCATATTAATGAAGGGTCCACTTTTTTATTTTCCTTCACCCTCGAAAGGGTCTTTGTTCAATATTAGAATCCTTTGAGTCATCATGCAATGTCTCCTTTTTGTCTCGTTCCATCATTTGCTTCATGTCCCCATGATAGATCTATTTTTTTCTTCTTCTCCACATGTGTTTCTTTATGCTTTATTCTTCCTATATGCTTTGATAATTACCTTGTCATGTTAGGAAGGTAATCCTACCAATGGAAATAGTTCATGACAAAGTGAAATCATTCTTAAAAACATATACTCTATCACTACCTAGCTCATTGATCATCTCACGATAGGCCTCTGAGATGGTTGAAATAAGGAGGATTGATTAGGGGGTCATAGTAAAACTCGCCAGTGGATTAGGAAGGCTCCACTATTATTTTTTATTGTGTTTAAGGTAGTGAAAGCTCAAATATCACAAGAGGCCTTCAAGGTGCACTTGTGTGCTCAAGCAAGAGAGAGAGAGAGAGAGAGAGAGAGAGAGAGAGAGAGAGCTCTAGGGTGCAAGGAGTAGATCTGAAGCACGAAGGAGAATCATTCATTGGTTTAGGGTGCACTTGTGTGATCAAGGGACAAAGGAGGGTGTAGGGGTGCACATTTAAGAAATAAGGGATAAATATTCAAGCCTTCCCATTGATATTATGTGCTCAAGGGGACCTAGGAGGGTTAAATTATTCAAGTCGAAGGAGCACACTCAAATGAAAGCTTCAGGCTTCGTTATTGCACCATGCGACCGAAGGGAAGAGATAAGAGTTAAGTATTAATGCTTCAAGAGTGTTTCATGCACCCTAAGGGAAGGATGAAGGCTTTGTATTTCAATACTGTGCCATGCGTCCTAAGGGAAGGATGAAGGCTTCATGCTTCAAGAGTGTTTCGTGTGCTATTTTTCAAGGGACAAAGGATTCTTGCTTTTGAGAAGTGTGATTCACTATTTTGAATTGTGCTTCATTTTTCTGAGGTGCACTTAATTGTTCTGAAATGTTCTTCCTTGTTTTGAAGTGTGATTTTGAAGGGAGAGAAGGCCCTTGTTCTTGTGAAGTGTTATTTTCAATGAGGGAGGTAGCAAAAGGCTAGGTCACTTGTCCTAGGAGGTACTAATACACTGTGAGAGGGAGGAGACCTTAGAAAATACTTAGTGAAAAAGTATGGGAGGAAAAGATACATCAATTAGGCTCATGAATAATATGTGTTCATCACCTAGTAAGAGGGCTAATGCCTTTATATATTGAACTAAGTAGGAAGACCAAGAAGAGCTCTCAAAATAGCCAAGTCGGGGACCAATAGAGTAGGATAAAGAAATGCATACGAACATAACTAAAACATGGAATGCACACATAAATTCCATCAATAAAAGGTAAAGGAATGCATAGGAATCATGAACAATAGTAACACCTTAAAACAACATCAAATTGACACCTATTTCTAAGTGCAATAGTTGAAATGACACATTGCAACACTTAGAACACAAGTTATGACAAAAGTGTCGACTGAGACCAAAAGGTGCAAAAATATATAGGAATGTCTCTATCGCATATTCTAATGATATGTAATACAATATAATGTAGAAGAGTGTACCATGACTAGATTTGGTGACACACAAATTTGTGACACATATAGGAGTGAAAACAAGAAAAGTGACACCTACGACAGGAGGAAAACATGAAGACAACACTTGAAAAATGTGAATGACCTTGAAAGTGACACATTCCAAAGAATATATAACATTAAAATGACACTTGTTAAAGTGAAATAGATAAAAGGAAACAATCATGAACGTAAAAGTGACACTTGGGACAGAGATTTCGTGTAGAAGTGATAATTATGAGAACTTTCCCAAATAAAAGTAAAAAAGAAACAGAGTGAGGGAGACTATCAATTGAAAGTGCATACTAACTTTCAACATGAGTTGAAAATTGCATATGTGCCATCTTGATGGATAGTGTTATGCCTACTTGAGCTTCTATAAAGGAAGTGTGTTTTAGGAATTCATTACGGATTGGGCATGTGTGAGCAAGTGACTTGGAAGTTAAAAATTTGAGAAGAAGATTGAAATGATTTAAAAAAAATAAATCAACCATGTGGTAACCATAGAGTGATAAATTGTGAGATCCTTAATAGGCTCCAAAATTCAAGTGTGGGCAAAATTTTTGAGGGTGTGGATCGCAACATCAACACTTGGAGACACACTAGTAGAACTCCAAGTGCAAGGTATCATTCATTCATTAAGTATCGATTTATTGTACACAATACCCTGGTTTTTTTACTTATCCTGGTTAAATATGCATTCCCCTCTATTATTTTCTCATCTTAGAACACATTAATATAACACTAGTCATTCCTCAATTCTTTTGATAAGGGATAAGGATAATAAACATATAAATATATTTACTACATTCCCTAGTGTTGCAACGCTTCCAACAAGCCTAATAAGTACGCTGGTAGAGTCACCTTAAGGGAAAAAAAACATCACTTCACTACCAATAGGACTCGACAGTACCCTGGTGACGTTGCTTGTTTCACCTCTCTGTGCAGGAAGAATTTCTATTCTTTCACCCTTTATTTATTTTATTTACAAAACTATGTGTATGCACTTATTTATTTACCAGGTCATAAAAGGGATCTTGAATTATTGATATCAAGATAGGTTGTTCCATTTTTTAAGGAATTAAAATACACATGCTCATTTTAAATTTTTTCTCCTTTCACTTCTCTACTTGGTCAAGTCGAAAGGTTGAAACACGATTCATTACAAGGTTGAGTCAGGAATTAAGGTCCTAATAGAAATATGAGCTTCATAGTTTGGCCAAAGTCTTTCCATATGGAACGAATCTTATTTTCTATTTAGAAATCATAAAATTTAAAGATATATAAACCCAAGATACATAAGAGGTAACATATTAACCAAGCATTTTTCGTCATCACAATTTCCCTTTTCAATTTTTTCCACATCATCTTTTGAGCCAAAGGAGCATATTTCATGCAAATAATTATTAAACATGACATGAAGGAAAATACATGACAAATTAAAGAGACAAGGAAAAAATAAAAATGACATGTAAAGCAACATGCATAATAGAAAATAAGAAAAAAAAACTCATGCAAAAACTAGATGGAGATCTAGACCAAGGGTGGGTGCAATCCAAGGGAAACTAAATGCAACTAGACCTATTCCTAACCTAACAAGCTAGAAGGTCAAAGAAAAGTGTAATGAAATTTCCAATGAAGCCACCATTGTTTCGAACCTATAATCACAAAGATAGATGCAATTAAAACCAATATATAATAATGTGCAATAGAAAAGATAGAAGCTTGGAAATTTTCCCCAAAACATACAAGGTCTTTAATAAAAGAAGAAATATGTGTCATATCACCTAAATTTACCCAACATGTGACCTTACTTTCTCTATTAAAACCATAATCAAGCAAACATTTATGGCTCTTTGTGAATTTAGATGCACTTGAGTTGTCTTCCTTAGAAAACATCAAGAGAAATTGAAACTTGTTTCTAGCAAATGGGCTTGCTAAGCTAGATGCCTCTAATTAGTTATATATGAAACCATAAAATTCAAAAACATCCTCTTGAATATCCTGAAATGCTTGGGAGAAATAATTTTCAGTTAATGGTGTGGAATCAGCTTGAGAACCTTGTGAGGGAAAATAAATCTGATCGTATTTGGAAAGCTTTTCAAGATAGTAAGACCCTAACATAACCATCAATGGAGGCTGAAGTGCCTCAAATAATTGAAAAGTATCTGAAAAATTGCAATGATAGATTTCAATCAGTGAAAAACAACCATCCTCAAGTACACTAGTGGGAAAATGATCAATTGAACGACAATTTTTAGAATAAGAACCATGATCATATGGCATGATTAAGGCATAAGATTCTTGTTTATAAGACATAAAATATAGATCAATTCGAATAAATTTACAAATTGTTTAAACAATAGAATCATATTCCTCATATTATGAATGTGACAAACCATTTACTTATGATTTACAAACTGGGCTGACATCATGATCATTAAAAAGGAATGGCAATACTGCAAACACATGAAACCAGTCAAGATGTAGTGGATGAAAAAGAGGAACTCGACTCAACAAATAACACAAGAATTCATTGACCTTGATAGGTATGAATCCTTTAGCCAAAGATAATATTTAGAATGATCAAATTCACAACTTCACTCATCCATGAAAGGTATACATTTGAAACTTGAGTTTTGTGTACGATATTTACATAAGGAATGATAAATTGAAATAGAGTGCTTAATATGATCATAGGAAAAATATTGAAAGCTTGAAAAGTTATATCTGAAATATCGCACAAATTTCAAGAAGGAATTAACATCCAATTAAACCATGCAAAGGAAAGGATTATGTGAGAATATCCAAATTTGATTTAGCTGGGTGGCCTTACGAGAGTGGCAAGAACCTAACATAACCATCAATGAAAGTTGAAGTTTCTCGAAATATTCATGAGTCCCAGAACTTTCAAGAATTATAGAATTGCATTTTGAAAATTTAATCATATCATGCATGGTGTGTGGATATCCACCACTGGTAATTTCAAATATATCATTATGATCCAAATGGCGGCCATATACATCATCAATTATTTGATTACCTTCTTCTTGATCATAGATAATATCACTACCCTGTGTCAATTCAAAACCCAACTCATTATATGATGAAAATTCATTACAAATAGAAGAGAATAAGGGATAGTGAGGTGAAGAGGAAGTTCCCATAAGAACATCTTCTTGGACCGTACCAGATTGAAGATCTAAATATTTTGAAGCAAAGTTTTTTTGAGAGGCTGAAAGATAAAAAGGTTCACTTGGGAAACCATCATCCCATACAATAATGTGTTAGAATCAATAGAATCGAGATTATCCAAGACTTCATATTTATTATTAAAATCAATTCCATTTTATTCATCATCAAGATTGCCATATTCAAAATTAACCAATAATGGAAGAACATAATCTTGACGTGGAGGATTTTGTAAAAGAAAATAAATATCAAAAGAGTACTCACTTTCCTGAACCTCTTCCTATGAAGATTGACTACCTCGCACCTCATCATTATTCGGATTTGGGAGAGGTTGATTAAGAAAATCACGGGGCAAGGGATCATGATAAGGATATGATAGTGGATTATAGGAATCCAAATCATATTCATGTGTAGATTTACGAGTTATAATATCTTCTGGTGGAATGGAAATATCAATATCACCATAGGCTTCATCAACCCAGTTCCAAGGTTTCCTCCATCATATCTGAATCATGAAAAGTGGAAGGCCGAGGAAAAGGATTAGGGATTTGATTCCGATATTTCAAAACTTGATCATTAATATGTATAAGCACCCTAATTGGTACTAGGAAAGGAGAAGGAAAATGAATAAAATGAATAGTAGGTTCCTCCTCTAAAATTGGAGGTGTATCATAATTTTTGGAAGTTGGGATAACATGAATATCTGGGGGTTTAGATTCACACTAATTCAAAGAGATATGAACCAAATTTTCAAAAAATTTATTTAAGAAACCCTAATCCACATATTCTTCAGGAAACTCAAAACATAAGTGAAGGATTCTATTAGAAAAACCCTCAACTGATTCATTAGGTTCCATTCTAAGATGAATGATTCTTTTATAAACATCTCAAAAATCATACCCATCAAAATATTGATTAAGCTCCTTAATAAATTGATGAAAAGAATGGACAGAGGCATATGGTAATGTATGACAGCATAGATCAATAAGAAATGTATCAAAATCATGATAAAACCTGAATGAAGAAAAGACATGGAAAATTTCCACAGAGTTTGAAAGTTTTCTAGGAGATGGTTTATAAAAAAACTATTGGATTATGATTTTGGAAAGAGCGAGTTAAGATAAGATATTCAAAACAGACTCAATGTGCACATGTTGTCATCTAGACATCCTTCTAGCACGGGACTATTGACGGTGTTGGAAATAACTAACATACAAGGGATATCCTAGATGTGAAGTCCCAATTATACCTCACACCATTAGGAGTAGGAGCCCCATCCGAAATATATGCCCAACCACCATAACTATAATGTTCACCTTGGTTTCAGTGAATAACATAAGAGATTATATACAAAGATCTTGAGAAAACAAGTAAGTTGACATTGTGAAACACTAATTGCAACATGTAAAAGGATATTCACAAGCGGGGAATGAGAGTGATTCTCTGGAAGTAATTAATAGTACTAACCTAAGAGAGAGACACGAGATCATGGAAATATTTGTTAGAAAAATAGTTCACATAACTATTATTAAAGAAAATACAACACACATTCAACAATATTGGTACCAAATACACCGAAATAGTTCAATTTCTGCAGTACACATGAACACATCATATACCATAAACATCCCAAGAATAGTCCTAAAAAAATTATGATACATGCATGAAAATGTGTTGCCTCATTGAATTTAAATTGGGTGAAAGATCCTAGTAGATAGTTACAATGATGAGGCACTAGTTCCAGTAATGGAACATTAATTCACTTATTGTATCTCCAAACAATACTTTTCTCTCGTATGTCAGGTAGAGAATCCAATACTAACTCTCCAAATATTAAGCCTCCAAAATCACTTTCCTTCAATTATGACGTTGCTTTTATAACAAGGGGAGTGACCTTTCATGTCCTCATGACTCTTGGGTTACCCTCATTACTCTTGGACTTGTATTATGACCTCTGGACTTTTATGAAACTCTTGAACTTCTAAATGACTTTTGGACTTCTCTATATGACTTTTGGACTCCTCCTAAAGACATTTTTTCCATATATAACTAAGTGAATTTTCATATTCCACATATGACTCTTGGACTTCCATACATTATTTTTTTTCCTTTTCCTTGAATATACATCATTACATTCCACATAATGATGTGGCATGACGCATGGAAACATATTGACCTTTATGATGAAACTTGTACCAGTTACAACTTGATAATGGTGACATGTACTTCATTATGAGGTGGCAATGCCAAGTTATCTTCCTTGTTTCTTGATATTGCATTCTTGGTGGTAGATATTATCTATGCTTCAGCTTCATGAAGGATCCATTTTTTTATTCTCCTTCAACATCCAAAAGGTATTTGATTAATATTTGAATCCTTTGATTCACCATGCAATGTCTCCTTTTTGTCTCGGTCCTTGATCTTCTTCACGTCCTCATGATAGCTCTATTTTGTTCTTATTCTCCACGGGTGTTTCTTTATGCTTTCTTATTGTTATATGCTCCGAGCATTACCTTGTCATGCTATAAAGTTACTGAAAATCATTCATGAAAAAGAAAAATTAGTCTTAAAAACATCTATTCTATCACTACCAAGCTCATGGAATGATCAACTCATGATAGGCAGGTGAGAGGGTTGAAATAAGGAGGCTTGATTAGCCAGGAACATTCAAAATAAGCAATGGCTTAGGAAGGCTCCAATATTAATTTTTATTTCATTGAAGGAAATGGAAGGTCAAGGCTCACAAGAGGCCTTCATGGTGCGCTTGTGTGCTCAAGAAAGAGAGAGAAAGAGAACTCAAGGATGCCAGACGTAGGTTCGAAGCATGAAGGAGAATCATTTGTTTGTTTAGGGTGCGCTTATCCATTGAAGGGAAAAAGGAGAGTGTAGGGGAACACATCAAAGGAAAAAAAGATAAATCTTCAATCCTTCCTAGTGTGCTTGTGCGCTTAAGTGGAACTAGGAGGGAATTGTTCCTCAAGTTTAAGGAGTGTGTTCAAATGAAGGCTTCATGCTTCAATAGTGCACCATGTGACCTAAGGGAAGGATGAAGGCTTCATGCTTAAGTAGTGCACTATGCACTCTAAGGGAAGGATGAAGGGTTCGTGCGTCAAGATTGTGTTATGCGTCCTACGGGGAGGATGAAGACTTCGTGCTTCCATTCGAGAACTTTTGAGGTCGAAAATGAGCCTCCTAAGAAAAATGTACAACCAAAATAAAAATTATAAGAACCAATAAGATTCAATATGAAGATGTCAACCATGGGGTATCGTTCACAATTTTTGGGATAATTTAGTAAAAAGATTAAAAAATAATAAAATAATAAAACTACTTTTTTAACTTATCTCCCAAATATTTTACTAAAATTTCAAGCGGGAGTACTCATTGGATGCAAAATTTAATTTCTCATCTAATAAGAACCCATGTTTCATACTTTCGATGGACCCTACTACATGAAAAATGAGAAATACATGAAAAAATGTGATAGCAATCACGTGTTTCTTGTATTTCTCATTTTTCGTGTAGAAGGGTCCATTGAAAGTATGCAACATGGGTACCCCTTGGATGAAGAATCAAAATATGCATCCAACCAGTATTCCTTCTCAAAATTTGAGTAAAACCATAGGGAGATAAATTCAAAATACGAGTTGAAAAAGTAGTTTTTTCTTTTTTCCCTCTAAAATTTGATGATGTAATCTAATATTATTTTATTATTTCCACTATTATTTTATAATTTCCAGTATTCTTTTATTTCCTTAGGAAGTCCATTTTAGACCTCAAAATTCCCCTAATGAATAGTTCGCCATGCGCCCTAAGGGAAGGATGAAGGCTTCATGCTTCAACAGTATGCCCTATGTGTTTTTTAAAGAGACAAGGTGTTAGTGTCAGTCTTGTCATACTGCCATCAATGATCAAAATATACTCTTTTGTATTTTCATAGTAGGAGTCTCATACTACAACTTTTTATCACTCCATTAGGTCATGGATTCACTGATGGTTGGCGTCACTTCATCATATTTCGCTCATGAAAAATACATTCTGGTTCTCCTCTCTATGGTCTTCATTCATGATTCATTTTCACTATGCAGTTCATTAGGTCATAGGGTTTGGTCTCATTAGGTTTTAGGGTTCCACCATAGTCAAATTATTGAGAAAAGTGTCAATAAATATCAGCAAGGACATGAGGATGCTAAATAAACTCAAAAGCATGGTATCTGGAAAAGTCAAAGAAATTGTTCTTTTAAGCTTGGTATAATTTTCACCTCAAAACATGTTCTGAGGTGAAAATAGGTTACTTTGTTTTTATTATCATTTCTTATGTAATTTTATGTTTCTATATGTACTAAGTTGAACTTCAAAAGCTACTATCTCCATAAAGCTACTGTTAGTCTTTCGCAGCTCGTCACCAAGGGTCAAAGGGGTTTTTTTTTCTCTACTTGGTTTTCAAAGATTTTTTTTTTCACATGATCTTCAGTGAAAAACATGTTGTAAATGTGTTCATTAGAAGGAGCTCGAAAAAATCTTTCCAACAGTATATCACACTCCCAAAATCGGCTTCTAGATCAAAAAATATGCTCAAATGAATAATGGCTAAAAAAAAAAGCACAACTCTCCCTTTTTTTTTTCCATTATTCCACTGGCCCTTTAACTTTACAATTTTTTCCTTTTTATATGATTTTTTTCCCTTTACCGCAAAGTCCCTTTTTATTTTGAAATTGTCGTCTCCTACAATCCTGATGCGATGGCTTATCACCGATGCAACCGCATTGCACCATCGCGTCGCAACATTGCATTCCCACAGCACTTAACGCTGCATTCCCAACTCTGTCGATGCGATAATCACGCATCGCATATCGCGATTCCCGCTACGCCGAACCTGCCATCTCCCTTCTACCGATGCAATCTCATCACAGCATCGCATCATGCTATTTCTCCTTGCTAGCACTTAACTCCGCCCTTTCATTGTTGCCAATGCGATAGTCCTTCATCGCATCATGCAATCGATAATTCTCCAGTGCTAACTCTGCTTCCATTATTCCGCTGATGCGATATCCCTTCAGTGCTTGAACTCCCACTCGCTCGATTTCTCCGATGTGATCATCGTTTCATCGCTCCATTTCCATCAATCATTCCATTTCCATTGCATCGAGAATCATCCATCGCTTCGAACCATTCCTCCATCACTACATTGCTTCATCTCCATTGCTTCGCACCACCGCCCCGTCTACCATCGCACCATCACTCTATCGCATATCGCGATTTCTTCCACCAAAGTATTCTCGCTCCTTCCGCTTGTGATTGTGATTGTGATTTTCGGGCCCACCAAAGTCTTTCCGATATTTTCAAAGGAAAAAGGGTTTTTCTTCGTTAAATGAGGCACATTTGATTTTTTGGTTTAAAAGGGTTTTCTTCAGGTTAAAGGAAAAGAGCACTCTGTCAAGGCTGTGAGCCAATTGTGAATACAGAGATCATTACGAAATCAACCACGGAATGGAAGCAAACGATAAATGAGGGGGCAGGGTTCTAGATTTGTTTTCTTTCTATTTTCCAGAGTAAGTGTAATAGATAATACTTCTATATGGTCAAATATACAGTTTCCTCTCTTTCAGAGGCATATTGTTGGGTTTTTCTATCTTCAGGTTTTGGTTTGGGGGCAGGTGAAACAACTCCTCTTTCTACAGATTCACCCCCTGAGGCTATGTCTATTTAATGTAATTTTTCAGTCAATTGGAAACGGTTGGAATCACTGGGACACTCTAAGCTTGATTGTACATATTTGTAACTAGTTTGGCAGGGAATTAATAAAGATTTGCAGCTATTTTTTATGGGATCCCTGTGGTATGGAATTTTAGCACCGTTTCTTCTCTTGTAATCATTTTTTAAATGTTTATGTATTCCATAATTCACTCCATTAATTTATGTTGAATGTTTTCAAGTTTGATAGGTAGAATCCATTATTACAGTGCTTTGCCTTGGGAAATCATTCAATATTTTATGTTTTCTACTGTTTGGGAAGGATTCATCTCATATGCCCTCCTCAGATCCTCACCAGTCTTAAACACTTTACAATCATAAAGCCTAAGGTGTTAAAGTCCATGCCTACCTTGCCCCATAGAATAATCTGCATTTCCAATTTAATTTCCTGGACTTAAACTGCCCAGATCCATCTGATCCAAAAAACAGCAACAAAATCTATCAAAACCTTTTGAGCTACTATACCTAGCCTAAAATCATTTTTTGCAGTAATCCTTGACTGATATTTCCGATGGAGAGAGCCCTCTCCCTGCCTTTTAGGGCTAGCTACAAGGTTAAGCATGGTTTGTGGTTACCCTGGTTTGCCTTCCTTTAGCCTGAGGTTAATCTAGGTGCTAACATAAGGGATTATTTCTTTTCTGAAGTGTGATTCATTGTTATGAAGTGAGCTTTGTTGTTCTAAAGTTTGGTTCATTGTTATAAAGTACGCTTTTGAAGGGAGAGAAGTTCCTTTTTCTTTCGAAGTGCTCTTTTCACTAAGGGAGGCAACAAAAGGCTAGATCACTTATCCTAGAATGTACTAATGCACTGTGAGAGGGAGAATACCTTAGAAAAGGCTTAGTGTGCAAGTATGGGTGGAACAAATATGTCAATGAGGCTCATAAATAAGCTACACTCATCACCTTGTAAGAGGGCTAATGCCTTTACATATTGCATTGACCAGGAGGACCAGGAAGAGATCTCAAAATGGATAAATGTGGGACCAGTGGAGTAGGAGAAAGAAATGCATCCTAACATGACTAAAACATGGTCCACACACATAAATTTCATCAATACAGGAGAAAAAATGCACAGGATGTTGGGAAAAATACTGAGAGGGGGGGGTGAATCAGTATTTACTGCATAATCAAATATTTTTACTTTTTCATTCCTTAAAACCCATACGCTACTTTCCTTCAGTATACTAGCGTATATACGCGGATCCCCTTTATGAAACTAGCGTATACACAGAGATCTAGATATGTCATTAAATCTTCACTTATATTATTCCATCATTCATTCATCAGATGTTCAATAAATAGTAAATATGTGCAGTAAGAACAGAATAAACCATCACACAAAGCATCACACATGAACACCAGGATTTTTAGGTGGAAACCCAAGTCGGGAGAAAACCACCGCTGCAGTTGCTCAGCCTTCAATATTTTATTATAGAGAAAACATCTTACAACATATGTGCCGGTGCAGACTCTACTACCACGCAGGCACCCACCTGCGCTCGTTTACCAGCCTCTCCTGGAAGGGAGCTCCAACCCCCTGACTCGTTTACTAGCCTCTCCTGGAAGGGAGCTACGACCCCCCAATCTCGTTTACCAGCCTCACCTGGAAGGGAGCTACAACCCCCTGACTGAAGGCTACAACCTTCAGCACCACCTTGGACCACGTTTCATCAATTTTCACACTGGATCCAACAACTTCAATAGAAGACCACTTGCAGGCCACATTTCATCATATTTCCAGACTGGACCCTTTCCAAACTTTTAAGCACAAACATTCATCACCAACAGATACTTAACAACACAGATCAGATAGTAGAAACATAGCAGAACAGATCAGATATTTCATACCCTTTGCTTCAACAAACCCTAGTTTGCATACGCGCTTTCACTTCACCGATGTCGCGTATATACGCGCTTCCGTCCACACAAACCAGCGTATACCTCAGTGTATATTTTATTGCGCATACGTGCTTTCTCTTCGCTGAAGCCGCGTATATACGCGCTTCCTCCGCGGCGAAGTAGCGTATAGATCTTCAATCATTACAGAGCAGCATACTTCATCAGATCAGATATTCAGTTCAGATCTACCCCTTTTGCTTCAGACAGATGTTCGCCTAGATGCTCGCCTCATCACAGATCTAAGCCTTCCATAATCAGATCTAGCAAATACAAGAGCAATTCAGATCTAGATCCCCTTCTTCATAATTGGTGCATCATACATTCAGATTTATCATTCAAGTGTAACCCTTTCCATTCAAATATACTTCAGAGAGAAGTATTCATTCAAGCTTAGACATCTTGCACCCACACTCATCTTATGCACAATGAATTTGTTCTCCTTATATAGGTTTATCCTTTTTCAATACCATGAGCCCCTTTTTCAATACCATGGGCCAAAACAATACCATGAGCCCAAAACTACCTGGACGAGGTCAATTAGGCGGATCATTACCCAATACCATGGGTCAATACCATGGTGGTTACCCTTGGTTTTTCACTTTTTGAGCGCTTTAGCCCATACGCGACTTGGCACGTTCTTTTCCGCGTGCATACGCGACTTCCCCTAGGCCAATCCGCGTATACCTAGAGACATACTCTTTTTCATCATAGAATCTAGCATATGCTGAAATCCTTTCTTCATTGCCTTCTGTACTGACTGTAGATACATAAGATTTACATCATCAAGAACATATTCTATCACACATAACTTCAACAAGTAAGTTGCCATCATATTCATCAAGTGAGTTGCCATTCAAGGACAACACTCAGCACCATATTTCTAACAAACATCATATCATATCAGATTTACATCATTTACCAAGTTCATCAAGTCAAGAATAACTTCATCAGGTGGATAGCCATCAAGGACAACACATGTCAACAGTCACATGTCTTCATCTTCATTCAGTGGGTTGCCATCAAGGACAATATTCGCATCATATTTATTACAATCTCCCTTGACTTGATGGCAACCATGATGGTGTTTGGTTACCATGTCAGATAAGCATACACATACCCATGTTCACTCTCCTAATTCTTTGACACCATTATCCTGTATTCAAACACCATGTCACTTCTCCTTTGACATCATGCGTAAGAAGTGGATCAAAAATCAATGATCAAAACCAACACACCCTTCTGGCACCAAGGGCAACTGCAAGGATCAAAAACCAACATACTCTCCTTTGACATCAAGGGCAATTCACGCATCAAAACCAACACACTCACCCCCTTTTCTCCTCATGTAGAAGAAGCGTTCTGCAGATCTGATGTATACTGAAGTGACCAAGCTCCCCCTGAGTTCATGCTGAATCTTCAAACATACTTTCCACAGAAGTACATGACTCCATGACTTTCCTATCACCAATGACTCATACTTACAACAAATATCCAACCAAGTGGATTTACATATGAGACTCAAGTACCCAACCAAGTGGGTTTACACATTTCAACTCAGCTACCCAACCAAGTGGGTTTACAAAATTTGACTCAGCTACCCAACCAAGTGGGTTTACAAATTTGACAAGTCCTTACAAGACTGAATATTACAATTTTACATCATGGGTCTCAACATGACCTTTTCATCAAAAATACAAATATGACTTTTCATAACCAATACCAAAAGACCTCAAGAGAGATCATATATCAGAACCACCATAATGCCAAAAATGCATTATACTCAGCAAGACTAATTCTCCCCCTGAATCTGTGCATCAAAGCATCCTTTCCATATGACTAAGGCTCCCCCTTAGTTTGTGCATCCTGAACACTTTCACCAACAAATCATCAAGGCATCTATATCAAAACATGAGAAAAAGAATTATGAGAACTGGAACACCACCAGAGATACCAAACAGTATCAGAGATACCAAACAGCACTACAGCTATGCTGAAGAGAGCTGACTCCAAACAAAAATATCAGCAATCAGACATACGCGGTTTTTCTGTGCAGGAACTCGCGTGTATAAGTGACTGTGTTTCAGGAAACCTGCGTATCCCAAGCCATATTCTAAATTTCAACCAGATATGATTCTCTGTGAGGAAAAGACAGTGTTCAGCTTCTTTCTGAGATATTTGACTGCTTCCCTGGACTACAGATAGATAGAATAGTGTAGTTGTGTCTTCAAGCGTCATCCAACAGTTGTAGCATCAGCACAATAGTAACTAACCCTTCAGATTCTTTGTAGCATCAATACAATCTTTCCAAGAGAGATTCTCATATCAGAATCAACATCTTCAAATATGTGTCAAGCAATCATCCATGTGGTCCAATATCACCATGATCTTCAAGATTTAACATGAAGTAACATATGTAGGCAAACGATCTCAACCATAGTAACCAACTCTGCATGATCTATTCTTATTTCTGAATCAAACGACATCCAACTCATGCATGTGTGAGCACAAAAGATACTTATCAGCAACCAGGGCTCAAAGTCTCATCATAATAATCCATGTACCAAGTCATCATCATTTGAGCATGAGTATCACAAAGACCAAAGAATAAGCAATCATATTGCCAACAATGCAATCATTAGTATTCAACCTGCTGCTCCCCCTAAACCAGTGCTCTTCCTTAACTTGTGCAATCTGAAACACCTTCAACAGCAAGTTATCAGCAACAAACTCTGCATGATCTGTCCTTGTCTCTGAATTATAAGACTTTCATCTCAAGAACGAATGCTCTTCATCATAAAGCTACCAGGCTTCATCCATAATCTTCAACACAAGAACCCATGCATCATTTCATTGTCATGAGTATAACCAGAATAATGCTAACAATGCAATCATCAGCAGTCAGATTGATGCTCCCCCTGGACCTCTGCTCCAGATCTTCAGCTATCAGATAAATTTCCTCATTATCAATGCATACGCGTCTGTGTTAGCTGGAACTCGCGTGTATACACGACTTTGTTTCATAGAACCCGCGTATGGAAAGTGAAATATAGAAAATTTCACACCTTCATCTCCTCCTGCAAATTTACCTTCTATTCATGTCTTTTCTTCACACCACATGCTTTGTCAGAAATACATATAACCAGAATGATCAAATCAACCATGAGAGACATCATACATTGCTTCCCCTGTGATGATACATTACTAAAACTCATAATGTATCCCACATCATTCCTGCAGTCAATCAGAGAAGTAAGCTTCAGAAGCGGATGACTGCAGTAGGGTCAGAATTCCCTACGTTTCTGATCGGTCCTCCTTCTTTTTCCAAATTTCCTTGAACTTTCTATTTGAGTGCTGGAAGTTATCCACTTTCCCAGATCTGTTCATCCTGCATTCCTTTTCTACATGTCCATACTTATTACAAGCATAACATCTCATGTGGCCAGAGAAATAAACATAAGAATCATGATGAGCTTTTCTATTCTTCCTTCTATTACAATTAGCTGCTTTATGTCCATACTTGTTACATGAAAAACAATATCCCCTGAAGAAACTAGAGTACCTTTCTGAGTAGAACCTGTTTGTTTGTGGCTGAAATGATCTGCTCCTGCAATTTGCTGCAACATGCCCATAATTATGACATTTAAAACATTCAACGTTCTTGAATGAATTCTTTTGAGAATTCATGATTGTTGGTTGATCTTTTGACTCTTTCAATACTTCAGATTTTGCATTGATGTCCTTTGATTCTTTAGCACCTTCTTGTGAGCTAGATTCTCCTTTAACAGTTTCATGGAAACCAAGACCAAGTTTGATAGCAGGAGACCTTTGATTACTCAGAATATCGTCCAAAATATTAGTACTATCTTGAAACCTCAAAAGTTTTACCTTCTCTTCTAATTTACCTTTGAGAATGTTTACCTCAACTTCCAAGGCTTGACATTGCTTTGTCATGCTTTCTTCTTTCCTTCTTCCATCTTCTACTTGATCCTTCAGATTTAGAATCTCTTCTTTCAACCAATCTTTGTTTTCTTCACATGTCTGTTGTAGCTCTTCATTCTTCTTCTTCGATGCTTTGAGATCTTCTTTCAGAGATATGTTTTCTGCTTCAAGTCCTGCATTCTTGTTTGATTCTTCAAGATCTGCTTGTAGACGTTCTATGACAGACCAGATTTTTGCTCCAAGTTCTTCATTTTCATTTAGTTGTGGAGGTTCCTCACTCTTCTTACTTGATGCTTCTAGAGAGATGACTGTAGCTTCAAGACCTTCATTCTTCCTCTTTCCCATTGTTACGGATCTCCTTCAAGTGATCAAGCTTCTGCAGAAGGACCTCGCTCCGATACCAATTGTTGGGAAAAATACTGAGAGGGGGGGGGTGAATCAGTATTTACTGCATATTCAAATCTTTTTACTTTTTCATTCCTTAAAACCCATACGCTACTTTCCTTCAGTAAACTAGCGTATATACGCGGATCCCCTTTATGAAACTAGCGTATACATAGAGATCTAGATATGTCATTAAATCTTCACTTCTATTATTCCATCATTCATTCATCAGATGTTTAATAAACAGTAAACATGTGCAGTAAGAACAACAATAAACCATCACACAAAGCATCACACATGAACACCAGGATTTTTAGGTGGAAACCCAAATCGGGAGAAAACCACCGCTGCAGTTGCTCAGCCTTCAATATTTTATTAGAGAGAAAACATCTTACAACATATGTGCTGGCGCAGACTTGACCAGCACGCAGGCACCCACCTGCGCTCGTTTACCAGCCTCTCCTGGAAGGGAGCTCCAACCCCCTGACTCGTTTACCAGCCTCTCCTGGAAGGGAGCTACGACCCCCCGATCTCGTTTACCAGCCTCACCTGGAAGGGAGCTACGACCCCCTGATTGAAGGCTACAACCCTCAGCACCACCTTGGACCACGTTTCATCAATTTTCACACTGGATCCAACAACTTCAATAGAACACCACTTGCAGGCCACATTTCATCATGTTTCCAGACTGGACCCTTTCCAAACTTTTAAGCACAAACATTCATCACCAACAGATACTTAACAACACAGATCAGATAGCAAAAACATAGCAGAACAGATCAGAAATTTCATACCCTTTGCTTCAGCAAACCCTAGTTTGCATACGCGCTTTCACTTCAATGATGTCGCGTATATACGCGCTTCCATCCACACAAACCAGCGTATACCTCAGTGTATATTTTATTGCGCATACGCGATTTCTCTTCGCTGAAGCCGCGTATATATGCGCTTCCTCCGCGGCGAAGTAGCGTATATATCTTCAATCATTACAGTGCAGCATACTTCATCAGATCAGATATTCAGTTCAGATCTACCCTTTTGCTTCAGATAGATGTTCGCCTAGATGCTCACCTCATCACAGATCTAAGCCTTCCATAATCAGATCTAGCAAATACAAGAGCAATTTAGATCTAGATCCCCTTCTTCATCATTGGTGCATCATACATTCAGATTTATCATTCAAGTGTAACCCTTTCCATTCAGATATACTTCAGAGAGAAGTATTCATTCAAGCTCAAACATCTTGCACCCACACTCATCTAATGCACAATGAATTTGTTCTCCTTATATAGGTTTATCCTTTTTCAATACCATGAGCCCCTTTTTCAATACCATGGGCCAAAACAATACCATGAGCCCAAAACTACCTAGACGGGGTCAATTAGGCGGATCATTACCCAATACCATGGGTCAATACCATGGTGGTTACCCTTGGTTTTGCACTTTTTGAGCGCTTTAGCCCATATGCGACTTGGCACGTTCTTTTCCGCGTGCATACGCGACTTCCCCTAGGCCAATCCGCGTATACCAAGAGACATACTCTTTTTCATCATAGAATCTAGCACATGCTGAAATCCTTTCTTCATTGCCTTCTGTACTCACTGTAGATACATCATATTTCCTTCATCAAACCATATTCTATCAAGCATAACTTCATCAAGCAAGTTGTCATCATCTTCATCAAGTGGGTTGCCTTTCAAGGACAACACTTAGCATCATATTGTCAACAAACATCATATCACATCAGATTTACATCATTTACTAAGTCCATCAAGTCAAGCATAACTTCATCAGGTGGATTGCCATCAAGGACAACACATGTCAACAATCGCATGTCTTCATCTTCATTTAGTGGGTTGCCATCAAGGACAACACTCTGCATCATATTTCCAACAATCTCCCCCTTTGGACTTGATGGCAACCATGATGGTGTTTGGTTACCACAACAGATAAGTACATTGACACCATGTCACTCTCCCAATTCTTTGACACCATTATCTGCATTCAAACACCATGTCACTCTCTCCCTTTGACATCAAGGGCAAAGGGCGGATCAAAAATCAGCGGATCAAAACCAACAAACTCCCTTTGACATCAAGGGCAACGGGCAGATCAAAAACCAACATACTCTCCCCCTTTGACATCAAGGGCAACGGTCGGATCAAAACCAACACACTCACCCCCTTTCTCCTCATGTGGAAGAAGCGTTCTGCAGATCTGATATATACTGAAGTGACCAAGCTCCCCCTGAGTTCATGCTGAATCTTCAAACATATTTTTCAATGAAGTACATGACTCTATTAACTTCCTATCACCAATGACTCATACTTACAACAAATATCCAACCAAGTGGATTTACATATGAGACTCAAGTACCCAACCAAGTGGGTTTACACATTTCAACTCAGCTACCCAACCAAGTGGGTTTACAAAATTTGACTCAGCTACCCAACCAAGTGGGTTTACAAATTTGACAAGTCCTTACAAGACTAAATATTACAATTTTACATCATGGGTCTCAACATGACCTTTTCATCAAAAATACAAATATGACTTTTCATAACCAATACCAAAAGACCTCAAGAGAGATCATATATCAGAACCACCATAATGCCAAAAATGCATTATACTCAGCAAGACTAATTCTCCCCCTGAATCTGTGCATCAAAGCATCCTTTCCATATGACTAAGGCTCCCCCTTAGTTTGTGCATCCTGAACACTTTCACCAACAAATCATCAAGGCATCTATATCAAAACATGAGAAAAAGAATTATGAGAACTGGAACACCACCAGAGATACCAAACAGTATCAGAGATACCAAACAGCACTGCAGCTGTGCTGAAGAGAGCTGAATCCAAACAAAAATATCAGCAATCAGACATACGCGATTTTTCTGTGCAGTAACTCGCGTGTATAAGCGACTGTGTTTCAGGAAACCCGCGTATCCCAAGCCATCTTATAAATTTCAACCAGATCTGATTCTCTGTGAGGAAAAGACAGTGTTCAGCTTCTTTCTGAGATATTTGACTGCTTCTCTGGACTACAGATAGATAGAATAGTGTAGTTGTGTCTTCAAGCATCATCCAACGGTTGTAGCATTAGCACAATAGTAACTAACCCTTCAGATTCTTTGCAGCATCAATACAATCTTTCCAAGAGAGATTCTCATATCAGAATCAACATCTTCAAATATGTGTCAAGCAATCATCCATGTGGTCCAATATCACCATGATCTTCAAGATTTAACATGAAGTAACATATGTAGGCAAACGATCTCAGCCATAGTAACCAACTCTGCATGATCTATTCTTATTTCTGAATCAAACGGCATCCAACTCATCCATGTGTGAGCACAAAAGATACTTATCAGCAACCAGGGCTCAAAGTCTCATCATAATAATCCATGTACCAAGTCATCATCATTTGAGCATGAGTATCACAAAGACCAAAGAATAAGCAATCATATTGCCAACAATGCAATCATTAGTATTCAACCTGCTGCTCCCCCTAAACCAGTGCTCTTCCTTAACTTGTGCAATCTGAAACACCTTCAACAGCAAGTCATCAGCAACAAACTCTGCATGATCTGTCCTTGTCTCTGAATTATAAGACTTTCATCTCAACAACGAATGCTCTTCATCATAAATCTACCAGGCTTCATCCATAATCTTCAACACAAGAACCCATGCATCATTTCATTGTCATGAGTATAACCAGAATAATGCTAACAGTGCAATCATCAGCAGTCAGATTGATGCTCCCCCTGGACCTCTGCTCCAGATCTTCAGCTATCAGATAAATTTCCTCATTATCAATGCATACGCGTCTGTGTTAGCTGGAACTCGCGTGTATACATGACTTTGTTTCATAGAACCCGCGTATGGAAAGTGAAATATAGAAAATTTCACACCTTCATCTCCTCCTGCAAATTTACCTTCTATTCATGTCTTTTCTTCACACCAGATGCTTTGTCAGAAATACATATAACCAAAATGATCAAATCAACCATGAGAGACATCATACATTGCTTCCCCTGTGATGATACATTACTAAAACTCATAATGTATCCCACATCATTCCTGCAGTCAATCAGAGAAGTAAGCTTCAGAAGCAGATGACTACAGTAGGGTCAGAATTCCCTACGTTTCTGATCGGCCCTCCTTCTTTTTCCAAATTTGCTTGAACTTTCTATTTGAGTGCTGGAAGTTATCCACTTTCCCAGATCTATTCATCCTGCATTCCTTTTCTACATGTCCATACTTATTACAAGCATAACATCTCATGTGGCCAGAGAAATAAACATAAGAATCATGATGATCTTTTCTATTCTTCCTTCTATTACAATCAGCTGCTTTATGTCCATACTTGTTACATGAAAAACAATATCCCCTGAAGAAAATAGAGTACCTTTCTGAGTAGAACCTATTTGTTTGTGGCTGAAATGATCTACTCCTGCAATTTGCTGCAACATGCCCATAATTATGACATTTAAAACATTCAACGTTCTTGAATGAATTCTTTTGAGAATTCATGATTGTTGGTTGATCTTTTGTTTCTTTCAACACATCAGGTTTTGCATTGAGATCTTTTGAATTTTTGGCACTTCCTTGTGAGCTAGATTCTCCTTTAACAGTTTCATGGAAACCAAGACCATGTTTGATAGCAGGAGACCTTTGATTACTCAGAATATTGTCCAGAATATTAGTACTATCATGAAACCTCAAAAGTTTAACCTTTTCTTCTAATTTACCTTTGAGAATGTTTACCTCAACCTCCAAGTCTTGACATTGCTTTGTCATGCTTTCTTCTTTTCTTCTTCCGTCTTCAACTTGATCCTTCAGATTTAGAATCTCTTCTTTCAACCAATATTTGTTTTCTTCACATGTTTGTTGTAGCTCTTCATTCTTCTTCTTCGATGCTTTGAGATCTTCTTTCAGAGATATGTTTTCTGCTTCAAGTCCTGCATTCTTCTTATTTGACTTATCCAGGTCTTCTTTGAGGGAAATGATTTCTGCTTCAAGTCTTGCATTCTTCTTGTTTGATTCTTCAAGATCTGCTTGTAGAAGTTCTATGACAGACCATATTTTTTCTCCAAGTTCTTCATTTTCATTTAGTTGTAGAGGTTCCTCACTCTTCTTACTTGATGCTTCTAGAGAGATGACTGTAGCTTCAAGACCTTCATTCTTGCTCTTTCCCATTGTTACAGATCTCCTTCAAGCGATCAAGCTTCTGCAGAAGGACCACGCTCCGATACCAATTGTTGGGAAAAATACTGAGAGGGGGGGGGGGGTGAATCAGTATTTACTGCATAATCAAATCTTTTTACTTTTTCATTCCTTAAAACCCATACGCTACTTTCCTTCAGTAAACTAGCGTATATACGTGGATCCCCTTTATGAAACTAGCATATACACAGAGATTTAGATCTGTCATTAAATCTTCACTTATATTATTCCATCATTCATTCATCAGATGTTCAATAAACAGTAAACATGTGCAGTAAGAACAGAATAAACCATCACACAAAGCATCACACATGAACACCAGGATTTTTAGGTGGAAACCCAAATCGGAAGAAAACCACCGCTGCAGTTGCTCAGCCTTCAATATTTTATTATAGAGAAAACATATTACAACATATGTGCTGGCGCAGACTTGACCAGCACGCAGGCACCCACCTGCGCTCGTTTACCAGCCTCTCCTGGAAGGGAGCTCCAACCCCCTGACTCGTTTACCGGCCTCTCCTGGAAGGGAGCTACGACCCCCCGATCTCGTTTACCAGCCTCACCTGGAAGGGAGCTACAACCCCCTGACTGAAGGCTACAACCCTCAGCACCACCTTGGACCACGTTTCATCAATTTTCACACTGGATCCAACAACTTCAATAGAACACCACTTGCAGGCCACATTTCATCATATTTTCAAACTGGACCCTTTCCAAACTTTTAAGCACAAACATTCATCACCAACAGATACTTAACAACACAGATCAGATAGCAGAAACATAGCAGAACAGATCAGAAATTTCATACCCTTTGCTTCAGCAAACCCTAGTTTGCATACGCGCTTTCACTTCACTGATGTCGCGTATATACGTGCTTCCGTCCACACAAACCAGCGTATACCTCAGTGTATATTTTATTGCGCATATGCGCTTTCTCTTCGCTGAAGCCACGTATATACGCGCTTCCTCCACGGCGAAGTAGCGTATAGATCTTCAATCATTACAGTGCAGCATACTTCATCAGATCAGATATTCAGTTTAGATCTACCCTTTTGCTTCAGACAGATGTTCGCCTAGATGCTCACCTCATCACAGATCTAAGCCTTCCATAATCAGATCTAGCAAATACAAGAGCAATTTAGATCTAGATCCCCTTCTTCATCATTGGTGCATCATACATTCAGATTTATCATTCAAGTGTAACCCTTTCCATTCAAATATACTTCAGAGAGAAGTATTCATTCAAGCTCAGACATCTTGCACCCACACTCATGTTATGCACAATGAATTTGTTCTCCTTATATAGGTTTATCCTTTTTCAATACCATGAGCCCATTTTTCAATACCATGGGCCAAAACAATACCATGAGCCCAAAACTACCTGGACGGGGTCAATTATGCGGATCATTACCCAATACCATGGGTCAATACCATGGTGGTTACCCTTGGTTTTGCACTTTTTGAGCGCTTTAGCCCATACGCGACTTGGCACGTTCTTTTCCGCGTGCATACGCGACTTCCCCTAGGCCAATCCGCGTATACCTAGAGACATACTATTTTTCATCATAGAATCTAGCACATGCTGAAATCCTTTCTTCATTGCCTTCTGTACTCACTGTAGATACATCAGATTTACTTCATCAAGAACATATTCTATCAAGCATAACTTCAACAAGTAAGTTTCCATCATCTTCATCAAGTGGGTTTCCCTTCAAGGACAACACTCAGCACCATATTGCTAACAAACATCATATCACATCAGATTTACATCATTTACCAAGTTCATCAGGTCAAGACTATCTTCATCAGGTGGATTGCCATCAAGGACAACACATGTCAACAGTCGCATGTCTTCATCTTCATTCAGTGGGTTGCCATCAAGGACAACACTCTGCATCATATTTCCAACACAGGACTCATGAATTATAGTCACACCTTAAAATAATAACAAAACAACACCTATTTCTAAGTGCCATAATTGAAACACGACCAAAAGGTGTGCTAAGCTAAAGGAATGTATCTATCTCATATTCTAATGATATGTAATACTATATAATGTAGAAGGGTGTGTCAGAACTAGATTTTGTTATGGACAAAGGTGTGACACATGTAGGAGTGGAAACAACAAAAGAAACACTCGCGACAGGAGGAAAACATGAAGACGACACTTGAAAAAAGTGAATGACCTTGAAAGTGACACACTCTAGAGTGAATATAACATGAAGATGACACTTAGTTAAGTGAAAGTGAGCAAAAGTGGCAACCACGAATTTAAAAGCGACGGTGCACAAAAGCGACAATTAAGAAAAGTCACTAAAATAAAAGTACAAACGCAACCAAAGTGAGGGACATTGTCAATTGAAAGTGTGCATTGAATTTTGAAATGAGTTAAACATTGCATCTACGCCCTCTTGATGGATAGTATTATGCCCGTTTTATTTTGCATAAAGGAAGTGTGTTTATGAACTAATCATGTGCTATGCATGTGTGAGTAGGTGACTTGGTAGTTAAAAATTTGAGAAGAAGACTCGAACTCTTTACAAAAAATTAAACAACCATGAGGTAACCATAGAGAAACAGATTGTGAGATGCTTAGTAGGCTCCAAAATTTAGGCATGGGAAAAATTTTGGAGGGTCTTGATTGTAGCATGAACAAGTAGTTAAGAACTGCCCCGTGAAATACTTCATAAAGATATAATACAAGCCTTCCTCCATGTATCAATACCACTCCCATAATAAACCCACTCGTATATTTCTCCACTTTGAATGAATGTTGCAAGTTCGATAATTCCATAAATAGTGTTTGAATGATCTTCTTCTTTGGCTAATCCAAGTCCCTCTATTGACACTTTCCCCACTAGAAATTATTTCAACTTTCCATTATGGTGTGGACTAGTGTTGCTACCATTGAAAATAAGGCTATCAATTTCCTTAGGTATTGTGTTTCCCCGAAAAAACTCCTACCCTCAAAAATATTAGTAGGAACTTACCATTTCATGATGGCCTCCATCTTGGTAATATATGTTGGGAAAAATACTGAGAGGAGGGGGGGGGGGGTTAATTAGTATTTATACCTCACTGAAAACTTTCAATTTTTCTTTACTAAATTCTATACGCGACTTTAATGAACCCAAATCATGTATACAAGTGGATATACCAACAGAAACTTGTGTATACTGAGATAACTTTATTGTTAGATAAACTTTCAGAAACAATCTTTAACTCAGCTTATCAATTATGCATCAGCTAGTTAAGAAATAAATATTTGTAGTAACAGGAGAATAAATCATCACACAAGAGCATCACAGATAAACACCAAGATTTAAGGTGGAAACCCAATTCCGGAGAAAACCACCGTTTTTGTCATCTCTGTCTTCAATATTTATTACATGGAAAAATTCTTACGATATTGTACCGATGTAGACTCATATCAGTACGCAAGCATCTACCTGCAAAAGGTTGCAACCTTCTCTCATTCTCCAACTACTACTAGAAGGGAGCTACAACCCCCTGATCTCGTTTACCAGCCAATACTGGAAAGGAGCTTCAACCCCCTAATCAGAACACTAGATTTTACTGGCAGGAAGCTTCTACTTCCACACTAAGGGCTTCAACCCTTAGAACCACTATAGACCACATTTCATCAATTTTCACAGTGTATCCCACAGCTTCAACACAACTCATCATAAATATAATCAATAATATACTTAACCCAAACTTTAATCATAACAATAATATTACTGTAACCATAACACAGTAATGAGCCCAGATTTCAAAATCAACATGTAGAAACAATCTCAACACTGATCATTCAGTATATTAAAATTCATACGCTACTTTTCTTTACTGAGCCTACATGTATGCGTGATTTCCTTCACACCAACCTACTTATGGATATGAGAATACTGATCTTCCAGAATATGGCTAGTCTCAGAACTAGATCTAAGGATTTCAGTCAGATATGTTGAAAATGGCAACAAGAAATAGTGAAGGAGGCATCCTGAAACATCTTTCCTGATCCTAGTTGGAAAGTGATCACCTAAACTAGGTGGGGGACCACACAGGTGATTTTTGTCACAAAGTCTATTTTTAGACTATGTCTATTTTTAGACATATGGAGCATGGTCCGGGGATTGTAGTATGAGATTCTTGGAGCGTTGGTCATGTTGGTAAAAATAGATGGACATCTATTTTTAGACATATGGGTAGTTTCTATTTTTAGACTGCCAGGCTAAAAATAGATATGTCGAATATTATTAGCTCTTAATAATATTTGGACTCTAAACATTATCTTATTCTCTTGGAGCACTTCAGTTTGATGCCTGGATGTGGCACATGCAACTGACAGAAGGAAATACGCTTTTCCTAGGGTTCAAGTAAAGCTATTGCATGATGACTTCAGTTAGAACTCATGTGACAGAGTTTGGTGGAGTTGATTGAGGAAGTTAGTGGAGTTGTATTCAGTTTAACTAATCTAAACATAGTTGAGCTTTTTGTATCCAAGTTAACTAATAGATACAATTAGTGAGAGTGGTGTGAATTAATTATTAATTAATTCACTAATTATAAACTCATAAATCAACTAAAGAATACATCGGTTAACTTCAGTGCATGGACAGTTTCAGTGGAGACCAGTGCATAAATAGGTGAAAGAGCAGGTTAACTATCAGTTGTGACTATACTGTTGCTATTTGCAACACACAGATAGGTGGAGTAATCAATGAGGATTGCACAGTTCAATCCAGGTGGTTTATCTATATAAAGAGACCATCCCATAGCATTGAAACATGCAATTGAGGTTGGCTATCAAGTGGCTAAAGGTTGGAGCATGAGTTTGCTAGATCTAGCTTGATAGTGTGTAGCATGGGAGGTAGTGCATGAGAGCTTGCAAAGAGCTTTGTACTATGATTGTTACATGATCTCCATGAAATGTATAATATACAGATAGTTGGGGGTTTTCAACTTTAAGCTTTCCCATGAAATACTGTGTTCATATGTGTGAATTTTTATGGCTTTAATGTGTGCATGCAATTGATTTTATTTCCGCATGTGATGATCAATGGTAGAAGAGATTCTGTATTATGCATGAAGCTAAAATAGTGTGTGATCGGGAGAATCTCGGTGGATAACATATCAGTTATTCAAATTTCTACATGGTATCAAAGTCGTGTTATAGATTTTCTACATGGTATCGGAGCGATATTGATCATTGGAGCAATTGAAAAGAATTAAAGCGGTTGAGTTTTAGGATAAACTCAAGAAACATAAAGATGGAGAAAGCCAGAAATATACATGCATATTGTATATAATTTTCTACATGGAATGAGAGCGAGAATTTTTGGGTGCGCGAGTTTGTAGGGAATATCTGAAAATTTTTGGTGAAATATTTTCAGAAACAAATAGCATATTTGGATTCCTTGCGAAAAAATACCCAAATTGAAAAAAAAAATCGGTCGAATCGGAGCTCGGATGAGAGAGATATCATCGATTTAAAATCAGCTCTTTTTGTTAGAAAATTTTGCGACGGCGGGACAATTGCAATGCGCGCGAGCCAAGAATCTACATGCACTGAGGTACAAGATGCATGCAAAGCTTTGAAGAGCAAAGCAGAGGTTAGTGACTTGGTGGTTGAGAGGGAGCCTCTCAACATGCAGCGTGAGAAGCAGTCTCAGAAGGTTGTGGAGCAGCCACAACTGGAGATGCAGAAGAATCTTTATAGATTTGATGTAGATGGGATTTCTACAGAGCTTCCTACTATTGGGAAGCGGAAGGAAGACATGCAACTGATGCTTGAGAGGGAGCAAGTTTTGCATGCAGGTGATAGTGAACCTCGGGATGTGGAGCAGCCACAAGAGGATCATGGAGTGGAAGAGACCACTCATGCAGAGAGATTTCATGCCAGACGGGCAGAGGGAGTGCATGCAGCTATACCACCAGGTGTGAGGTGGGGCGACATGCATGATTAATCCCAAGAGGAGATTTCTGGGCAGGATTCATGAGATGGTGTGGATCTCATGAATTGAACCTAGCTACGAGGTGCCCACAGTGCAGCAGTAGCATGATCAGTTGGAGTGATGCAGGCAGATCAAAGTGACAGTGTCGGATACTGGAGCGCGGATTAGAGTTGACAGCAAGTGCAAGAGTGCATGGGTGCAAGAGTTCAACAGCGCAGTGGTTCCATGATGACATGTGCAGTAACTAAGCAGAGGTCGAATACTTTTATGATAGATGCTAGATGCATCAGATTGATTGAGTTGTTTGGAGCTTATTCAGTTTCAGAGGAGTTGCAAAGCAGATGCATGAGTTTGCATGGCGCATGCAAAGGGTGCATGGCACATGCATGGAGTTTCATGGTGCATGCATGAGTTTGCATGGCGCATGCAAAGGGTGCATGGCGAATGCATGGAGTTGCATGTTGCATGCATGGAGTTGCATGGCGCTTGTGAAGGTTGCAGGGCGAATGCATGGAGTTGCATGTCGCATGCAATGACAGTCCTTTCTTGTTGAGAGGGAGTGTTGAAAATGGCAACAAGAAACAGTGAAGGAGGCCTCCTGAAACATCTTTCCCGATCCTAGTTGGAAAGTGATCACCTAAACTAGGTGGGGACCACACATGTGATTTTTGTCGAAAAGTCTATTTTTAGACTATGTCTATTTTTAGACATATGGATCATGATCTATAAGTTGCGAGATGATATTTATGGATGGTTGGTCATGTTGGTAAAAATAGATGGACCTCTATTTTTAGACATATGGGTGGTTTCTATTTTTAGACTGCCAGGCTAAAAATAGATATGTCGAATATTATTAGCTCTTAATAATATTTGGACTATAAACATTATATTATTCTCTTGAAGCACTTCAGTTTGATGCCTGGATATGGCACATGCAGCTGCCAGAAGGAAATACGCTTTTCCTAGGGTTTAAGTGGAGCTATTGCATGGATACTTCAGTTAGAACTCATGTGACAGAGTTTGGTGGAGTTGATTGAGGAAGTTAGTGGAGTTGTATTCGGTTTAACTAATCTAAACATAGTTGAGCTATTTGTATTCAGTTTAACTAATTGATACAATTAGTGAGAGTGGTGTGAATTAATTATTAATTAATTCACTAATTATAAACTCATAAATCAACTAAAGAATGCATCAGTTAACTTCAGTGCATGGACAGTTTCAGTGGAGACCAGTGCAGAAATAGGTGAAAGAGCAGGTTAACTATCGGTTGTGACTATACTATTGCTATTTGCAACACACAGATAGGTGGAGTAATCAATGAGGATTGTGCAGTTCAATCCAGGTGGTTTATCTATATAAAGAGACCATCCCATAGCATTGAAACACACAATTCAGGTTGGCTATCAAGTGGCTAAAGGTTGGAGCATGAGTTTTTGCTAGATCTAGCTTGATAGTGTGTAGCAAGGGAGGTAGTGCATGAGAGCTTGCAAAGAGCTTTGTACTATGATTGTTACATGATCTCCATGACATGTACAATATACAGATAGTTGGGGGTTTTCAGCTTTAAGCTTTCCCATGAAATACTGTGTTCATATGTGTGAATTTTTATGGCTTTAATGTGTGCATGCAATTGATTTTATTTCCGCATGTGATGATCAATGGTAGAAGATATTATGTATTATGCATGAAGCTAAAATAGTGTGTGATCAGGAGAATCTCGGTGGATAACATATCAGTTATTCAAATTTCTACAAGATATCTTTTTTAGTATTGGATAACTCTTAATCAGTCAGTCATCATTGAACATATTTACTCACTCATTGATAAGATTTGTACATATTCAACTTAGCAGCATATACAGTATTCAAGCAACCCAGATCTACATGAAGAGTTCATTGACAGACAACATAAATATAAAAACAATAAACATGTATCTCTATAGTTAGCTTTAGAAAACCCTGATTTCCATATGCACTTTTTCTGAGACAAAGCCACGTATATGCGCTCTTTTACCAAGATGAACTAGCGTATAGATTAGTTAATATTAAATTTTCAGAATGTTTCAGATCTATAGAATTACCTATATTTCTTCAAGTATATATTCATTTCAGGTCTAGAGATCTTGATCCATAATTTTATCCAAGGGTGCATCATAGGTTCAGATTTACCAATAAAATAGTGTTCATCCCATGCAGATATACTTCAGAGAGAAGTATCCAGTAACTGCCCTTCCACATGCACACCCTTGCACTATGATCTTCCTCTCCTTATATATGATTATCCTTTATCAATACCATGAGACAAAACCACACAAGTGTCAATGGTATTCTCGGAAGAAATAAAATAGTTGATACAACACTCAATATTGTGGGACAGTACCATGGTAATGCCCCTTGGTATCATAATTTTAGAGCGCAAAAGGCATATGCAACTTTTCTTCTTCGTACTCACGTGCACACATGACTTCTCTTCATCTAAACTGCGTATATACTAATTCTTCATGTATACGTGGGTTGCCTATATACCAAGTAGAATATACATTGCCTTCATATGCAGGTTACTTTCATCAAACCTGCGTATACATTGAGAAATATTTCTTGTTTCATTTTTATGGCACTTATTGGAATTCCTTTCTCTGTCACATCTGAACTGACCTGTATAAAAATAATTTTTACATCTTTAACAAATAGGTTTCTATCAAAAGGCAACTCATCAAGTAGGTTTCCATCCAGGACAACTTCATCAAGCAGGTTGCCATCAAGGACAACATATTGCATCATATTTCCAACAATCTCCCCCTTTGGACTTGATGGCAACCATGATGGTGTTTGATCACCACAACAGATAGATAAATTAATCATAACCTTTATTCAAACATCAAAATACTCTCCCCCTTTGACATCAAGGGAAAAGGGCAGATCAATACTGAAATAAGGTTTCTCTTTCCTTATAGAAAGAAGAGCTCTGCAGATCTGATGTGCACTGTATTGACCATGCTCCCCCTGAGTTCATGTATGTATCTATATCAACTATTAAAATGCATTTCTTCTTCAAGTTCTTCTTATGTTTGTCATTTTGACCCAATATGATATCTCTTTCAACTATTAGAATGCATAATTTCTTCGTCATGTTCTTCTTATGTTTTTCATTTTGACATTTCTCCCACAAGTTCCTATGATTTTAGGTGTAGGTGTTGTATATATTTTTTGAAATTGGTTAATATCGTAAGAGATGCCCAAACTCATTATTCTTAGAGATGCCCAAACTCATTATTCTTAAAGTTGCTTTCAAAATTTCTACTCGAAAACATTATGGCCATCATATTTTTACTTCAAATCCTGGTGGCACCGTATTACTAATATTGTTCAAAAAGTTTATGTCCACGAATACCTCCCTGTATACAAATTTTAAAAATCTAACTGATTATATTGTTTTTGTACTAGATCAGTGTCGGTGGTTTTAAGTTCACCATAAAAATTATTAGTTTTTGGTTGATTTGATTGTGTAGTATTAAAGGATTCACAATAATTATGAAACAATCATTACGGACGGTAAAGAAGTAATGGTAAAGAATTTAATACAATGTATGTATTTAATTTGGTTAAATTTAAAAGGAATTAAAATAATGTTTATTTATATATAATTCTTTTTAGTAATAATTGGCCTGTTTTGTGCCTCATTTCTAGTAAATTCAAACGGCTATCGCTATTCACATACACCAATTATTTAGTTGAGGAATTTTAACATAGAGCTTTCTACATTACATTTTTCCAAGCTTGCGAAATAAATTTAAGAATATGATTAGGTCATTGTTATTATTTCTTAAGAATATGTGTGTCTTAATTTTTTTTTCTAGTTGGTTTTCATGTGTCTTTGGTTGTGGGTTGATTTACTAGTTCCTGGAAGCCTTTTTTGGAAAAATGTTTTAGAAGCCCTGTAACAACTTGGGTTGAGTTACTAGTCCTAAAAGCATTGGTTGGACAAATTCTCTAGAATCCCTTGGTGGGTTGAGTTATTAGTCCTAGAAGCATTGGTTGGAACAAATGTTATGGAGCCCTATACATCTTCGGTAGAGAAAACTTTGGTTATGGTTAGCGATGTATGATCATGAGGTGGAATCATTGGTTGAGGGTTGAGGTTGTTGGCCTCTAGAATCTCTAGTTTGGTTTTCATTGATGTATTTTATGATATCCCACATTCATGCTTGGAATGTGGCACGGGGGTGACTAGTTGAAAGAAATATTTGGTTCAGCCTAGTCTATGGTTGGGTGGTTTGTGGAAGTCCCATACTTGGTCGGTCTATGAAATCGTCAATAAAAACTCTTTCTTCTTGGTATTTTACTGGTAATTGGTTTATATGTGGTTTTTATTGCTATTATACCCTTGATATATATTTTTTTTATATGATGGTTATGACTGAGATTTATGACAGTGATAATGTATGCCTCTCATCATGTTTTGGTTAAACATTGAATATACAATGAATCTATGGATTAATAGATGGTAATGTAGTCATTTTGATGAGGCATCAATGCTTCTTAGTGATTCTCAGATAAGTCGGAGACCTCTATGCTCAGATCTGATGTTTAGCCCTGTATATTACATATTCGTGACATGTTTTACGAAATATCTGTCATGGTTAGTAGGGGTCCAGTCAGGTGCTTGTTAAATTAATTTAATTTGTATCATTATTCTGAATTTATCTTTCATTCTTTGAAGTGTCGTGGAATTCTGGGTATTGACCTGGGTCCTAGCCCTAAAATTTAATCATAAATCCCACAATTTCTAGCATACAACTGGTAGAAAAAGGTTGCAATTGCACTCATGCAGGATCATCAGAGTGACTGGGGATCTCAGTCACTTGGAGGGCTTGCAAAGGGAGTGAATAGGGGATTAATGCAGCAAAATGCTAGTTTGTCTCAAGGGCTAGTCACCTGGAAGGTTTGGATGGCTCCTGGGGATTCAGTTGCAAGTTTATAAGTTCTATGCTATTGTGTCTCGTTAGTTCCTCTTCCTTAACTAACACATAGGGAGTTGAATCATATCATAATAAATCTTCATCATATGTTTACTCTGGTTGGTCATTTACTTTGGTAGATGTGGGAGGAGGGTGTTAAAGAGTGGTATCAGAGTATGGTTCATCCCTCGGACTAGATGGGAGGTGTGTTGGTCATGCAATCATGTTGGTTGCATATGCGTTCCTTATGCTTGTGGTCTATGTGCTTGTTGCATATGCACGGTTTTGGTCATGGTTGTAGTGATATCACCATGTGAAGGTTGATGATGTTGTTGTGGAATGGGGTCTCATGAGTGTACGAATAGTTATGCATTGTTTATGCATGTGAAGTGCTTACATGGTTCCAAGTGTATATTTGTATGGTTTTCATATTCATGCAAGACGTCATGTTATGTGATTGATATGCTCGTGCATTGACGACTTGAATATGGCTAGAATGATGTGCATATGTTGTTTTATCTATATGCTACATATTTACATGTTGTTGTGATTATGTTTATACATGTATTGCATTGATTGGTTGATATTTCAGGATATATCCCCCCGAATGATGCTAAGGTATGTTGGTTTGTTTATGATTTGGTTTAGCCAACATAATATTCCTTACAGGAAAGAGATCAAGATAACTAGAAAAATCGTAGACTACAAATATTCTCCTTATGAATTAGATGAGTAGAATGATGTTGGGAATTCTTATGACTTAGCAAACACATTAAGGAGTTTGAAGGAAGAAATAAGAAGTTGCAGAGTAGATAATGATAGAATCATACATGCACAAGAGAAACAAGCAGAGGTTAATGCAGTAATTCTCCAGAGTTTTTCAAAATTGCATAGACAAGGACCACTTTGAATCAACTATAGACAACGGGATGGGACTAACAGGGCATATGGTAGTAGGTCTCATGGTTGTCACAGATCGTATAGAGAGGACACAATTAGAGATGGCAGGTTCTTGGACACTCCTGATAGGAGAGGTTATAGACACATGTACTATTCTATTTCTAGTTCTGACATGCACTGTGATCATCTTCATTATCATCCTTAAAGGAAAAGTGAGAGGGGATATTTTCTAGATGAGTTTAAGAAAGAAAATACACCTACATTTGATGGAGAGATGAAGAAATCATAGGATGTAGAAGCATGGTTTCTTGGAATGAATAAGTTCTTCAGGATACATGATTACTCGGAGAACATGAAGGCCAAAATAACTACCTTCAGTCTTAAAGGTAAAGTAGATGTCTGGTGGGAAGATGTAAGGAACGTCATAGATATTCATGAAGAGGAGTTGACTTGGACTGAATTCGAGAGACTATTGAGGAAGAAGTATCTATCGAAGATATACTTTGACGACAGTGAAAAAGAGTTTTATGAGTTAAATATGGGCTCTTTGACCAATGAGGAGTAAAATAGAATATTTTTTGATTGGTTTAGGTATGTGCCTTACCTCAAGGAGGAGAAGGCCAAGGTTCAATTATTTATCAATGAGTTTATGATAGCATTCAAATACAGGATTGAGTTTGATGAGCCTAGGTCATTGGAGTAGGCCATCTGGAAACTAAATCATTGTTATGAGCAATCAAAGTGTAGATCTAAGAATAAGCATGATTGGAAAGGTAATGATAAGAATAAAGGGAAATGGGATAAGAATCGGGAAAGGCCTCGGGACACATGTAATAAATAGAATTCAATGTCACACAATAAGTTCAATGCATCTGAAAAATGTCATGGATTTCAGTTTGAGGAGCAGAACAAGGGTGCAGGCTAAATGCCTATACAATGTTGGACTTGTGGCAAAGATCATCGCATGAGAGATTTTCCACAACGTCATTGTAGTGGACCATAGATTTACAATGATCAGGAGGCACACACTATTAGGGATGTTGGACAGAGTGTTCCTTGGATGTATGCAACGTTCGATAACATGCAAGTAGATCACGAAGATTCTATTATCGATATGGATGGTAAGCTTTGTGATCAAGGTGTTTCTATTTTGATTAACCCTGGATCTAATTATAGTTAGGTTAATCTTGACTTGGTGGATAAGTGTGGTTTCAATAAAGAAGTGCATGCAGATTATTTTTTAGTGCAGTTAGCTTTAAGTACCAAGAAGATATTTCAATAGTAGGTAAGAGCTTGTACATTTGACTTGATGGCATGCCTACCTCAACACATTTGAATGTATTATCGTTGGGATCATATAGCATGATTTTGGGTATGCAGTGGTTGTATCTTCATAAGACCAAGATGCATTGTTATGACAAGGATATTGAGTGCTTGGATGACAATGGAGAACAAATAATTTTGTGGGGAAAAGGCAATGGCGAAGGCTTTGGAAAGGCATGAGGCATTAATTGTAATTTTATTTATGAAAATAATAGAAAATAGGATAAAATGAAGGTGAAAGCTCACAGGTTGCATGTGTGGAGGAAAATTAAGGAAAATAATAAAAAATGAAGAAAATACAGGCCTCATTGATGTAAAAAGATTTCAAGGATCATTTGGAAAGATTTTTTTTCTCATGCTTTTGCTCGCACTTATGGCTCTCATTCGATTCTCTCTCTCTCTCTCTCTCATAATCTTTGATACTTAGAGTTTTCTTGCAGCACTCTTAAAGGAGTGTGGCATACTTGGTAGTTGGTGATTTGGAGCAAGAAGGAAAAGAAAGTGAAGGAAGGAGCAAGAGGGCATTGTTATCAGCAGCTACAATAAGTTTTATTTCTAGGTACAGAGCTACATGTATGTTTTCCTAACTAGTTTTGGTATGCATGGTGTATGCATGTATTTTCTTGGTCATGATCTGTCATTGGCATGGAGGATTGTCAGGATTGAAAATGTATTTTCCTAGCCTTGCCATTTCCTGGATAACCATGGTGTTTTGAGTTCATTTTCATTGTTTTTTTTTTGTTTGGTTCTCATGATTCCTTTATTTATGGGTTGAGTTATTAGTTCATGGAGCCTTTTTCGGAAAAACACTTTGGATCTCAGCAAACAGTTGTTGGGTTAAGTTACTAGTCCTGGAGCCTTGGTTGGACAAACGCTCTGGAGCCTAGAAAAAACTGGGGTTGAGTTACTAGCCCTAGATCCTTAGCTGGAAAAAATACTTTTGAGCCTTAGACAACTTGGGTAGATATCAATCTAGTGATGGTTGTGATGTGTGACCATGAGGTGGAACCACTGGTTGAGGGTTGAGGTGATTTGGCCTCTAGAAGCTTGGTTTGGTTTTGATGGATTACTTTTATGAGATCCCATATTCATGCTTGGAATATGGTATAGAGGTGAATTTATAAAGAGAGATTTGGCTCAGGCATGTCTATGGTTGGCTAGAACATGGAAGTCCCAAACTTGGTTGCATTTTTCTTATGGTAATAAAAGCTATTTTTCCCTTGTATTGATAGGTAAATAGGTTTGTTATTATATGGCTTATATGGTTTTTATATGCTTTTCATTTCTATTTCTTATATGGTGGTTATGACTGAGTTTTATGATGCTGATGAAGTATGGCTCTCATCATGTTTTGATTCTTAATTGAATGAATAATGTATCTATGCCTAAATAAACTATAATGTAGTTAATGTTATGCAGCAATAAGGCTTCTTAAAGATTCCTAGATAAGTATGAGATGCTTATGTGAAAATCTGTTATTTAAACTTGTATATTACATATTTGTGACATGTTTGACGAAATGCATGTCATGGCTAGTAGGGGTCAAGTCAAGCCCTTGTTCAAGAGTTTTCTTATGCATCATTGTTTCGTTGTTTTATTTCATTTCTGAGATTTTCATTGAGTTTTGGGCAATGGCATGGACTCTAGGCTTCAAAATATGCCTTAAATATCGTGGATGCAGGCATCAGTCTCACCAATTGATTCCCTAGACATATGCATGCCTATGTCATGGGAGAGTCCAGAGCCTCCTAGGCTCACCCATGCCTATATTATGGGAGCGTTCAAGGGTTAAGTGGGTTAGAAACTTAGTGGGATCCAGGGGCTAGTTACCTGAGTGGTTGCTATGGTTCCTAGGAGTCTTCTTGTTGATCTAGAAGCTCTGTATGATGTGTTTCTACCGATTCCACTTCCTTAAGGTGCCCTTCCTCCCTCCCACCTCTTAGTATTGCTTAATCCAAACATTTTGTGCTACGCTTATGATACTTGGTCACTTAATGAAATTGTTGTGGAAACCCCATATATTTGTAACACCTAGTCTGTTGTAGCTCACTTTTCGCTTGTAGGTACTATAGTAGTTGGTGCTCTATGTAGATTAATATCTCCTTTCACATCAGAGAGTGCTTCCACTTCTTCATAGATTGCACTAGGGTATAAATCTCCTTTCCATAGGTAGGGTAGTGTTTATAGTTTTGGATACCACCATCATACAAGGGGCCTCCCCAATGTGATGTCCTAATTAGACCTCACACCATTTTGAGTAGGAACCCCATCCATAATATAGGCTTGGCCACCATAACAGTAATTTTCATCTTGGTTTCAAAGAATAACATAAGAGAATATATACATATACCTTGAACAAGAAAGTTGATATCGTGAAACATCTATTGCGATTTGTAAAAGGAGACCTTCATGAGAGGTAGATGAGAGTGATTCTTTGGAAGGAACTAATAATATTAACTTAAGAGAGACACATGAAAGCATCAAAATATTTGTTTTCAAAATATTTCACATAACGATTATTAAAGTGAATACAACACACATTCAACAATATAAGTGCCAAATCCAATGACATATTTTAATTTCTCAAGTACATATGAACACAACATATATTGTAAATATCCCAAGAATAATCCTACAACATTTGTTATACATGCATGAAAATGTGTTGGATCATTGAATTTCAATAAGGTGAAAAATCCAAGTACATAGTTACAATGATTGGGCACTAGTTCGAGTAGTAGAACATTAAGTCACTTATTTCTTCTCTAAAGAACATTTTTTCTATCCTATTCCAAGTAGAGAATTGAATACTAGCTCTCCAAATCTTAAGCCTCCAAAATCCTTTTCCTTGATTTATGAGGTTGCTTTTATAACAAGGGGAATGAACTTTCATATCCCCATTTATCTTGAGTTACACTCATGACTCTTGGACTTATATTATGACCTTTGGAATTGTATGCAACTCTTAAACTTGTAAATTAATTTTGGACTTATCTATATGACTTTTGGAGTTCTCCTAAAGACATTTTTTCCCTATATAACTGAGTGGCTTTTCATATTCCACATATGAATTTTGGACTTCACACATTACATTTTGTCATTTTCCTTGAATATACATCAGTGCATTCCACATGGTGATGTGTCTGACACATGGACACATATTGACCATTACGATGGCACATGTAGAAGTTACAACTTAATAATGGTGACATGGAATTCATGATCAGGTGGAAATTCCAAGTTGTTTTCATTCATGCTTTATCTTTCATTCTTGATGGTAGATATGATTTATGATTCATCTTAATGAAGGTTCCACTTTTTTCTTTTCCTTCACCGTTGAAAGGGTCTTTGATCAATATTAGAATCCTCTAAGTCATCATGCAATGTCTCCTTTTTGTCTTGTTCCATCATCTGCTTCATATCCCCATGATAACTCTATTTTTTCGTCTTCTTCACATGTGTTTCTTTATGCTTTCTTCTTCCTATATGCTTTGATAATTACCTTGTCATGTTAGGAAGGTAATCCTACCAATGAAAATAATTCATGACAAAGTGAAATCAGTCTCAAAAACTTATACTCTATCACTACCTAGCTCATGGAATGATCATCTCACGATAGCCCTCTAAGATGGTTGAAATAAGGAGGATTGTTTAGGAAGGAACAGTAAAACTCACCAGTGGATTAGGAAGGCTCCACTATAATTTTTTATTGTGTTTAAGGTAGTGAAAGGTCAAATATCACAAGAGGCCTTCAAGGTGCAATTGTTTTCTCAAGGAAGAGAGAGAGAGAACTCAAGGGTGCAAGGAGTAGATCTGAAGCACGAAGGAGAATCATTCATTGGTTCAGGGTGCGATTGTGTGCTCAAGGGACAAAGGAGGGTGCAAGGGTGCACATTTAATAAATAAGGGATCAATATTCAAGCCTTCCCAGTGATATTATGTGCTCAAGGGGGACTAGGATGGTTAAATTCTTCAAGTCGAAGGAGTGCACTCAAATGAAAGCTTCAGGTTTCGTTACTGTGCCATGCGCCCTAAGCGAAGAGAGAAGAGTGAAGTACTAATGCTTGAAGAGTGTGTCATGCACCCTAAGGGAAGGATGAAGTCTTTTTCTTTCAAGATTGCACCATGCGTCCCAAGGGAAGGATGAAGGCTTCGTGCTTCAAGAGTGCGTCGTGTGCTATTTTTCAAGGGACAAAGGATTTTTTGTTTTGAGAAGTGTGATTCACTATTCTGAATTGTGCTTCATTGTTCTGAGGTTCACTTAATTTTTTTGAAGTATTATTTCTTCTTTTGATGTGTGATTTTGAAGGGAGAGAAGGTCCTTGTTCTTCTAAATTGTGCTTTTCATTAAGGGAGGCAGAAAAAGGCTAGGTCACTTATCCTAGGAAGTACTAATATACTGTGAGAGGGAGGAGACCTTAGAAAATACTTAGCGAAAAATTATGGGAGGAAAAGATACATCAATTAGGATCATGAATAATATGTTCTCATCACCTAGTAAGAGGGCTAATGCATTTTATAAATTGAACTGAGTAGGAGGACCAAGAACAACTCTCAAAATGGCCAAGTGGGGGACCAACAGAGTAGGATAAATAAATGCATACTAATACAACTCAAACATGGAATGCACACATGAATTCCATCAATAAAATCTAAAGGAATGCATAGGACTCATGAAAAACAGTAGCACCTTAAAACCGCATCAAGTTGACACCTATTTCTATGTGCAATAGTTGAAATGAGACATTGCAACACTTAGAACACAAGTTATGACAAAAGTGTCGACTGAGACCAAAAGGTGCGGTAAGCTATAGAAATATTTCTATCACATATTCTAATGATATGTAGTACAATATAATGCAGAAGAGTGTACCCTGACTATATTTGGTGACGCGCGAATGTGTGACACATATAGGAGTGAAAACAACAAAAGTGACACCTACGATAGGAGGAAAACATGAAGACAACACTTGCAAAATGTGAATGACCTTGAAAGTGACACATTCCAAAGAATATATAACATTAAAATGACACTTGTTAAAGTGAAAGAGATAAAAGGAAAAAATCCTGAACGTAAAAGTGAAACTTGGGAAAGAGAAATCGTGCAAAAGCGATAATTATGAAAACTCACAGAAATAAAAGTAAAAAAATAACAGAGTGAGGGAGACTATCAATTGAAAGTGCATACTAAATTTTAACATGACTTGAAAATTTCATCTGTGCCATCTTGATGGATAGTGTTATGCTACTCGAGCTTGTATAAAGGAAGTGTGTTTCATGAATTCATTACGGATTAGGCATGTGTGAGCAAGTGACTTGGAAGTTAAAAATTTGAGAAGAAGATTGAAATGATTTACAAAAAATAAATAAACCATGAGGTAACTGTAGAGTGATAAATTGTCAGATCCTTAGTAGGCTCAAAAATTCAAGTGTGGGAAATTTTTTTGAGGGCGTGGATCACAACATCAACACTTGGAACCACATTGGTAGAACTCTAGTAGCTATTTTTAGGTTTAATTCTCTAAGTGAAACATATCATTCATTCATTAAGTATCAATTTACTGTACAGATTACCCTGTTTTTTCTACTTATCTCGGTTAAATATGCATTCCCCTCTATTCTTTTCTCAGATTAAAACACATTAATATAATACTAGTAATTCCTCAATTGTTTTGATAAGGGAAAAGGATATTAAACATTTTTTTAATTACATTCCCCAGTTTTTCAACGTTTCCAATGAGCCTAATAAGTACCTTGGTAGAGTGACCTTAGGGGAACACAAACATCACTTCACTACTATTAGGAATCGACAATACCCTGATAAAGTTGATTGTTTCACCTCTCTATGTAGGAAACATTTCTATTCTTTCACACACTATTTATTTTATTTACAGAACTATGTGTATGCACTTATTTATTTACCATGTCATAAAATGGAGCTTGAATTATTGAGATCAGGATAGGTTGTTCCTTGTTTTAAGGGAATTAAAACACACATGCTCATTTTAAAGTTTTTCTCCTTTCACTTCTCTACTTGGTCAAGTCGATAGGTCGAAACACCATTCAATACAAGGTTGAGTCGAGAATAAGGTCCTTATAGAAATATGAGCTTCATAGTTTGGCCAAAGGCTTTCCATATGGAAAAAATCTTATTTTCCATTCAAACATCATTGAATTTAAAGATATATAAGCCCAAGATAGAGAAGAGGTAACATATTAACCAAGCATTTTTCGTCATCACAATTTCCCTTTTCAAATTTTCCACATCATTTTATGAGCCAAAGGAGCATCTTTCATGAAAATCCTTATTAAACATGACACAAAGGAAAATACATGACAAATCAAAGAGACAAGTTGAAAATAAAAATGACATGTAAAGCAACATGTGTAATAGAGAATAAGAAAACAAAACTCATGCAGAGACTAGATGGAGAGTTGGACCAAGGGTGGGTGAAATTCAAGGGAAGCTAAATGCAACTAGACCTACTCCTAACCTAACAAGCTATAAGGTCTGGGAAAGTGTAATTAAATTTCCAATGAAGCCACCATTGTTTCAAACCTGTAATCACAAAGATAGATGCAATTAAAACCAATATATAATAATGTGCAATAGAAAAGATAGAAGCTTGGACATTTTTCCCAAAACGTAAAAGGTCTTTATTAAAAGAATAAATATGTGCCATATCACCTAAATTTACCCAACCTATGAACTTACCTTCTTGATTAAAACCATAATCAAGAAAACCTTTATGGCTCTTTGTGAATTTAGATGCACTTTAGTTGTCTTCCTTAGAAAACATCAAGAGAAATCGAAACTTGTTTCTAGAAAATGTGCTTGATAAGAAAGATTCCTCTAATTAATTATAGATAAAATCATAAAATTCAAAACAAACCTCTTGAATATCCTGAAATTCTTCGGAGAAATAATTTTCAATTAACAACATGGAATCGGGATGAGAATCTTGTGAGGGAAACTAAATATGATCGTATTTGGAAATCTTTTCAAGATAGTGAGAGCCTGACATAACAATCAATGGAGGCTGAAGTGCCTCAACTACTTGACAAGTATCTGAAAACTGTGATGATAGACCATAAATTACAATTGGTGTAAAACAACCATCCTCAGGTACACTAGTGGGAAAATGATCAATTGAATGACAATTTTTAAAATAATAACCATGATCATATGGCATGATTAAGGCATAAGATTCTTGTTTATAAGACATCAAATATAGATCAATTTGAATAAATTTACAAATTTTCTGAACAATAGAATCATATTCCCCATATTTTGAATGTGACAAACCATTTACTTATGACAGGTTACAAACTGGACTAACATCATGATCATTAGAAAGGAATGGCAATACTGTAAACACATGAAACCAATCAAGATGTAGTGGATGAAAAATAGGAACTTGATTCAACAAACAACACAAGCATTCATTGACACTGACAGGTATGAATCCTTTAGCCAAGGATAATATTTAGAATGATCAAATTCACAACTTCACTCATCCATGAAAGGTATACATTTGAAACTTGAGTTTTGTGTAAGATATTTACATAAGGAATGATAAATTGAAATAGAATGCTTAATATGATCATAGGAAAAATATTTAAAGCTTGAAAATTTATATCTGAAATATCACACAACTTTCAAGAAGGAATTAACATCCAGTTAAACCATGCAAAGGAATGCATTATGTGAGAATATCCAAATTTGATCTATTTGGGGGGCCTTATGAGAGTGGCGAGAACCTAACATAACCATCAACGAATGTTGAAGTTTCTCGAATTATTCAGGAGTCCCAGAACTTTCAAGAATTATAGAATTTCATTTTGAAAATTAAATCATATCATGCATAGTGTGTGAATATCCACCACTGGTAATTTCAAATATATCACTATGATCCAAATGGTGGCCATCTACATCATCAATTATTTGATTACCTTCTTCTTGATCATGGATAATCTCACTACCTTGTGTCAATTCAAAACCTAACTCATTATATGATGAAAATTTATTACAAATAGAAGAGAATAATGGATAGTGAGGTGAATAGGAACTTCCCATAAGAACATCTTCTTGGACCGTACCAGATTCAAGATCTAAATATTTCAAAACAAAGTTTTTTTGAGAGGCTGAATGATAAAAAGGTTCACCTGAGAAACCATCATCCCATACAATAATGTGTCAAAATCAATAGAATCAAGATTATCCAAGACTTCATATTTATTATTAAAATCAATTCCATTTTATTCATCATCAAGATTTCCATATTCAAAATCGGCCAATAATGGAAGAACATAATCTTGACGTGGAGGATTTTTTAAAGCAAAAGAAAGATCGAAAGAATACTCACTTTCCTGAACCTCTTCCTATGAAGAGTGACTACCTCGCACCTCATCATTATTCGGATTTGGGAGAGCTTGATCAAGCAAATCACAGGGCATCGGATCATGATAAGGCTATGATAGTGGATTACAAGAATCTAAATCATATTCATGACTAGATTTATGAGTGATAATATCATCTAGTGGAATGGAAATATCAATATTCACCATAGGCTTCATGAACTTGGTTCCAAAGTTTCCTCCATTATATTCGAATCATGAAAAGCAGAAGAAGGCTAAGGAAAAGGATTAGGAATTTGATTCCAATATTTCACAACTTGATCAATATGTATAGGCACCATAATTGGTACTAGGAAAGGAGAAGGAAAATGAATAAAATGAATAGTAGGTTCCTCCTCTAAAATTGCAGGTGTATCATAGTTTTTGGAAGTTGGGATAACATGAATATCTGGTAGTTTAGATTCACATTGATTCAAAAGATCTTAACCAAATTTTTAAACTTTTTCTTTAAGAAACCCCAATCCATATATTCTTTGGGAAACTCAAAACATAAGTGAATGATTATATTAGAAAAATCCTCAACTGATTCATTAGGTTCCATTCTAAGATGAATGATTCTTTTATAAACATCACGAAAATCATACCTATCAAAAGCTTGATGAATCTCCTTAATAAATTGATGAAAATAATGGATAGAGGCATATGGTAATGTATGACACCATCAATGAAGAAAAGACATGGAAAATTTCCACAGAGATTGAAATTTTTCTAGGAGATAGGTTAAAAAAAAACTATGGGATTATTATTTGGGAAAGAGAGAGTTAAGATAAGACATTCAAAACAAACTCAATGTGCACATGTTGTCATCTGGCCATCCTTCTAGCACCAAACTGTTGACGGTGTTGGATACCACCAGCATACAAGGGATATCCTTGATTTGAAGTTCCAATTATACCTCACACCATTAGAAGTAGGAGCCCCATCTAGAATATATGCCCGACCACCATAACTATAATGTTCGTCTTGGTTCCAATATACAACATAAGAGATTATATACATAGATATTGAATAAACAAGTAAGTTGACATTCTGAAACACTAATTGCAATGTGTAAAAGGGTATTCACAAGCGGGGGACAAGAGTGATTCTCTGGAAGGAAGTAATAGTGCTAACCTAAGAGAGAGATAGAATATCATGAAAATATTTGTTAGAAAAATAGTTGACATAACTATTATTAAAGAAAATACAACACACATTCAACAAGATTGGTACCAAATACACCAAAATAGTTCAATTTCTGTAGTACATATGAACACAACATATACCATAAACATCCCAAGAATAGTCCTAAAACAATTATGATACATGCATGAAAATGTGTTGCCTCATTGAATTTCAATTGGGTGAAATATCCATGTACATAGTTACAATGATGAGGCACTAGTTCTAGTAGTGGAATATTAAGTCACTTCTTGTGTCTCCAAATAATAGTTTTTCTCTCCTATTCCAAGTAGAGAATCTAAGAATAAATCTCCAAATATTAAGCTTCCAAATTCCCTTTCCTTCAGTTATGAGGTTGCTTTTATAACGGTTGGTAATATGATGCAATGTGTTGTCCTTGATGGAAACCTACTTGATGAAGTTGTCCTTGATGGAAACTGTCTTGATGAGCTATATTTGATAGAAACCTATTTGTTAATGATGTATCTACAGATCAATACAGAAGTAGTAGAAGAAAGAAATTCCAGTAAGTGTTAGAGTAATGATGAAAAAATTATGTCACAAAGCATACGCGGGTTTATAAAGGAGAAATGGTGTATATACGTGGAAAAGTACGTGCCAAGTAGCGTATGCCTATTTGCGCTCTAAATTTATAAAATGAAGGGACATTACCATAGTTTTGACACATTGTATTGAGCGCTGGATTATCTATTTGATCCCATCCAGGAATACCATTAGCAGTTCAGTGGTTTTGACTCATGGTATTGATAAAGGTTAAAACTATTTAAGGAGAAGAAGATCATATTGCAAGGTGTGCGTGAGTAAGGGTTGTTGATGAATAAATATCTCTAAGGAATATCTGCATGGATGAACTCTGTTCTTAATTGATACATCTGAATATATGATGCACCAATGGATCTGATGATGGTTCAATATCTCTAGATCTAATGATGATGAATCTCTAAGATGATCTGCAGAAGAAGAAATGGTGAAGATATGGCGAAAAGTCTGCTGAAGGTAATGAAGAAATCTGGGTAACTGTATAGATCTAGTCTATTTTGAAAAGTTTTCCATTTACATATCTATACGCTATTTTGTCTCGGCAAAAGCACGTGTATACGTGGGTTTTGTTAATGAAAAGTGCATATAGGGTTTTTCTGAAAAATAAAATACACAGATGTATACGTGAATTGGTGTGCAGGAAAGCACGTATGTACGCGGCTTCAACAAATAAAAGTAGCGTATGCTATTTGAATTAATGAATTTCAGAGTTGAGTTTGTATCTGCATATCTATTATGAAGTCTGGGTTATCTCTAATATTCTGGTTGCAGCGGTCTCACTGTTCTATTTGAAGTTTTGGGAAAACTATGTTGGTTGATGATAAGTGAAGGGTTGTGTTGAAGCTGTTTGATCCAGTATGAAAATTGATGAAACGTGGTCTACAGTCGGTCTGAAGGTTGAAGCCTTCCGTATGGAAGTAGAAGCTTTTAGCCAGTAGAAGCTGGTGTTGGAATCAGGGGGTCAAAGCTCCCTTCCAGGAGAGGCTGGTAAACGACTTCAAGGGGTTGGAGCTCCCTTCCAGTTGCAGCTGGAAAACGAGAGAAGGTTGCAGCCTTCTGTAGGTAGAAGCCTGCGTACTAATATCAGTATGCATCAGTACTATGTTGTAAAAGGTTTTCTAGATAATAAATATTGAAGATAGATACGACAGCAGTGGTGGTTTTCTCCCGAATTGGGTTTCCAACTTAAATCCTGGTGTTCATGTGTGTTGCTTATGTGTGATGATTTATTCTGTTCTTACTGCACATGCTTACTGCTTATCTGATGAATGAATGATGAATTGATCTAAGTAAAGAATTACATGCATAGTTTTATCTCTGGTAATATGCAAGTTTTCTTGAGGATATTCGTGTTTATACACGAGTTGGGTTCATTAAAGTACCGTATGGGTTTCAGAGAAAGAAAAATTAATAATTATTTAGTCAGATCTAAATACTGATTCACCCCCCCCCCCTCTCGGTATTTTTCCCAACAATTGGGATCAGAGCAGGTCCTTCTGGAAAAATCTTAACCGCTAGAAGGAAGATCAATCAAGATGAGCAATCAATATGGAACAACATCTATCAGGCCTCCACTCTTCAACGGTAAAAATTTAATCTTCTGGAAAACAAGGATGAGATCCTATCTTCAGTCTCTGGGAGAAAATGTATGGGCTATTGTTGAAGGAGGATATCAATATCCAGTCGCAACACCAGCAGATCCAACGGAAAGAAAGAATTATGAAACAAATGCAAAGGTGGTCAATGCTCTATTGGGAAGTCTAACTGAATTAGAATTTGTCAAAGTCATGCAGCTAGACTCAGCCAAGGCAATATGGGACAAAATCATTCTAAGTTATGAAGGTGATGCAAAGGTAAAAAGTGCTAAACTCCAAACTCTCAGAATTGAATATGAGAATCTAAAAATGCATAATGAGGAGAGCATTGCCAATTTATTTTTACGCCTTGATGATATTGTAAATCCTATGAGAAATCTGGGAGAAACAATATCCAAATCTACTTTGGTTGAGAAAGTTTTAAGATCTCTAACGGTAAATTTTGAGTCAAAAGTTTCAGCGCTTGAAGAAAATCAGGATCTTAAAAATCTTATTGTGGTACAACTTCATGGCATACTAACTGCATGTGAAATGAGAAGAGGAGGATCGTCTGAAGTCAAAGAAGTTGTCTTTAGAACTGCTACAAATGGGAAAGAAGTACAAGAGACAGAAGGATCAGGGTATATCTCAGAAGAAGATGAGACAAATTTTGTAAAGAAACTTCAACTTGGCATAGGACGGTTCAGAGGTAAGTTTCCTTTCAAATGTTTTTCTTGTGGAAGAGTTGGTCACTATGTTGCTAAGTGTCCTCATAAAGAAACACATGAAAAAGGGAAGGAAGTAGCAAGAAGGAATAAAAATCGGTCTAGCACTAGAAAAAGTTACTATACTCATGAAGACAGTGATGGGTTATCTGACAGTGAGGAAGAATGTGAACAAGATCTTAGACTTCTCATGGCATTGAAAGAATCTAGAGAAGAAAAAGGCCATTCTTGGATGCTCTAGAGGACAATGATTTTCTTGATGAACTCAATCAACTAAAAATATGCTTAGAAGAAAGTAAAATATGCTTAGAAGAAAGTAAAATATCCATAGAAACTCTGAAAAAACAGCTTGAAGAAAAGGAGAAACACAATGAGAAATTAGAATGTGAAGTAGTACGGCTAAGAAAAGAAATTGAGAAAGTGAAGACTTTGAATCTTAGATTTGCTAAAGGATCTGAAACCTTAGATGATATTATTAAGGTACAGCATTCTCCTTTTATAAAGACAGGTCTTGGGTATATTGGAGAATCTTCTCAGACTTCAGCACCAAATTATCTAAAAGCAGCTACTGCCAGTATACAACATTCTACCACTCAGCAAGGGAATAAAGATCCTTCACAGGTAAAGCAGGACCAACACAATTCAAAGAATGCTAACAAGAATACCTTACAAAGAAACACCAACCAACAGGTAAATTCAAATAGAATATTTCATGATCGCAGAAATTTCTACTTCAATGGACAATGTTTCTCATGTCACAATTTTGGTCATAAAGTTGTTCAATGTGTTTCATATAAAACCATCATGACAAGAGAAGCAAGAAAGAAAAGGATTGATATTGGAACAAAGAAGAATACCTATAACAACTTTTTTCCTCTTCAAAATGAAGTTGACTGTGCTTATTGCAATAACTTTGGCCATGAAGAATCTAAATGCAGGAACAAAATCCAGCCAAAAGAACATTTTCCTTCAAGTTCCAAAGTGTGGAAAAAGAAGGAACTACAGGTTGAGCACTATAATACTTCTCTTACTTTCACTGGAGAGAGTGAATATAACTAATAAAACATTGATATGTGATGTCAAGCCTACATGATGTATGTGACAAAACAGAACTTTGCATATATATTCATAGTTGAGTAAATTAATTATTACTTTGTTTTGATAACCTATCATTATAGTAATCTATTTTTCAAAGAAAAGCTCGAAGTAACAATGCCATGTATGTGGATGGATTGGGAAGACAACTATTGAGTGTAAGTCAAATGTGTGATCAAGGAACTGAAGTTGTCTTTAGTTCAAAATAATGTGTGGTACGTGATCTTGATACAGGTAAAACAATTATAAAAGGAAACAGGACTCCAAGCAACCTGTATGTATTGAAGAACTGCAAAGAATAATGTTACTTGAGTAAATCTTCAGAAAACTGGCTATGGCATAGAAGGTTGGGGCATCTGAGCTTCTCTCAAAGCAATAAATCAAGCAGAATCAAATCTGTTCATGATCTTCCCAATATTACTCTACCTGAAAGTATCATATGCAAATCTTTCCAATTCGGTAAGCAAACCAGAGTGCAATTTAATGCCAAGAAAGGATCATCAGGTAAGCCTCTTGAACTGATTCATACTGACATATGTGGACCTATGAGGAAAAATTCACCACGTGGTGAACAATACTATATCTTGTTTATTGATAATTTCTCTAGAATGTGTTGGATTGGGTTGATTAAACACAAAGATGAAGCATTTGAGAAATTTCAGATCTTCAAAGCACTTGTTGAAAATGAATTAGATCTAAAAATCAAGTGTCTTAGATCTGATCGAGGAGGAGAATATACATCAGATGAATTCCTTGAATTTTGTGAACAACATGGCATAAAAAGACAGTTTTCTGTAGCTAGCACTCCACAACAAAATGGCGTAGCAGAAAGAATGAATAGAACAGTTCAACAAATGGCTAGAGCTATGCTTGATGATTCCGGAACACCTGACACATTTTGGGGAGAAGCAGCACATACAGCAGTAAACATTCTCAACAAGGCACATGTTTGTGTAAATAGTGATAAAACTCCATATGAACTCTGGTATGGTAATCCTCCCACTATAAAGCATTTTAGAATTTTTGGAAGCAAATGATTTATCAAGAATAATGATGAAAAACTTGGCAAGTTTGAACCCAGAGCAGATGAAGGAATATTTCTTGGTTATTCCTCTAGGAGTAGGGCATATAAATGTTACAATAAAAGACTTCGGAAGATTGTTGAATGTATAGATGTTGTTATTGATGAGTCTCCAGCAGCTCCAAAAGAAGAAAAACAAACAACAAATGAAGACGATGATGATGACATATATCCTTCTACATCAAATAGGAATGATATAGACAATGAACCCAATGAAGAACCCGAAGATGATTTATCTGAAAAAGCTCCATCCAGATATGTTCAAAAGAATAATCCAGAATCTCAAATTTTGGGAGAAAAGGGATCAGGTGTACAAACAAGAAGGACTCTTGTGGGATCTTCTAGCTATCTGGCATTTCTATCCACTATTGAACCACACAATGTCAACCAAGCTAGCAAAGATGAATGTTGGATTCAAGCCATGAATGAAGAGCTTGATCAAATTGAAAAGAATCACACTTGGGAATTAGTACCAAGACCTCATGACAAAAATGTCATTGGAACTAAATGGATATTCAAAAATAAGTTAAATGAGAATGGGAATGTTATAAGAAATAAAGCTAGACTTGTTTGCAAAGGGTATGCTCAACAAGAAGGTATAGACTTTGAAGAAACTTTTGCTCCTGTAGCTAGACTTGAAGCCATAAGAATGTTTCTTGCTTTTTCAAGCTTCCAACAAATCAAAGTTTATCAAATGGATGTTAAATCCGCTTTTCTCAATGGTGATATAGAAGAAGAAGTTTATATAGAACAACCAGAAGGATTCATTTTGGGAAATGATGAAAAACTTGTTTGTAGACTTAAAAAGGCTCTATATGGTCTCAAACAAGTTCCAAGGGCATGGTATTATCGTCTTGACAAATATCTTCATCAACAAGGATTTTCAAAGGGGTCTGCTGATAGTAACTTATACACAAAAATTGAAAATGATAAACTATTGATTGTGGTTGTATATGTTGATGATATCATTTTTGGAAGTAATGAAGAATCTATGAGTCAGAAATTTGCTTCTGTCATGCAGCAATAATTTGAAATGTCTTTACTTGGGGAACTAACATTCTTTCTTGGTTTGCAAGTGCATCAAACTACTGATGGTATATTCTTATCACAAGAAAAATACCTTAAGCAAATTCTGAAGAAGTATGGCATGGAAGAATGCAAACCTATAAGTACACCAATGATAACCGGATGTAATCTCAGTTCTCATGATGATTCTCCCACGGTGAATCAACCAGAATACAGATCTATGATAGGAAGTCTAATTTATCTCACTGGGACTAGACCAGACATTATGCATGCAGTTGGGATTGTTGGACGATTCCAAGCTAATCCAAAAGAGTCTCACCTTCAGGCTGTCAAAAGAATATTCAAATATCTACAAGGAACTCAAGACTTTGGACTACGGTATCCAAAGAATGTTGATCTTACTCTTCATGCTTACACTGATGCAGATTGGGCTGGAAATGTTGATGATTGGAAAAGCACTAGTGGTGGTGCATTCTATATGGGGCCACGGTTAGTATCTTGGTTCAGCAAGAAGAAAAACTCTATTGCCTTATCTACATCAGAAGCAGAATATGTGGCTGCCGCATCATGTTGCACTCAACTTCTTTGGATGATGCAAACCTTACAAGATTTGAACGAAGGTGTGTTCATCATTGATAAGGATATATATCAATACTGTTAGCATATTATGCATTCAATGACCAAGCACATTTCCACCAAGTATCACTTCTTACGTGAACAAGTGCTTGAGAAAAAGGTGAAGTTGGAGTATGTTCCCTCCAAAGAACAAGTTGTTGATATATTTACCAAACCTTTGCCCAGGGAAGCATTCGAATATCTCAGACATAAGCTTGGACTAGTCTCTACCATGCAGAGGATCATATTTTATTAAATTCAGAAGATTAAATTGGATACATGGATTTTATGAAGGACAGTCACATATATACGCGAGTTTATACACAGAAAACTGCATATGGGTGGTTGCTGAAAAAATTCTGGGTCAGCATTCTTCAGCACAGTTGCAGTGCTGTTTGGCATCTCTGGTGATGTTTCAGCTCTCATATTTCTATTTCATTCTCTGATATTGGATAAATATGCCTTGACGATTTGCTGTTGAAAGTGTTTAGGATGCACAATCTAAGGGGGAGCTTTGGTCATATGGAAAGGATGCATTGTTGGCATTCTAATTATTTGCTGTGGTCTGATCTCATGCTTGAGATTCTTTGGTCTTGATTATATAAGTCATTTCTATAATTTGATGAAAATGGTCATGTTAAGACCTATGATGTAAAATTGTAATATTCAGTCATATAAGGACTTCTTCATTTTTGTAAACTCACTTGGTTGGGTACTTGAGTCTCATATATAAATCCACTTGGTTGGATCATTTATGTAAGTATAAGTCCTTGGTTATAGGAAAGGTCATAGAGTCATGTACTTCATTGAAAAATATGGTTGAAGATTCAGTATGAACTCAGGGGGAGCATGGTAACTTCAGTGCACATCGGATCTACAGTGCTCTTCTTTATACAAGCAAAGAAAAAAAAAACTTGTTTTGGTTTTGATCCGCCCTTTGCCCTTGATGTCAAATGGGGAGAGTATCATGGTGTATCTATCTGTTATGATGATCAAACACCATCATGTTTGTCATCAAGTCCAAAGGGGGAGATTATTGGCAATATGATGCAATGTGTTGTCCTTGATGGCAACCTACTTGATGAATTTGTCCTTGATGGAAACTGTCTTGATGAGCTATCTTTGATAGAAAACTATTTGTTAATGATGTATCTACAGATCAGTACAGAAGTAGCAGAAGAAATAAATTCCAGTAAGTGTTAGAGTAATGATGAACAAAGTATGTCTCAGGGCATACGCGGGTTTGTAAAGGGGAAATGGTGTATATACGCGGAAAAGTACGTGCCAAGTAGCATATGCCTATTTGGGCTCTAAATTTATAAAACGAAGGGGCATTACCATGGTTTTGACACATTGTATTGAGTGTTGGATTATCTATTTGATCTCATCCAGGAATACCATCAGCGGTTGAGTGGTTTTGACTCATGGTGTTGATAAAGGTTAAGACTATTTAATGAGAAGAAGATCATAGTGCAAGGTGTGCATGAGTAAGGGTTGTTGATGAATAAATATCTCTAAGGAATATCTGCATGGATGAACTCTGTTCTTAATTGATACATCTAAATATATGATGGACCAATGGATCTGATCATGGTTCAATATCTCTAGATCTAATGATGATGAATCTCTAGGATGATCTACAGAATAAGAAATGGTGAAGATCTGGCGCAAAGTTTGCTGAAGGTAATGAAGAAATCTGGGTAAGTGTATAGATATAGTATGTTCTGCAAAGTTTTCCATTTACAGATCTATATGCTAGTTTGTCTCGACAAAAGTGCATGTATACGCGGGTTTGGTTAATGAAAAGCGTGTATAGGGTTTTTCTGGAAAATAAAATACACATATGTATACGTGGGTTGGTGTGCAGGAAAGCACATACGTATGCGGGTTCAACAAATAAAATTAGCGTATGCTATTTGAATTAATGAAGTTCAGGGTTGAGTTTGTATCTGCATATCTATTCTGAAGTCTGGGTTATCTCTGATATTCTGGTTACAGCGGTCTCACTGTTCTGTTTGAAGTTTTGGGCAAAGTATGTTGGTTGATGCTAAGTGAAGGGTTGTGTTGAAGCTGTTTGATACAATATGAAAATTGATGAAACGTGGTCTACAGAGGGTTTGAAGGTTGAAGCCTTCAGTATGGAAGTATAATATTTCAACTAGTAGAAGCTGGTGTTGGAACTAGGGGGTCGAAGCTCCCTTCCAGGAGAGGCTGGTAAACAACTTCAGGGGGTTGGAGCTCCCTTCCAGTTGCAGCTGGAAAATGAGAGAAGGTTGCAGCCTTCTGCAGGTAGAAGCCTGCGTACTGATATGAGTCTGCATCAACACTATGTTGTAAAAGGTTTTCTAAATAATAAAGATTGAAGACAGAGATGACAACAGCGGTGGTTTTCTCCCGAATTGGGTTTCCACCTTAAATCCTGGTGTTCATGTGTGTTTCTTATGTGTGATGATTTATTCTATTCTTACTGCACATGCTTATTGCTTATCTGATGAATTAATGATGCACTGATCTAAGTAAAGAATTACATGCATAATTTTATCTCTGGTAATACACAATTTTTCTTGAGGATATCCATGTGTATATGTGAGTTGGGTTCATTAAAGTAGCGTATGGGTTTTAGAGAAAGAAAAATTAATAAGTATTCAGTCAGATCTAAATACTGATTCACCCCCCACCTCTCAGTATTTTTCCCAACAATAACAAGGGGAGTGAACTTTCATATCGTCATGACTCTTTGGTTACCCTCATTACTCTTGGACTTGTATCATGACCTCTGGACTTTTATGCAGCTCTTGAAATTTTAAATGACTTTGGACTCCTCCTAAAGACATTTTTTCCATATATAACTAAGTGACATTTCATATTCCACGTATGACTCTTGGACTGCCACACATTAAATTTTTTCCTCTTCCTTGAGTATACATCATTACATTCCACATGATAATGTGGCATGACACATGGAAACATATTGACCATTATGATGACACTTGTACCAGTTACAACTTGAAAATGATAACATGGACTTCATTGTGAGGTGGCAATGCCAAGCTATCTCCCCTGTTGCTTCATATTTCATTCGTGGTGGTAGATATTATCTATGCTTCATCTTCATGAAGGATCCAATGCTTTATTCTCCTTCACCATCCAAAAGGTATTTGATTAATATCAAAATCCCTTGAGTCATCATGCAATGTCTCCTTTCTATCTCGGTCCATGTTCTGCTTCACATCCCCATGATAGCTCTACTTTGTTCTTATTGTCCACAGGTGTTTCTTTATGCTTTCTTACTATTATATGTTCTGAGAATTACCTTTTCATGTTAGGAAGTTACTAAAAAACATTCATGAAAAAGCATAATTAGTCTTAAAAACATCTATTCTATCACTACCAAATGGAATGATCAACTCATGATAGGCAGGTGAGAGGGTTGAAAGAAGGAGGCCGGATTGGGAGGGCGCATTCAAAATTAGAAATGGCCTAGGAAGGCTCCAATATTCATTTTTATTGCATTGAAGGAAATGAAATTTCAAGGCTCACAAGAGGTCTTCAAGGTGTGCTTGTGCACTCAAGCAAGAGAGAGAAAGAGAACTCAAGGGTGACGGATGCAGGTTCGAAGCATGAAGGAGAATCATTTGTTTGTTTAGGGTATGCTTATGCACTCAAGGGACAAAGGAGAGCATAGGGGAACACATAGAAGTAACAAGGGATAAATCTTCAATCCTTCCTAGTGTGCTTGAGTGCTTAAGAGTAACTAGGAGGGAATTATTCCTCAAGTTGAAGGAGTGCGCTGAAATGAAGGCTTCATGCTTCCTGACTACGCCATGTGCCCTAAGGGAATACAAAATAATGGAGGCTTTGTGATTCAATAGTGCACCATGTGACCTAAGGGAAGGATGAAGGTTTCATACTTCAATAGTGTGTCATGCACTCTAAGGGAAGGATGAAGGCTTCGTGATTCAAGAGTGGGTTAAGCACCCTAAGGGGAGGATGAGTACTTCATGTTTCCTTTAGAGAAATTTTGAGTCGAAAATGGGCCTCCTAAGAAAAATGTACAACCAAAATAAACTTTATAAGAACCAATAAGATTCAATATGATGATGTCAACCATGGGGGATCGTTCACAATTTTTGGGTTAATTTAGTAAAAATATTAAAAAACAATAAATTAAAACTAATTTTTCAACTTATCTCCCAAATATTTTACTCAAATTTCAAGTGGGAGAACTCGTTGGATGCAAAATTTAATTTCTCATCGAATAACTACCCATGTTTCATACTTTCGATGGACCATACTACTCAAAAAATGATAAATACATGAAAAATTATGATTGCAATCACGTGTTTCTTGTATTTCTCACTTTTCGTGTGGAAGGGTCCATCAAAAGTATGCAATATGGGTAATCAAAGTGCTCTTTTCACTAAGGGAGGCAACAAAAGGCTAGATCACTTATCCTAGAAAGTACTAATGCATTGTGAGAGGGAGGATACCTTAGAAAAGGCTTAGTGTGCAAGTATGGGTAAAAAATATATGTCAATGGGGCTCATGAATAAGCTACGCTCATCACCTTGTAAGAGGGTTAATTCCTTTGCATATTGCATTGACCAAGAGGACCAAGAAGAGATATAAAAATGGATAAATGTGGGACCAGTGGAGTAGGAGAAACAAATGCATCCTAACATGACTAAACATGGTCCACACACATAAATTTCATCAATATAAGAGAAAAAATGCATAGGACTCGTGAACGACAGTCACACCTTAAAATAACAACAAAGCAATGCCTATTTCTAAGTGCCACAATTGACACACGAAAAAAAGATGTGTTAAGCTATAGGAATGTATCTATCACATATTCTAATGATATGTAATACCATATAATGCATAAGAGTGTGTCAAAACTAGATTTTTTGATGCACAAAGGTGTGACAAATGTAGGAGTGGAAATAACAAAAGAAACACCTGTGACGGGAGGAAAACATGAATACAACACTTGGAAAAAGTGAATGACCTTGAAAGTGACACACTCTAGAGCAAAGATAACATGAAAATGACACTTAGTAAAGTGAAAGCAAGAAAAATCGGTAGCCACAAATTTAAAAGCAGCACTTTTGAAAGTGATAGCGCACAAAAGCAACAATTAAGAAAACTCACTCAAATAAAAGTACAAACGCAACCAAAGTGAGGGGGATTGTCAATTGAAAGTGTGCATTGAATGTAAAAATGAGTTGAACATTTCATCTACGCCATCTTGATGGATAGTGTTATGCCTGTTTTATTTTTCATAAAGAAAGTGTGTTTATGAATTAATTATGGGCTATGCATGTGTGAGTAGGTGACTCGGCAGTTAAAACTTTGAGAAGAAGACTCGAATGCTTTACAAAACATAAAACAACCATGAGGTAATCATAGAGAAATAAATTGTGAGATCCTTAGTAGGCTCCAAAATTTAGGCTTGGGAAAAATTTTGGAGGTTTTTTATTGTAGCGTGAACAAGTAGTTAAGAACTGCCCCATGAAATACTTCAAAAAGGTATAATACAAGCCTTCCTCCATGCATCAATACCACTCCCATAATAAACCCACTTGTATCTGTCTCACTTTGAAGGATGTTGCAAGTTCGATAATTCCATAAATAGTGCTTGAATTATCTTCTTCTTTGGCTAATCCACGTCCCTCTATTGACACTTTCCCCACTAGAAATTATTTCCACTTTCCATTATGGTGTGGACTGGTGTTGCTACCACTGAAAACAAGGCTATTAATTTCATTAGATATTGTGTTGCCCCAAAACAAAATCTTACCCTCAAAACTATTAGTAGGAACTGACCATTTCATGATGGCCTCCATCTTGGTAATATATATATTAATCTCCCCTCCACCTATTTCATACCCAAAATACACTAAGGAATACTATGAAAACTCACATTTCTTGAGATTTTCTAGAAATTGGTGATTTTTTAATATCTCTGCAACCTCCATCAAATGTGATATGTGTTCCTCCCAAGTATCACTATATATCAGTATATCATCAAAATATACAATAAATAATGAATGTATAAAAGGGCACAATATATCATTCATTAACCTCATAAATGTCGTTAGTGAATTGCATAGGCCAAATGGCATGAATAACCACTCATATCAACCTTGCCTAATTTTGAAGGAAATTTTCTAGGAATCTTCTTCTCTGACTTGAACCTAGTGATATTAAAACTTTAAGTCCATCGGGGTGAAGTATTTCGCTTGGTAAAATTTATTCAATATATAATTTATCTTAGGTAGCGGTACCTATTCTTGAGTGTTGTTTTTTTCAACACCTTGAAATATATACACATTTCCAAACTCCCATCCTTCTTTAAAACAATGATAACAGGTGACCCACATGGTGATGTATTTATTCAAATGACATCCTATCTTCATAATTGTTGCAACTATTTATTCACATCACTTGCTTGCTAAACATATTGCCTATACAACCCAATCTTTAGCAATGGGGGAGTCTGATAATAGTTGTATCTCATGCTCCACTTATTTCTTGTGTGGTCGTCCTTTAGGATATTGGAACACATCCTCGTATGCGTATAGAAACTATTTCAATGGTTATTCTATTTCTTAGTACACCCCTCTAAGGATGCCTTGCCTCTTACCAATTCTTCTATAGACTAATTTTCTCTTAAAAAAGTAAAACATTCTTCTTGCTATAAAAAATAAATTTCTTCTATTCATTCATAGTTACCAATGATATTTTTTAATTTCATTTCTACGCATTAATGGTGAATGATTTTCCATCCTTGACGAACTGATACTAGTAGGATATCTACATGAATATTACATCTCACATGTACATGTAGGGACTTCTTAACACCATTACACATATGTCAATGGGAACTACATTTAGTTCTACTTCATTGATAAAATCAGCAGTGATAACAAATATAATTTTTCATTCTTTTGGTACCTTTAACTCTAAATTCTTATTTACCCATCCCAATGGAAATGGGCTTGAATGAACATGAACTTCCAATCCTAATTTTTTGGCTAGATCTATTTTAATCAGATTCGCCTATGATCTTGAGTCAAGCAGAGCATCAATATTTTTCTTCTTGACTTGTAACTTTATGTGGAAGAGTTTGGTGACTTTTTTCTCTTCCTATTTATGAAGGCTACTTGGATGCACCTCCTTATAAAATAACATACATATGATCTTCTCATCCACATTTGAGTTAATTTTGATGTCATAGCTCGTTGATTAGTTACCATGAGATTCTTCTTATTGTTATATTTTTTTTTTGTTCTTCTATTTAAGCTCCAGATGAAACTTCCAACACTTCTTCTTTGTATGATCATAAATTTTGTAGTGCTTGCTGGGATATTTGAAATGGTGTTTTGTGGCTACTTATTTTTTATATTTCCTCCTTTCCACTTCTTATTTCACTTCTTAATGTTGGTAAACATATTGAGAGGGGGGGGGGGGGTGGTGGTGGGGGCGAATCAATATTTAAATCTCACTTAAAATTTTCTTTTCTTAATCATATTTTTGTACGCGACTTTACTGAAAGAAACCTGCATATATACGTGATTTTTATGCGACAACTAGTGTATAAATAGTTAACTCACTTTTCAATTAATTCATCATATGTTTTTCTTGAACCAGTGTATTAGAACCTCGTTAAGCATTAGTTAAATAATAACTATGTGCAGTAAGAAAAAAATAAACCATCACACATGATAAACACACATGAACAACACAATTTTTAGTGGAAACCCAATGTGGGAGAAAACCATCATTGTTGTCATCTATGTCTTCTTTTATTATTAAGATATGCTTATTACAATATTTTATTGGTACAGACTCATACCAACATGCATGAACCCACCTACAGAAGTCTAAAAACTTTTTTCATTCTCGAGCACACATTTTAAGGGAGCTCCAACCCCCTGATCGCATTTACCGACACCCACAGGAAGGGAGCTCCTACCCCTGATATGATTAACTAGCTACGACTAGAAGGAAGCTTCAACTCCCTTACTAAAGGCTAGAACCCTCGGCACCACCATGGATCACTTTTCATAAATTTTCATATTGGATCCACCTGATATAAAACATCACAAATTGTATGCCACTTTTCATCAAATTTTAAGACTAGACCCACTACCATCATTTAAGCCCAATACCAAATATCAAAATTGTCGATCACTGTAAAAAATCACCCAATCAATGAACCAACTGGATCAACCAATCACTAAACCATATGAGACCCTAATAAAAAAACTTATTCTCAAACAATCAAAGTAGTTAGATCACTATAACTAGAATATCAATAATTAACCCAAACACTGCATCAAATTACTAAACAAACTGAAAAACGTGATCAATAAAATGCCAAAATATATATGCTACTTTACTTTAGAAAATACGTGTTTATACGTGACTTACTTTAAGAATACTTGCATACAAAACTCAAAACATTGAACCTTGAAACTAGATCACTGCCATTCTGAAACAAACTCTGAGTTGCACACAAAGCCACTGAATAATTCTGAAATAATCACATAATGCTAGTAGCATCATCACTCTTCAACATATCAGTCCTCAATCAATTCATCTTCAAACATCACTATAAAACCCAAATAAACATGAAGACTTCATTAATAGATAGTATAAACATAGCATAACTGATTAGACTAATCATACATCTTATTCATCAAATCCCTAGCTTATATATGTGCTTTCCACAATTTTTTTTTGCATATATACATGCTCTTCAAGAATCAAACTCATGTACAGATATGTCCAAAGTTTAGAATTGACACGCAACTTACCAACATGAAACTCGAGTATGTACGTGCATTTTGGGTTATCAAACCCGCGTATTCATGTGCCTTTTAGGTTATCAAACCCATGTATGCATGCATCTTTCAAGTTATCAAACTTGCATACAGATATGAAATTATTGACTCGTATTTTCATTGCACATTAGACCTTTAAAACAAACCCATCTCTCGGTATACACAATAAAACATGCAGCAGACATAAATATCATAGATCAAATTGATCCATTATCAATATAGTCATTTTAGATCTATTGGATCTTATCCATCGTAAAATTCTCGGGTGCATACTTGGTTCCAGATCAAAAAATTTATTAATAGCCCAATACATGCACACTTGCTTCACAACTAATTGTTCATCAAATATTCATCACTTTCACAACCAAAAGAAATTTGATCTTCATCTCCTTATATTGCTTAGAACTTAGCCAAAACCACAAGTCAAAACCATACTACTTCCAATGGTCTTCCTTGATGGGATTAAATAGTCATTACTATGCTCAATATTGTGGGCTAATACCATCGTAAAGACCCTCGGTATTTAGAATACCTAGGTGCAGAAACTGTATGCACGTTTTCTTCATAAAACCTGCATACATACATGACTTTTCTTCATAGAACCTACGTATACATGACTTCTCTTCATCATAATTGTGTATGTACATGAATTTGCTTCACAGAACCTATGTATATGGGACTTCTCTTCATCATACTTGTGTATCTACGTGAATTTGCTTCACAAAACCTTCGTATACTTATCAAAACATCATTTTCATTATTCTTCTATCTCTGAACCACTATGCCTTTGACCAAAATTTCTCTCACATGTAGAGACATATTTTTTACATCTTCATCAAGTAGGTTTCCATCAAAGACAACACATTATTCATAATTCCAACACTTAAAAGTGTCATGTTTCTCGTTCTACTTTGATCCACCTGATTTCCCTTTCTTCAATCCTATGTTCTCCAGGTATTGTGCCTATATACACCTCTTGTTCACCAATTTGGGCTTGAAAAGCATCACTTGCTTCTACAAATGAGTATGTAGATCCCCCAAATACTTGAGGAGTACATTTAGGTTCTTTCAGGAGATACCTGGGATTATGGCCACCTTTCTAAATTCTACGATGTACTCATGGGGGCATCACTCAATGAACCTCTAACATATCAAGTGCGTTCATGGCATATTAAACAATAAGGCTTAATTTGACTACATATTGGAAAATACCTCTAAAAATAACATTTTTTAACCCCCTACCAATATGAACCTAATACACCTTCCCAATTTAAAAAACCCCTATATTCACTAGAAATTATTGGTATCCATTTTTTCATTAACATTTTTTATACCCCTTCATTAACTTTGATCTCCATTTTTTATACCTTCCAATATAAAAACCCTTAAACCTCCTTTATATGATCAATATATTATGTCAAATTATTCCTCAATATATATCCCCAATATTAATATAAATGGTATGGTATTTCTCTCCCAGTGAAGATCTCGTGGATGTACTCTTGTACACTTTGTCCCTACTTCTACCTAAAGTAGTGCTATTGGATCCATTATTCCTCTACATACCCGATAGGGTAAAATTGTGAATTTATGATGATTTTAAATTCCTCACATTTATTCACTGGTGGATCTCCCTCCAGTGACTAAATTCTAAATTATGTGATGTACTCCTTTACACTTTGCCCCTGCTTCTCCCTAAAGTAGTGCTACTAGATCCACTTGTCATTTACATACTCGATAGGGTAAAATTGTGAATTTATGATAGTTTTAAAGTCCTCCCATTTAGTCATAGAAGTATCTCCCTCCAACCTTAAGTTCTTTGTGTGGCTTTCCCACCAGGCCAAGTCATGGCCCTCTAATTTTAGCCTCACAAATAAAATATTTTACTCCTCCTCTATATGATGAAAACTGAAATAAAATTATAATTATTATAGCCAATGCTTTAGCTTCATAACATTCATATTACCTTGGTACAGATTGATATCAACCTTCACTTCCATTTTGAATAGAGACTTTGAATGGTTTGCAACACTCAAACTAGGATGATATTTTTTTGGTGATTTCTTCGACTTGTTCAATGTTTATTCCCGATATCCTAATATCCCTTCTAATCATAAATTTTCATTATAACCCCCATATTCCATGAATATCCTGAGCTTATTTGTCATAGTTTACATGATGATATTCATGTTGTGATTTATATCTACAACTTATGATTCCAGTGGTGAACACTTCTCCTCTACAAGATCAAGAGGGTTATTCATTGGCCATGAGTAGGGGTTTAAAATTTTTGTCTTAGATTATCTAGATCCCCTAAAAATCTGCACAATATACCAAAATAAACTTTCTCTAATACTAATATGATCTATAAACTATCATTGGTATTGCACTAAATAGTTCATCATAATAGATATGATAAAACTATACTTAAAAATATGAAAATACACAATATTAGGTTTTATTCCTCTTTAGAATTCTAGATCTATATCTAAAAACTCTAGTTAAAAATCCATGTAATAAAGTTCATAAAGGTAAAATATGACCTTGGTCATGGGACGTGTATTCCAATATGAATGTTGGTAAAAAGCATAGTGATGGGGATCACTTCTTATTAATTAATGGCTAAGTAAATGGAAAAATCTTTGAAAACACATAAGACATTTATTGGCATTTTATTTATGAAAATAATGGGAAATGGGAAAAAAGGAAGGTGAAAGGTCACAGGTTGCATGCGAGGAGGGAAATGAAGGAAAATAATGGAAATTTGAAGAAAATAAATGCCTCATTAATAAAAAGGCTTATGAGGATCTGTTCATGGATTTTGTTAGTTCAATTTTTGGAGCTCTCATTCTATTATCTCTCTCTCATACTCTTGGACACTTAGATTTTTCTTGGATAAATCTTGAAGAAGTGTGGCATACTTGTGATTTGGAGCAAGAAGGAAAAGGAAGAATAGAAAAGTGCAAGAGGACATCGAGATCAGCAATTAAAACTAGTTTTTCTTGCATGTACTAATTTGCATGTATGATTTCCTTGCTATTTTTTGGATGCATGGGGTTTATTGGTTATGATATGTCAATGGCATGAAGAATTTCCTGAATTGACAGTGGTCTCTCATATCCTTGCCATTTCTTGGATATTCATGGTGTTGTGAGTTTTATCTTTGTTTTCTAGTTGGTGCGCATGTTCCTTTGGCTGTGGGTTGAGTTACTAGCTCTTGGAAGCCTTGGTTGGACAAACGCTTTAGAAGCCTTGTAACAGCTTGGGTTCTGTTAATAGTCCTGGAAGCCTTGACTTGAAAAAAAAATTGGAATCCCTTGGTGGGTTGAGTTACTAGTCCTGGAAGCCTTGGTTGAACAAACGCTCTAGAAATCCAACATTAGTTGTGGATTGAGTTACTATTCCTCGAAGCTCTGGTTGGAACAAACACTTTAGAGCCTTGGACATCTATGGTAGAGATCGATCTGGTGATGGTTAGTGATTTTTTACCATGAGGTGGAATCAATGGTTGATGGGTAAGGTGTTTGGCCTTTGGAAACCCTGGTTTGGTTTTGTTTGGTTTATTCCATGAGATCCCATATTGATGCTTTTAATATGGCATGGGGGCGACTAGATGAAATAAATATTTGGTTCAGCCTATTCTATGGTCAGGTGGTACGTGGAAGTCCCACACCTGTTTCATTTTACACATTTTAATAAGAGCTCTTCCCTATTGTATTTGATGGGTAAATATAATTATGAATATGTGGCTTGTATGGTTGTTATATCCTTGTTATTTATGGTTGTTATATGTTGGTTATGAGTATTTTTTATGACAAAATTGATGTATGGTTCTCATCATGTTTTGATTTGTAAATTAATGAATAATGAATATATGATCTGATAGATGATAATGCAGATATTTTGATAAGGCCAAAATGCTTCTTACCGATTCTCAAATAAGTATGAGACCCCTATGCTCAGATCTGTTGTTATGACCTGCAGATTACATATTTGTGACATGTTTGATGAAATGTATAGCATGGATAGTATGGATCTGGTCAAGTCCTTGATCAAATGTTTGCATTAGTAACCTTTTTTCAATGTTATTTATCATTTTTGGGAGTTTCATGAAGTTATGAGTAGTGGGTTGAGACCTAGCCCTGAAAAAGTGGCTCATAATTCAGGATCATTGGCTCAGAACTTCCTAAAGAATTTCATAGTCATTATTATACCTTGTTGTGGGAGTGACTGTAAGGCTACAACCACATACATGGCTTATCAAGGGATCAGCTAAGGGTCCAAATTAGTACAATTCCAAGTTATCTCAATGGTTGATCACCTAGAAGGGTTGGCTAGCTCCTAAAGTTTTTGTAGCATATGTGGAAAGTTATATTTGTTTCGTTATGTCAGTTCCACTTCCTTAACTCTACTTGGGGATTTGAATCATATCATAGTAAATATTCATCATATGTTTACCCCAGTGGATTGGTTAGCTTGGTTAAATGTGGGAGGAAGGTGGTTATAGAGTTGTATCAAAGCATGGTTCACCGCTTGGACTGGATGGACAGTTTGTTGGTCATGCATACATGTAATTTTCATACGTTTTCTTTAAGCTTGTGATATATGTGTTGGTTGTGTATGCATGGTAGAAGTCATGGTTTCAGTGTGTCACCATGTGAAACTTAATGGTGTTGATGTTGAATGTGTTATAATTATTACTTGGTGGAGTCCTTATGTAGGAAGGACGGGTAGTATGTTATGAGTCACAGAAAATGAAGGAGCACGAGAAGAATTATCCGAAACATGATCTTGAGTTGACAGCGACCATTCATGCATTGAAGATGTGGAGGAACTATCTTCTTGGTAGGAGGTTCATACTAATGAGCGATCACAGTGGATTGAGGTATCTATTTGACCAACAAAATATAAATGTTAGACAATATAGATGGTTGGTCACAATCATTGAGTTTGAATTGGAGATCAGGTTCATTAAAGGTAAAGAGAACAAGGTTGCATATGCTCTTAGCAGGAGGATACATTTAAACCATATAGCATCTATGAGCTCCTATGGGAAAGAGTTATTATTGTCTTGAGGGGTCCTGACCCAGGTTTTGATTTATTGTGCAACCAACAAACTCCCCAACTACTGTCCCTTTGGGCAATAACTTGCCTGCATAGATCAAAGTCTCACCCAAAGTAGTATGGGAGGGTGTTGGAACAATTTTTCCACAACCTAAGGAATAATTTGATGTGGTGGCCCTAAACAGACTTATAATAGAACTTAACACATATATAGGTAGATGTGTGCATAAAAAGATCAATAATCTAACAGATTAACCTTGTCACAGATTATTTCAGAGTACTAAATTGTATATATTCGCACAGTAACAGATGTACTTAACCAGATCTATTAATCAATAATGAACTTCACACATAACAGACTTTACTCAATTGCACAAATGAATTTAATCATAAACAGAAGTAAATATAACACATCACATAAAATATTCTGATATCAAAGCAATTAATAGAATAGATTCACAGTTAATCAGATAAATAACACATCAAGCACCTAACACATTCAAATTCGCCAAATAATTTGGTTATATTAGTAAATCCAACATTTCCAATACATTGTGACTTCCCTTACAAATTACCCTTACGTGTAAATAGCCAATGGAGTCCGCACAAAGCTAGGACAAGGTCTCCATGCACATAGCCAGTAGGAGCCCTCTACCCAAAAATCAAACTTAGACTGAAATCCTTACGCAAAAAACATAACAAAAAAAACCAAAATATGTCTCTTCATGACTTGACCTTTACATATTTATATCAACTTAGCGCACATATACCATGGTCTCAAACCATGGTTTGAGACTCATAGTTTTCCCTTAAAGCCCATTTACATTGATTATGGACTTTGACCCATCCCAAAGCCCCTTTGACTCTTCTATGTAGCACGCACAACAAAATATATACAAAAATATAACAAAATTTGATCCTAGGGGACCCCACTCCAACATACCCCCAACACAAACTCGTCACTCATCCTAAGTCACTGTGGGGTGGGCTCCTTCATTTATTATTTGAGCAAAACAACAAAGGTCTTCAGTGGCAATACCACTTCAAAACTCTCTGTAGTATCTCTTATGCTTCATTTACCATCTTTGCAGTAGTTGGTCATTCAGTTGAAAACCAATGTTGCATTGAGTTTGCTGAAGGCTCTTCAGTGCGCCATCCAATGTCTGTGACAACTATAAGGCTTCCTTAGCCCATGGTTGCATTCGTGCTTCCAAGAGCTACTTGTGGTGATGCAAGTCCTCTATATTTTTTTAAATGGCCCAGCCCTTCTGAAGATGGGCAAGGTGTTGTGTTAGCACCAATGTGGGCATCACCATCCTTATATTTGTGAACTACTGATCTTTCATGCGCAATTAATTTCGTAGCTGCTACACCATTGGATCATTTTGAACTGAAGTCAAGACACACATGGCCTCATATAATAATTGGTCGCACTCTGTTACAATGGTTATGATGCTGTCTGTCGCTGCCTTGACCTTGGTAGCACACTCTGCTCTGAATTATGGAGGTGTTTTTGGCTACAACTTCATCTGCAAATATGAAATTTGTTGCTCAAACTCTTATTTGAAATTATTCACCTCCTCGTCTGATGCCTTCAACGTAGCAGCCAACCCTTCCAATTTTTCTATTTGGGTAGCTAAGGCAGGGACCATTGGCACATCGCTGCATACTTGATAAATTTTGGCTTCCAAGGAAATTCGACGAGCCTCTGTTGCACGACATGCTTCCTCAGCAATCTATTTTTTCTACTGAAGTTCAATGGCTTGCTACTATGATTCAATGGCAGCACAATATTCTCGATCCTCCCTATCCTATAGCTTATCCACAATCATGGTGTGAATCATGTAGATTTTCCCTGCGGGCAGCACGACTAAGTCAACATGGATTTCACCACATTCTCTAAGCATCACACTTAGAATTGGTGACTCTACTCAGATAGCAAGTGCGGAGGTCTGGATAAGGCGACTATCCCCAGTTGAGGGTAGGAAAGTACTGATAGGTTGCGCGCTGGTGGTAGGTTCACTCGCTTGATGCTAGCTTGCATCGGCCACGCTCGCTTGAACCTTCAATTATTGAATTCCACTCTATATACCTTCAAGCACATCCTTGTTCTGCGCTTCCAAGCCAGTCCATATACCTTTAGTTGCGAAGGTGATGGTGTTGGAAATTTCATTGAAGTCATCCTATATCAGCATGAGGTCTTCTTCGGTGGCGGATTTTGACCCTTTTCTCTTCTTTCTCAGACCTCTCGCGGCCTAAGAGTCGCGCTTTATCCCCTTGGCTGTCTATGCTACCATCTCCTCGATAGTCTAAATTTTGGTCCCTTTAGGACCTGCACTATCTTTTTCAAGCACTATCTCCTTCTCCGGATTAATGGTATCATCGGTTGTGGTCAGCGTGGCCTTTGCTCCAATGCCTTTATCTTTTAGTTGCGTACATGTTTGAGGCTTGGTAGGAGTAGCCTGTAGTGCAATATCCAATCCATGGAATCTTTGTCCTTCTGGAATAGTTATTTAAATCTCCTAAAAACATATTGACATTAGTTAAACCATCATAATACAGTAATTCTTGTACCTTTAATGATATGCAGTGAATATATCACATCAATCGGTTGCATCGCAGAGCAGATACTTCATGTAGTTGATTATGCCAGTTCTCCAAATATTCATCTCAATCTGAGAAGAAAGAACTATATTTCTCCCAATTAAGCCTTCCATCATCTATTAAGTTGATCCAATCATCATCCCGCACACTCATCTTATAGATATTCAACATGATTTTCAGCGTGCACCGGCTTTGTGTATCTTGCACCATCTACAGGATCTAGGGGCACTACAACTCTAGTTCCATTGTTCTCAAATACCATACTTCTCCTATTAATATTTATGATTCCATCCATATCAATAGCCCATTCCAAGCCCGACAGTGTATGATAAGGATCAGTGTCATCCACAATTTGTATGACTTTGAAATCTGAAATCACCTTAACTTCTTCAATATGTACTACCACCTATGAGAGGCTTCCTAATGGAATGATTTTATGTTGATTTGTGAGGCGCATCTGAATAGCAGACCACTCCAACTTAGGCTCTCCCATGCACTGCCAAGTTTTCTTAGATAAGACATTTTCATCAAACGCTACATCCAAATGACCTAATTCATCTCATAGGCACTGATCTGGGCACTCAAGCGCATCTCTCATCTAGTTCTTCTATTGTTATTATATATATTTTTGATAGTTTTTTGTTCCATTCGATGTTGTTCCTTTTCTACATAGTTTTCTATCAATGCTTGAAGATTCTCCACAACCTTATTTTTGCACAATATTTTGATGCAAGCTTGTAAGAATGGTTTTATTTCTTCATCCAATCCTGCCACATCCATAGGTCTACCTGATGTTGATGAGCTTTCTTTTGCAAACCCCTTCTTTGCTTCTATAATAGTGTATTTTCCATGTTGTAAATCAAATTCATCCATTTTCTCAGGTGCCTTTCAAACCCAAAGATCAGCTTCTGGCTTCTTTCCCTTATCCTCATCAGTGGTTGTAATGCTCCTAGTGAAAACATTCACCCTAGGATCCTCTTTGCATAGCTCTTCCCTGACCATTTGATTTTTTGTCAGAGTCTGCATTTTCTTCTCCTGCATCTTAGCAATCAAAACATGACTATCTTCAATTACATGATCATACTGCCTACAGTACTTGCATGATTGTCATGTAGGATTTGGACAGTCGTGTGCATAGTGAAAAACATCTCCATAATTGTAGCAGATGACCTATGCCCTCCCTCGACCAGTTGATCCTCCTCCTCTTCCTCGTCCTCTAGTCTGGAATCCACCACGCCCAAATGGGGATGGTAGTGTGGTAGGTTCAACCTGCATTCTGTACAACTCACCTCTTTCAATCATCAAATCAAAACTTAGATAGTGTTTTTCATCATGTATGTTGTCCTGTTGTTTATCAATTAATCATGCCAGAGCATCTATAATTTTTTGTTTCTTTTAAATTGGGTTTTTGTATGACCAATGTATTAAGAAATTACAAACAAATCTATTTAAACTTTAGATAATATTAAATATTAATAAAAGGGTTTTTTCTTTACTTCAAATGATTTGAGATTGCATATGTGAAGGAAAAAACTATAAGAATGTATGATCAGTTAAATATTTAGATTGAATGTTTAATTTATCATAAGTGTGAAAGACTATCAAACAATGTCTAACAACTTAAAAAAACATATTTAACTTTATCAGGATTACTGACAATTAATTGATATAGAAGGACTTATAAAAGCAAACAGTTCAATAAGTCATTCTCTAAAATGGATTATAACTCTAGAGGATTTCCAGGATAATAGTTTTCTACTTCTTTTGTTGGATTATGAATCCTCTAACCAAATATATGGGAGTTGATGTTTTTTCCCTGGATATTTTATATTGTTTTCTTTGGGAAATTGGATTCTACAAGGTAGAAGTGGAAAGGATTTTTTCTTCTGCCTCTTACTATGTATTTCTAGTCCATTAATCCTGATTCATGAATTTTTCAATTTTAGGCCTTGGTGTATGATTATATGGAGTTTTTTTCAATTCAACTCTTAGATTTGTAATTATACTAAAAGGGTCATAACACTAGGTGAAGCTTGGCTGGAAATTCATCTTTTTAAGGAGGGAATCTGCCTGAATCCCTGTTCATCAAGTATTTCAAATGAAAGAACCAATATTTGACTTAATCTTGAACTGTGACTTCCTCTTCCTTGAAAAAAATGTAAAACATCCATATTAATCATCTGCCTAATATATTCCAAAGAGAAAATTCTCATTGGAACATATTTGGGAAATTTATATGGTGCTAGCTCACAACCATATACTTGAATATCTATGTAATTCTTGTATAAATACCAGTCTCCAGTTTTAACTTGGTCACCTAAATGAATAATTATTTTAATTTCCCATCCAAATTTGGGCTCATTCTAGCTACTAAGAAGTTGTGCTACTGGATAGATGAATGATTCAATGAAGTCTGAAAAAGAGAATTTGTCTAAAATTGACCTAACCAATTCAGTCCAATGAATTATTGACTGGTTAACTCCCTGTTCATCTTGCTTGTTCAATGTAATAGGAAATGAATCTGCTTTCTGAAACAGAAACATATGTATAAGTAAAAATGTGTACTTCAACATTCCTTGGGTTGTTAAATTCATCAATTTCTCGTGCATATTATTTTCCAAAATTTGACTGTAATTATACATGAATGTGGGTTGATGATATTTGGAAAATATAGAGAAATAGCCAAGAATGGGTTCATCTACTATCTTGTCATTTGGATATCCTAATAAGAAATAGAGTAGTGAGATGATATGTCTGGTAGCTTCATGAAACATGGAGGATGGATAGGGTGGGTTTTTCTTTGGTAGTTTAGCATCATAAGGTTGGAAGGTTTCAAAAATTTGGGCTCTCTGAGGGAAAGTGAGTTTATGGTATAGCTCCATAAGAGCTTCTTGAGAGAGCAGGCTTAAAGAGTCATTTGAAGGAATTAATAGCATGTTGTTTATGGTTTCTGTACTGATGGATATTAGATTTTTTCCATTTTGAGCCACCACTTCTCTTTTGATGGGGTCATACCTAGCTTGACACCAGGTGATCGGGTCTAGAAAATCATGGGTTTGAGGGAATGAAAAAAAGGTAAAAAGGGATTCCCACAACTTGATGTCATCTTTTTGATCCATGTATTTTTGTTTCATCCACAGGTGAAATTCATGGAATTCAAATTCGCACTCTGTGTGAACAATTTTAAAGTGAGAATCAACAAGCGGAACATGGTCGAGATCGTCTGGGGTAGAAGCAACAGGGTTTTCTTCAAAGGTTGGCTTTGTGTTTTTTCCATTTCGGTCCATGCTTTCTACAGAGGGAAATGAAGAAGAACAAGGTGGCAGTTACTGGAAGTAAATATCCATGGCACGATTACAGATGTTTGTGGCACAATTATGTTCTGTAATACCTGAAATTCGACGAGAAAAAGTGAATAAGGAAAAGTGGTAAAAGGAAGGGTGAGATTTTGTTTATAATAGTGGTTGGAATGTCATTATGGAACAACTAATATGAATGTGGCCATAGTGGTTTAATGCCAATGGTACAGGTGCTAGAGCGATGAAACAAATAGGAAACAGCTAAGGGAGTGGGTCTAATAGGATAGACAGAATAACGGTAAGGGAGCGGGTTGCAATAGAATGCATAAGTGGCAATGTCTTATTTACCATTGGGAAATGGTCAAGATGAAAATTCAACTTACTGTTAGCGGGAGTAGAAACCATCGTCAAGAGAAAAGAAAATTCCGAAGGGGATAGGCGGAAGTACATAGTTTTGAGTGCACAGGGGGGGATTAGTGTGGATATGACACATAAGGGAGGGCCCCCCATATTTTTGGACCCCTCCCCTTCCATTAACGAGAAATGGGCAAAGGGTTGCAAAAATCCTACCCTAACGTTGATCTAAGCAGGGAAGAGATCTTCCCTTGAAATTTTCTCAAGTGATATCACAATGCGGAAAATATTTTTGTCTTTAGCGGACTTATGATAAAAAATATGTGCTTCTTTATTACAATAAAGTTTAATTTCTTAATGAAGCAATTAACACAATTTAACTCCCAAATTAAAATATTTTGTGCATTTAACAAGTAGCCATTTTTTCTTTTATTCAAACTAAGAAAATCAATTCTTTTATTGCTATACCTAACATTTTTTCAATAATTTGCCTTCATTTTTTAGGGAAAATATTCCTATCACTTTTTTGATATGAATAATTTATTTATCATGGACCATAACATTGTTTTTTTTCTGTCTATTCATATCCAAAATTAACATTTTTAAATTCTTAATTTTTTTCTAAAATACTACCTTATCAAAAGAAAATAATGACAACAATGTCCCATCGATGAACATAATCTACAAAACAATTTCTTTAGCTCAAGCATATATTTTCCAATATTTTGACAGTAATATATTGCATGCAGACCCATAGAATAACAAAATGCACACCATACTGGAGGTCTCCCATTCGACCCAAATGCACTCTTCAGCGAGCTTGGTCCTCTAGCATGCAGATAATCATTTAACATAGGGCATTGATCCTTATGATGACCAGAAACTTTGCATCGTATGCACCATACCTTTGCGCACACCTCCTTTCCATTATCTTTACGCGGATTATGAATTTTCAAATGCATTGCATCTAACTGACTTTGAATCTGTTAAGTTCCAATCACAGTGGGCACTGGTGCAGCTTATAATTTCATTGCAATTTTTACGGCCTCAGCCTACGTGGAAATATTCTATTGACTCAAGGGTTAGCACAGATGCAAGAGAACCATAGCAATAAACCATTCCTTATGTTGGGTAACGTTGATAGTGAATCTCTTAGCCACCTGTAAAAATTTGATTATACTAAAGGTGGCTAAATATGTTTTGAGCCTTCAAGGAACATTTTTTTCCTATTAAAAACTGTTGGCTCTTGAAAACTCTTAAAGGCCTCATGCCTCTATCTAGTTTCCCACACTGCTATTTTACATCCTAAAAACCTCTGAAATCCTACAAAAATCCAAAGTCAAATACTGCTGCAAAAATCCCTTTCCCCTTCCTTCTCCTCAAAACTAACCTCCTCTTCTATCCCTCCATTCCCCATGAAAATCCCTCATTTCCATGTTTCTGCTATTTCCCCTCATCAAAATCCATTTTATAAGGTCTATGACCCCTTCTTAGCCTTATCGGAACCTTCATTTCCTTTGAAAAAACATTAAAAAACCATAGAAAATATATATTTTCTATGATTTGGGCTCAAGCTCCCTCGGGCTAAGCCTCTAACCCTTTTTTGTCCATGCGCCTGAGCGTCAGAACCAACTGCTAAACCTCATGGGCTCCTATCCTTTCCAATAATATTTCTTTGCCCAAAACATTGAAAACCTTTGTTATTTCATGTTTTTCGGTTTAAAATCTATTTCCAAAGTTTTATGCCCGTATGAATTATGGAGCGAGATCTCGACCGTCTATCTACCCCGCAGATCAGACGGTGCGGAGCGCGCCATTCCTGTGCCCCCCCCCCCCCCATCCATGCGCTGTTTTCCAAACCTGCTTGGTATCTTTCGCACCGCCTTCGGGCTTAAAGCTATTTTCTTCCATTGGCCAGCGATTCCATACGCTGTGTGGCGCGTGTCCCTTATACGATTTGAAAACTGCCATGCAACCGTCGTCCATCGCGTGTTATAGTTAGTACCAGGATGCCCAGTGAAATTCATCTCTGCTGTCCGATCTGGGCTCACTCATCCAATGGCTATCGCTCTTCAAAAGTGTCCGATGGTTAACAAAAGTGCCCGCGCGATAAACAGGCACTCGCACAGTAGAAAATCATTCCCCGTCGTCGATCTGATCTGCAGATCGACAGCCCATATTGCATTGCCCAATTGTATTGCCCAGTCAACAATTCCCTGCCGCTGACTTTCCATTGCCCTCTCTCAACCGTCGATCATGCGCGATCAACGGCTCAGATTTGATCCTCTTCCACCTATTATATAATCTCCCCCAATCAATCCTGACTGTCGGATGATGCCATCCGATGGCCACGCTCCTTCACACACTTTCTGATGCAGTTAAGCCTATAAAAGTAGGATTTCCTAATGAGTTCTCACATTTGCAAGGTTTAAATCATTCGTTCTTGGTTTTCAAAGAAGATTCGGGGAAGGAGGGTGATGACCCTCCCGTCTTCGATTCATCTAAGGAAATCACCCGCAGGGTTGAAATGCATGTTTCATCCATGTTTTCTCAGGCATTGATGCCTTACAGACCCCTACGCAGCCGGGCACGATAGCAAGAAAACCATGAAATAGGCACAACCAAAGATTATCAGTGTCGAAGACCAGGATGAACTAGAGCAGAGAATTGATGGACAGATTAGCGGGGATTATAGCTAAGATAGTTATCAAAAGCCTAATCCCCAATCTAAAACACATTTTAAAGAAAAACCTAAAGTGTTTTATCAGGAAAACACTCCACCGCCACAAATGGGGGAAAATTTATTCCTCCCAGCGACTAAAGTGCCACTTGTGCCTCAAAGTATTCAATCAGGAACATAATTTATTAATCGGGATCAGATATTTTACCTCGACGTAGCCGAAGAGTTACTTCTGCCAGGGATTTAATGAAATTATATCTGTAGAGTAACCCTAGCATCACACAGAGTCTCAAAGGTCAACAAAATCTCCCACTGAGCTTAATTATTAAGTGTAAACCAATTAATACAGTGAAACACCTGTATAGTTTCTTCATTGAGCCTCCTAAGGGCCAAGAAACATTAACTCTGTATTAATTTTATTTGAGATATTTTATCAGATCTCACCTACTCATCCTTATATAAATACTTCAGTAGAAGATGAGTGAGGGGTTGGTTTTTGATGTAATTGCTGAAGCATTGTAATGTAATTGAGTTGAAGATCCCTGATTGTAAATAGTGATTCACTATCTCTTGGAGCTCTTCTTATAGCAGATAAGTTAGGTTATGAAAGAAAGATGAATTAAAACACTCGACTTGAAGATTGTAACTAGTTTGGAGCATCAATACAAGATGATTTATGGGATCCTGGTCTATGTTGACGGTGATGTTATTCTCATTGTAACTTGTTATTTTATTCCTGTTTTCATTTTGTTTCATTTTCTTCTATAAAGAACAGTTTAAACAGTGTTAGGGCCTACTGTATACCAGTAACCTTCTCTGGCTGAAAAAAAATATTTAAATGTTTTCTTCCCACTGCGTTATTTGAAAATGATTTAATTCAGTTCAAGCATAGGAATGGTGGCGTTCCCTCGTCTTATTGTCTTAGCTGAATATTATTTTTGAATGTTACTTTCAGTATATGTTGTGTGAAGATGAATTGAGGAAGATATGGCGAGCCCTAGTCCCAGTCTTGTTTGCATAGTTGTTTGATTGTTTCCCTTAGAATGTGTTAAAAGCTGGATAGTTTCAAAGTACTTACCAGATCTCAGGCCATTCTGTGTTATCTCTATGATTGTCTTGGAAGTAGCCAAGTAAAGAAGAGCTAGGAGAGGATTTGTGGTGAGCCCGACCCGCTAGTCTCTACTCCAAAGGTTGCCTTCAAGTTTCCCTTAGTGTTTGTATGTTTTCTATTGGAAGTGCATCAAAGGATGGATAGTTTCAAAGCACTTACCAGATCATAGTTTGCTTTCATGTCTTTCTTAAGTGCCTGGTCAAAGGCTGGCTAGTTTCAAAGTACTTACCAGATCCTGGGCTGCTCTTTGTTCTGCATCTGTTTATTTTCCCTTTTTAATGTATCAATTCATTCCATAACTCGAATCTTAAAAATATCCTTAGACATAGATGACTTGCCCCATGAACCATTCTTGCCTCTTGTTGTTCCAATTAAATCCTCTTATGACTCCATAGCCCAATGGACTGAAAACCTGCCATAATTTTTCCTCTTGATCAAAACTTACTCTTTTGCTTGCAACTTCTCACCTTTGAACCTCTTTACCTTTGTGAATTTTCACCTCTAACAACAATCATGTTCAACCATCCAAAAAAAAAACAAAACCCTTGGTCTTCATAACTAGCCTAATACCATTACGCCAAACTTCAAAGACAAATCCATCTTTGCACTCATTGGAGAGATCCCTCTACGGATTTAGGAGGGCTAGATCCTAGAATCCCAAAGTTGGTTGAAACAATGTTGTTTCTGTAATTGGACTCTGCCAATCTTGCTAATAAATTATAGATTCCCAACATTTCTGGTGACTCTGTTGGGGAATTGAGTTGAGTTTTCATCTCATTTTCCCTTGATTTTCACACAAAACTTTGAGAGTAAAAAGCATCCTTTTCAAGCACTACCAAGAAATGGTAATCATGATGAAACTTGTTTGAATCAGTGACAATCTAGGTCAACCCTAGGATTCTCATAAGACTTTATATAACCTTGAAAAATCAGCTAGCTTAGCCATAAGAGTAGACTGTCTTTGTCTCTTAACCGTAGCTAAGTTTTGAAACAGAGTTAGGATATTCTTAGAAACCACGCAAATTGAAAAATAACTCAGAAAATACCAAAAACATTTCAGATTGGTATTAAAACACTTACTCTTACATTTCACTTACCTTTGTTGTGTTTTTCCCTATACTCTTCGACAGAGTCTGGAAAGGGCCAGGTAGCTTTCGGATCTCATCCTCTTTAGAGGTGACATATCTGGTGAATGCCATCCCAGTCAATCTCTGGTTAGAGTTTGTTTTGTTTCGGGATATCCTTGAAAAAGGATGTGTCACAAGCACTGTGGGGGACAGTGTACCTCTTTGAAAACACTCTAAACTTTCCCCCTGGCGACTCCACAATCCTGAACAGACCTTAAGAATCCACTGGGAAGAACCCTTATCATTATAATATCATTCAAATACAGTTAGAGGACCGTAGGATTAAAATTGTGAAAAAATATTAGTCAACCTCTCAAATATTGTCATAATTGGTTAAAATTTTCTTGTTATTTGGGTCTAAAAACACAGCATAGTGGCTCCTAGAAAGATTCACACTAGAGCCCATCCTGACCCTGATCCACCTGAGATAGTTGATAACCCAGAAAGAATCCTTAGGAAGTCTCCTAAGATTGAATCTCAATTTTTTTCAGATCACCCCTAAGAGCTAATTCAGTCCCTGAAAATCTTTCAGCTCTACAACAATCACAAGATGACTTAGTTAATCCCTTTAGGACTAGGTCATTTGGTGATTTAGATCAGCTAGATTCTGAGTCTTCACTTTCATATTCTGAAACAAGTGAACTTTTGGTAGAAGAGGGACAACACCTCCGGATTTACATTTTCTTCTTAACTTAAGTGTCCCTCATCCAAGATCAACTCAACAATCTATTGATGTTCCATCCACTTCCCTTCATCCTTCATCCACTGTTCAAACCACTCCACTTCAGCCACACCTCCTCTTGTCAATCCACTCCCACCACACATCATGGCAGCATGGCATGCTCCCTTAGCCCTTCCTATACCACTAGTCAACCTTCCATAGGACTATCATTCCAAAATCCCATTGTATGATGCTACCAATGCTATAACTGCATCACAACATGTGGATAAGATGAATGACTACTTTGACAGAAACGAATTTGATGATGATTCTATCAAGATTAGACTATTTGCTCAAAGTTTGGGGGGAGAAGTAAGAAAATGGTTTAAAGGCTTAACCCCCCATAGTATTAACGGTCTCCAAGGTTTCCATCAGACATTCTTAAACAAATGGGAAGTAAAGAAGAATCCTCTCTAAGTTCTTGCTGACTACAACAATCTTCATAGGACCCCAGGGGGAAGTGTACAAGCTTATTGTACCAAATTTAACAGTGTGTATAATGCACTTTCCCCAGAATTAAAACCTCCATAGGGCTCAGCCTTAAAAAAAATTCCTGAAGGATTTGATTCTGATATGACCTATTCACTGAGAGAAAGAGACTTTGGAACTCTTGAAGATATGCAAAGGGGTGCTCTTTCTGTGGAAGTAAATTTGATGGAGAAAATAGCAAGAATGAAGAGCGAGAAGAGAGTATCTTTTAGAGAGGAACATACACCTTCTACTTCAAACTCAAAACTGGAGAAAATGATGGAGGAGATGATGAAGAAAATGAGCATCCTTGAGAGAGCACAAGCAAGTCAAAATAAAACTTCTCCTCAAAACAGAAACCAGAAACAGAATCAAAATTTAAGAAGAAACCAACCTCCAAACAGACCCAGAGAAGATGATCAACAGATCATTCCTCCCTTTCATCAAAAATATGTGAGTGAGGTTGAGGAAATAGATGAAATAGCAGAGGATAATGATATAAACATGTTGGAGGTAGATAATGATGACTTTGAGATTCATTATGGTAAGAAACAAGGTCTATACACACCTTATGATGACAAAGGGGATGATAGTGAAAATAATCATCAAGATATGGAAAATTTCATCATAGAGAGTCAAAGAGAATACGACCTTAGAAGTAAAACCAATCAACAAACCCTCAACACCAAAACCTCTGACAAATCTTCTCAAAACAGCACTACAACCAAGCCTAAAGTAGTCAAACAAAAGGATAAAGCCGTGGCTATTGATTCTAGTAAAGGTGAAGAGAAAGACACTCAAAATCTTGAAAAACAGAGTGCAAACATTAGTAGTACTAACACTTCAGCTAGTAATCCTTTTACAACCATTGTGTCAAGTGTAGATAAAAAAATCAGCAATCTGTTGTTGCTGATAGGGGGGCAGCTACTAAGGCGAAAACAAGCTCTTTAAAGAATCAAATTCCTTTCAGCCTGGAGTAGGAAATTTCGAGAATCAAAGTCTCTATCCCCTTGACCGAGTTAGCTGCCCACCATGTATATAAAACCCGAATTTTGAAGGCTTTGAACATAGAAGAAAATGAGGACACTCTCAATCTTAACGATGACCAGCCATAGATTATTTTTGGTCCAAAGATTGAAGGTAAGTTTCAAGAGGGACTTGTCCCTCCCTTTTATGTAAGTTTGAACGTTCATGACAAAATTCTACACAACGTTATGCATGACTCAGGGGCTTCTCATAATTTAATGCCAAAAGCTATAATGGAGAGCCTAGGTCTTGAAATCACCAGACCTTACAAAGACCTCTACTCCTTTGATTCAAGCAGAGTGAAATGTCTAGGATTGATCAAAGACCTTTGCATCAACTTAGCCCAGATTCTAGCCAAATGCCTATTTATGGATGTTGTTGTAGCTGATGTACCCCCAAAGTATGGAATGTTATTATCAATATCCTGGGGGGATAAGTTACAGGGAACTATGCATATGGACATGACCTATGCGACTATCCATGTTTTCAATCAGACTAGAAGACTTTACAGGGAGTCCCATATGCAATACATAGTCACAAGTCAAGACAGACCTAAAAACTATCGTCTGTATTCTGTAAGTACAGACCTTGATTCTTTTATCATGTTTAATGATGAAACACTCACCGAGAAAATCACGTCAACAGGATTAATGTCTGATAGGGAGGAAGAGGAACACAACACTGAACTATCAAAACAATTTTCTACACTTGAAAACATTAGCAAACAGAACACAGGTCTTAATCTACAAGTCATGATTCCATTGTTTTTAAAGCTTGACAATGAAGAAAACATCCCTCAACATATTGAAAAACTTGAGGAATGAAAACAAACATAACTAAGTGCTGATATTCAAGAAACACCCGAAAGCACATTAGTGGAAAAGGACATTCACCAAATAGATGAAATTGAGAATAGTCCTCTATGGAGTATGTATTTCGATGGATCATGCACTAGAACTAATGCTGGTGCAGGTGTCTGGATTTGCAACATTGAAAGCAAGCACATAGAATGCATTTCATGTAAATTAAACTTTCAGTGTTCCAACAACGTAGCGGAGTATGAATCCCTGCTCTTAGGCTTACATTTGCTGAAAAAGTTAGGAGCCAAGAAAATCAATGTGTATGGGGATTCTGAGTTAATTATTAGGCAAGTCAATGGGGAATATAATGCAAATCATCCCAGACTTAAGGCCTATCGGAATGATGTCATGGATACTTTGAAAACGTTCGAGGAGTCCAAACTAATTTTTGTCCTGAGAAAAAGAAATCTTATAGCCCACAATTTAGCCTTTGCAGCTAGGACATGTCTAACGCCATATGAGACCGAAGATTGTTCACCTCAGATAAAATTTAGACTAGCCGTGCCTGATAATAAAAAATATTGGTAGGTGTTTGACGGAGATAAACAAATAGAAGACTTCATGCAATTCAAAAATGAATTTGAACTGCATAGTTCAGATTCAGACTATGATACAGACTGCAGTGAATAAAATTTTCTTGGTGAAGAAGAACCTTCTCCTAAGCTTGTAAATATTAAACTTCAGACTAGCAAACTTAGAAACAAAACAGAATTGAGTCCAAAATCTGAAACAGAGGAATTAGAAACTTTGCATTTTAAAGATGAAAGTTTTCCAAGTGGTCTAACACCTTTAGAAGAGTTGTTTGATTTTAATGATGTGGCCAAAAAACCTAAACTGGAACCTGTAGAGACTGAAGTGGAAGAGTGTAATATTGGCAGTGAAGAGAAACCGAAGATGATCAAACTGTCCAAAACTTTGCCAGCTCACATTAAACTCAAATACATAGAGCTATTCAAAGAATTTTCTAATGTTTTTGCATGGAGTTACGAAGATCTGAATTCCTATGACATTGAAATATTACAGCACAAAATCCGTCTCAAAGAAAACCGAAAACCATTCAAACAGAAACTGTGCAGAATAAACCCTATACAGTTGCTTTTGGTTAAGAAGGAAATCATGAACATGTATGATGCTGGTATTATTGTCCCTATTAGATATTCTGAATGGGTATCTAATCTGGCGTCTGTTAGGAAAAATACTGGAGAAATCAGGATTTGTATAGATTTTAGAGATTTAAACAAGGCTTCATTAAAGGACAACTACCCTTTACCAAAAATGGATCATATTTTACAAAGGGTGGTAGGGTCTAAGAGAATTTCTTTGCTTGATGGCTACTCAGGGTATAATCAGATCTTAGTTCACCCTGCTGATCAATTAAAGACAACTTTTACTACACCATGGGGCACTTTCATGTATGTGAAAATGCCCTTTGGTCTAATGAATGCTGGAGAAACCTTTCAGAGAGCCATGGACATAGCATTCTTGGAAGAATTGGGCTTCTTCATCATTATCTATCTTGATGATGTCACTATGTTTTAAAAAACAGATGAAGAGCATTTAGAACATTTAAGGAAAGTTTTCGAGAAATCCAGAAAGTTTGGGATATCTTTAAACCCTAAGAAAACACTTTTTGGTCTCCAAGAGGGTAAGCTTCTTGGGCACATTATCTTTGAGGAGGGTATAAAGATAGATCCAAAGAGGATTGAGGCCATATTGAAAATATTTCATCCTCGAAACATCAAAGAGTTGCAATCTTTCATTGGAAGGATTAACTTTTTGAGAAGGTTCATCCCCAACTTAGCTGAGCTGCTCAGTAATATCACAAATATGTTGAAGAAGGAGCAAGGGGTAAAATGGACCTTGGAAGCAAAGAAATCCTTTGAATTTTTGAAACAAGCATTAACCAAAGCACCAGTTCTAATAAGTCCTAATTTTTCAAAATATTTTTATATCTTTTCATTTGCATCAGAACATACCATAGCTGCTGTCCTTTTACAGAAAAATCCACAAGGACAAGAGCAGCCTATTGAATTATTTAGTAAGGCATTGAGGGATGCCCCATTGAAGTATAACATTATGGAAAAGAAAGCTTTTTCTTTGGTTAAGGCTTTAAAAGATTTCAAGGTGTACATCCTTCAGTCACACGTCATTGCCTTTGTTCCAAATTCAGTTGTTAAAGACATCCTAACATAGGACCCAGATGGTAAGAGAGGTAAGTGGATTGCTGTCATTCTTGAATATGATTTAGAGATAAAACCCACTAAGCTCATCAAAGGCCAAGGTCTAGCCAGATTAATGGCTGAGTCAAATTGTGAAGTTCTTGATATTAATATGATTAATGCTTTGGATATCCAAGAAGAATTCTCAACTACCATTGTTGAAGACCATTTTATGAATTCTCCTTGGTATGATGATATTGTTTATGTTTTGTTTAATTTAAATACACCTCCTGGTTTATCAAAAACAAAGGCAAGGTTCTTGAAGCTGAAAGCAGTAAGCTATTGCATTATAGATAGATGTCTTTATTGGAAGAATGCAAGTGGTATATTGCTTAAATGTTTGCCTGAGTTTGATGCAGAGAAGGTTAAGCAGGAATTCCATGAAGGAGAGTGTGGTGGTCATTTTTACTGGAAGTCAATAGCCAACAAAATTTTGAGGGCTGGTTTCTATTGGCCTACTCTTTTTCCTGATATACGCAAGATGACCACTACTTGCCATAAATGCCAACTGTTTGAAGGCAGGAGAAAATTGCTGCCCCTTTCTCTACGTCCAATCACTGTTGAAGCTCCTTTTCAATGGTGGGGACCTGACTTCATAGGAGAAATCCATCCACCATCTTATGCCCAGCATAGGTGGATTCTTACTGCCACAGACTACTTTACTAAATGGATAGAAGCCATTCCTTGTAGGCAAGCCAATGATTCAGTTATCATTAAATTTATGGAGACTAACATTCTCTCCAGATTTGGTTGTCCTACCAAAATTATCACTGATAATGCAGCAGCATTTGGATCAAAGAGGATGGTTGACTTCTGTCATAGAGAACAGATGTCATTGGGGCATTCCACAGCCTATTACCCTCAAGGTAATGGACTTGCAGAATCTTCCAACAAAAGCTTAATGAACATAATCAAGAAACTGTTGGAGGACAAAAAGAAGTCTTGGCACACAAAGATGGTCCATGCACTTTGGGCTGACAGATTAACTTTGAAGAAATCTATTGGTATGTCACCTTTCCAGCTTGTGTATGGTACAGATGCAATTTTTCCTAACAGCCTTGGTGTACCAGTGATGAAGTTAATTCAAAAGTTGCAGATTGAAGAAAATGACATGATCAGAAGAATAAGTCAGACCATTCATCTTCAGCAGACCAGAGAGGAGGTGTATAACAAAGCATTACAGAAACAGGACAACATCAAAAAGATTTTTGCAGAAGAACAAAGGCCAGAAATTTCAAGATTGGGGACAAAGTTTTAAAGTGGGACTCAAGGAGGGAAGAAAAGGGCAAGCATGGAAAATTTGATAACCTGTGGCTTGGCCCTTACTCTATTCATTCAGTGGCTGGTAATAATGCTTTTTTCTTATAGGAAATGGATGAAACAGTATTGTTTGGGGTACCTGTCAATGGCAGGATGCTTAAGCATTAATTCTCTTGATCCATTTATTGTTTTAAAGCCTTTTTATCTTTTTTCATTATGAATATTCCATTCACCATTGCATTCAAAGTTATGAAAAATCAAAAATACAAAAACAAAGAAAAATAAGAAAAGAGGGCAGAAATGAAAACAAGAAAGGTATAGCCCCATACCAAAAAAGAGAAAAAAATTCTGAAAGTGTGCAAGCTCAAATGCCACTCCCCAAAAACACACTTCTAGTTAGTCAAACTGTTTAATCTTGACTAATTAGTCTTAAATTTACTGCGATAGGATAGCGAAATTGATTTGCCAAAATGTTTAATCATGGCTTATCAGTAGGTAGATTAGGATAGAAATGAAAGGTTCAAACATGTGCAAAACCTAAACCTGAATTCCCAAGCAAAGAGACGACTCAAAACTATTTTATATTCCAAGTCAAAAAAGAGAAAAACTGGTTCTAATTTACCCAAAATCTGAATCAGAGAACAAGGAAGAGACAACTCAAGAAAAAGCAAAAGTAGAGTTGTGAAGAAAGGAGAAGGCCATGATGAGAAACTTCCAGATCTCAAGCCTTCCATTTTGATTTTTGATTTTTAGCAAATAATAATTTATGCGCAACTTGTCTTTATGCCATAGATCACAGCAAGTCAAACAACTTAATCTTGACTTGACTGTTTTTAAATTTTTGTTGTAGAATTTAGAGAATAAAAGTCTGTTGGACAGTTAATCCCAACAGACAGGAGATTAGGTAGAGAAATATCTGAGCTCAAATATTTAATCTAAGTTCAGGGAGAAATAAGGAGTAGAATTAGATTAGTTTTTATGCTTTCAAAAGAATAAAATGTTGTGAAAAGAGTTTGCCAATCCAAGTGCACTTTGATGAAGAAAAAATCTTAGATTAGTAGGATTGGGTAGGTAGAAAGTTGTATTGATGAAGTCCATTATTTTTTCATAACTGATATTATTTTTCAGAAGCAAAGCAAGATCATCCAGCAAAAGAAGAGCAATCCAAAGGATGAGGCACCTGGTCGGCTGTTGGCAATATGATGCAGAGTGTTGTCCTTGATGGCAACCCACTTGATGAAGATGATGGCAACCTACTTGATGAAGTTTTTCTTGACTTGATGAGCTTGTTAATGATGAAGGTGCAGAAGAAATAATTTCCAGAATGGGCCAGAACAATGATGAAAAGTGTATGTCACAAGGCATACGCGATTTTAGTAAAGGGAAGTCGCATATGTACGCGGAAAAGTACGTGACAAGTAGCGTATGGTCAATTGCACTCTAAATGTGTAAAACCAGGGGTTACTACCATGGTATTGACCCATTGTATTGAGCGTTGGGTTGTCTATTTGATCCTATCCAGGAATACCATCGGAAGTGATGTGGTTTTGGCTCATGGAATTGAAAAAGGATAAACCTATATAAGGAGAAGAAAATCATTGTGCAAGGGTGTGCAAGTGTCTGGGCTTTAAAATGAATACTTCACTCTAAAGTTTATCTGTATGGTTGAACTTTTTTCTTAATCGATAGATCTGAATCTGTGATGCACCCATGAATATGATGAAGGTTCAAAATATTTAGATCTAGAAATGATGAATCTCTATGATGATCTGAAAAGAAATATTGAAGACCTAGCGCAAATCTATTGAAGATATTGAAGAAATCTGGGTAAGTCCATAGATCTGATCTGTTCTGCAAAGTTTATCTTTTATAGATCTATACACAAGTTCGTTTCCTGAAAAGCGTGTATATACTCTGATCTGTTTAAACAAAGGAGCATATGGAATGTTAAGATTTTTATGAAAAGTACACAGATGTATACGCGGGTTGTCTTTATTAAAAGCATGTATATACGCGAGTCTGTTTGAAGAAAAGCGCATATGTAATTTGAACTGATGGTTGCTCAAAGATGATTGAGATTCTGCATATCTATTCTGAAGTCTGGGTTATCTCTGATATTCTGGTTACAATGGTTTGACTGTTCTGTGATGCAATGGGCAAAGGATGTTTGTTGATAAGTGAAGGATTGCGTTGAAGCTGTTTGATCCAGTTTGAAAATTGATGAAACGTGGTCTGCAGTGGATCTGAGGGTTGAAGCCTTCAGTCTGAAAGTAGAAGCTTTCTGCCAGGAGAGGCTAGTGTTAAATCAGGGGGTAGTAGTTCCCTTCCAGGAGAGGCTGGTAAACGAGAGCAGGGGTTTGTTGCTCCCTTCTAGGAAAGGCTGGTAAATGAGAGAAGGTTGTAGCCTTTTGCAGGTGGGTGCTTGCGTGTTGGTATGAGTCTGCACCAGTACATGTTGTAAGAATTTTTCTTAATAATAAATTTTGAGGACTGAGACGACAGCAGCGGTGGTTTTCTCCTGAATTGGGTTTCCACCTAAAAATCCTGGTGTTCATGTGTGATTACTTGTGGGTGATGATTACTCTATTCTTTCTCCACCTGTTTACTATTTTCTGAACATCTGATAAATGAGTAATGCAATGATCTAAGTCATGAATTAAATGCATAGTTAATTCACTGGATATACGCAAGTTATGTAAAGGGTATCCGCGTATATACGCGAGTTTAATTCAGGAAAGTAGCGTATGGGTTTTTAAGAAAGAAAATATCAAAGTTTTATTGTCTGCACTAAATACTGATTCACCCTCCCCTCTCATTATTTTTCCCAACAATTGGTATCAGAGCAGGTCCTTCTGAAAAAGCTTAGCCGCTAGAAGGAAGATCAAGCAAGATGAGCAATCAAGATGGAATAGCATCTATCAAGCCTCCACTCTTTAATGGAAGCAATTTAATCTTCTGGAAAATAAGGATGAGATCCTATATTTAGTCTATTTGAGCAGATGTATGGGCCATTGTTGAACAAGGATATCAATATCCAGCCGCAGTACCAACGGATCCGACGGAAAAGAAAAATTATGAAACAAATGCAAAGGCGGTCAATGCACTATTGGGAAGTCTAACTAAATCATAATTTGTCAAGGTTATGTAGCTGAATAAAACAAAGGCAATATGGGACAAAATCATCCTAAGTTATGAAGGAGATGCAATGGTAAAAAGTGCAAAACTCCAAACTCTCAGAATTGAATATGAAAATTTGAAGATGTATAATGATGAGAGTGTTGCTAGTTTATTTTTACGTCTTGATGATATTGTAAATCGTATGAGAAACATGGGAGCAAAAATAGCAAAATCTACTTTGGTTGAGAAAATCTTAATATTGCTAACGGAAAAATTTGAGTCAAAAGTTTCTGCTCTTGAAGAAAAACAGGATCTTCAAAATCTTACTGTCGTACAACTCCATGGCATAATAATTTCTTATGAAATGAGAAGAGGAGGATCATCTAAAGTCAAAGAAGCCATTTTTAGAGCTTCTAAAAAAGGGAAAGAAGTACAAGAAGCAGAAGGATTAGGATATATCTCAGAAGAAGATGAGGTAAATTTTGTAAAGAAACTTCAACTTGGCACAGGACGGTTCAGAGGTAAGCTTCCTTCCAAATGTTTTTCTTGTGGAAGAGTTGGGCATTATGCTTCTAAGTATCCTTATAAAGAAAAATATGTGAAAGGGAAGGAAGTAGCAAAAAGGAATAAGCACCGGTCTAGCACTAGGAAAAGTTACTACACTCATGAAGACAATGATGGGTTCTCTGATAGTGAGGAAGAATGTGAACAAGAGCTTAGACTTATCATGGCATTTGAATCTAAAGATGAAAAGGATACTTTTGTGGATGCTCTAGAGGACAATGATTTTCTTGAAGAAAACAATCAACTCAAAATTTTCTTAGAAGAATGTAAAATTATCTTAGAAGAAAAGAAAATAACCATAGAGACTCTGGAAAAACAGGTTGAAGAAGCGAAGAAACACATTGAGAAATTAGAATGTGAAGTGGTATGTCAAAGAAAATAATTTGAGAAAGTAAAGACTCTGAATTTTAGATTTACTAAAGGATTTGAAACCTTAGACTAGATTATCAAGGTACAACGTTCTCCTCTTATAAATATGGGTCTTGGATATACCGGAGAATCTTCTCAGACTTCAGCTTCAAATTATCTAAAAGCAGCTACAACTGGTCTACTACATTCTGCCACTCAGCAAGATTCATTACAGGTAAAGCATGATCATCTCAATTCAAAGAACACTAACAGGAATATTTCTCAAAGACACACCAATCAATAGGTAAATTCAAGTAAAAGATTTCATGATCGCAAAAATTTCTTCTTCAATGGAAAATGTTTCTCATGTCACAATTTTGGTCATAAAGTTGTTCAATGTGTTGCATATAAAACCATCATGACTAGAGAAGCAAGAAAGAAAAGTATTGATGTTGAAACAAAGAAGAATACCTATAACAAATTTTATCCTCTTCTAGAGGAAGTTGAATGTGCATATTGCAATAAATTTGGGCATGAAGAATCTGAATGCAGGAGCGAATTTCAGCCAAAAGAGAATTTTCCTTCAAGTTCCAAAGTATGGAAAAAGAAGAAAAATAAGGAACTACAGGTTGAAAATTGTGGCATAGTGTTATTTGCAGTAGGTGAATAAAATCAATGGTACATTGATAGTGGATGCTCAAGACACATGACAGGTGACAAACACAAACTTCTTGCATATAGTGCTCTAGAAAAGGAAAAGAAAGTTACTTTTGGAAATGATACTCCTGCTGTAATTAAAGGAAAAGGGTCTGTGTTTCTAAAAGAAAAGGTGAAGGCTAATGATGTCATGTATGTGGATGGATTAAGGCATAACCTGTTGAGTGTAAGTCAAATGTATGATCAAGGAACTGAAGTTGTCTTTAGTTCAAAAGAATGTGTGGTTCGTGATCTTGATATAGGTAAAACAATCATAAAAGGAAAAAGAACTCCAAGCAACCTATATGTATTGAAGAACTGCAAAGAACAATGCTACTTGAGTAAATCTTCAGAAAAATCGCTATGGCATAGAAGGTTGGGACATCTGAGCTTCTTTCAAATCAACAAAACAAGCAGACTTAAAGTTGTTCATGGTCTTCCCAATATTACTCTACCGGAGAGCATCATATGTAAATCTTGCCAATTCGGTAAACAGACCAGAGTACATTTTAATGCCAAGGAAGGTTCATCAAGTAGGCCTCTTGAACTCGTTCATACTGACATATGTGGACCTATGAGGAAAAATTCACCACGTGGTGAAGAATACTATATCTTATTTATTGATGATTTCTCTAGAATGTGTTGGATTGGGTTGATTAAACACAAAGATGAAGCATTTGAAAATTTCAGATCTTCAAAGCACTGGTGGAGAATAAATTAGATCTAAAAATCAAGTGTCTTAGATCTGATCGAGGAGGAGAATATACATCAAATGAATTCCTTGAATTTTGTGAACAACATGGCATAAAAAGACATTTCTCTGTAGCTGGCACTCCACAACAAAATGGCGTAGCAGAAAGAATGAATAGAACAATTCAACAAATGGCTAGAGCTATGCTTGATGATTCTGGAACACCTGACACATTTTGGGGAGAAGCAGCACATACAGCGGTAAACATTCTCAACAAGGCACATGTTTGTGTAAATAGTGACAAAACTCCATATGAACTCTGGTATGGTAATTCTCCCTCTGTGAAGCATTTTAGAGTTTTTGGAAGTAAATGCTTTATCAAAAATAATGATGAAAAACTTGGCAAGTTTGAACCTAGATCAGATGAAGGAATACTTCTTGTTTACTCATCTACGAGCAGAGCATACAAATGTTACAATAAAAGGCTTCGAAATATTGTTGAATGTATTGATGTTGTTATTGATGAGTCTCCTGCAGCCCCTAAAGAAGAAAGACAAACAACAGAAGAAGATGATGGTGACTTTTGTCCTTCTACATCAAACAGAAATGATATAGACAGTGGATCCAATGAAGAACCTGAAGATGATTTATCTGGAAAGGCTCCATCCAGATATGTTCAAAACAATCATCCTAGATCTCAAATTTTGGGAGACATGGAATCAGGTGTACAAACAAGAAGGACTCTTGTGGGATCTTCTAGCTATCTGGCCTTTCTATCCACAATTGAACCACACAATGTCAGTTAAGCTAGCAAAGATGAATGTTGGATTCAAGCAATGAATGAAGAGCTTCATCAAATTGAAAAGAATCACACTTGGGAATTGGTACCAATACCACATGAAAAAAATTTCATTGGAATCAAATGGATATTCAAGAACAAGTTAAATGAGAATGGGGACGTTATAAGAAACAAAGCTAGACTAGTTTACAAAGACTATACTCAACAAGAAGGTATAGAATTTGAAGAAAATTTTGCTCCTGTAGCTAGACTTGAAGCCATAAGAATGTTTCTTTCCTTTTCAAGTTTTCAACAAATCAAAGTTTATCAAATGGATGTCAAATCTGCATTCCTCAATGGTGATCTAGAAAAAGAAGTTTATATAGAACAACCAGAAGGATTCATTTTGAGAAATGATGAAAATATTGTTTGTAGACTTAAAAAGGCTCTATATGGTCTCAGACAAGCTCCAAGGGCATGGTATTATCGTCTTGACAAGTATCTTCATCAACAAGGATTTTCAAAGGGGTCTGTTGATAGCAACTTATACACAAAAATTGAAAATAATAAACTATTGATTGTGGTGGTTTATGTTGATGATATCATTTTTGGGAGTAATGAAGAATCTATGAGTCAGAAATTTGCTTCTGTCATGTAGCAGGACTTTGAAATTTCCTTACTTGGGGAACTAACATTCTTTCTTGGCTTGCAAGTGCATCAAACTACAGATGGTGTATTCCTATCACAAGAAAAATATCTTAAGCAAATTCTGAAGAAGTATGGCATGGAAGAATGCAAACCTGTAAGTATACCAATGATAACCGGATGCAATCTCAGTTCTCATGATGATTCTCCCACGGTGAATCAACCAGAATACAGATCAATGATAGGAAGTTTACTTTATCTCACTGGGGCTAGACTGGACATTATGCATGATGTTTGGATTTTCGGACGATTCCAAGCTAATCCAAAAGAGTCTCACCTTCAGGCTGTCAAAAGAATATTCAAATATCTACAAGGAACTCAAGATTTTGGACTATGGTATCCAAAGAATGTTGATCTTACTCTTCATGCTTACACTGATGCAGATTGGGCTGGAAATGTTGATGATCAAAAAAGCACTAGTGGTGGTGCATTCTATATGGGGCCCCAATTAGTATCTTGGTTCAGCAAGAAGATAAATTCTATTGCTTTATCTACAACAGAAGTAGAATATGTGGCTGCCGCATATTGTTGCACTCAACTCCTTTGGATGATGCAAACCTTGCAATATTTTCAAATCAAATGTTCACCTCCTATCTCCATTATGTGTGATAATACAAGTGCCATCAGTATCTCAAAGAATCCTGTTATGCATTCGAAGATCAAGTACATTCCCATCAAGTATCACTTCCTACGTGAACAAGTGCTTGAACAAAAGGTGAAGTTGGAGTATGTTCCCTCCAAGGAACAAATTGCTAATATATTTACCAAACCTCTGCCCAGGGAAGTGTTCAAATATCTCAGACATAAGTTGGGTGTTGTCTCTGCCTCTTAGAAGATCAGATCTGATTAAATTCAGAAGATTAAATTGGATACGCAGGTTTCCTGAAAGACAGTCGCGTATATATGGGAGTTTAAACACAGAAAGCCGCGTATGGTTGGTTGATGGCAAATTTTGTTTGGGGTCATAATTTTTCAGCACAGCTGCAGTGCTGTTTGGTATCTCTGATGCTGTTTGGAGTCACTGGTGGTATTTCAGCTCTTATATTTCTATTTCATTCTCTGATTTTGGGTGAAGATGCCTTGATGATTTGCTGTTGAAAGTGTTCAGGATGCACAAGCAAAGGGGGAGCTTTGGTCATATAGAAAAGATGCTTGGATGCACATTTTTAGGGGGAGCATTAGCCTTGCTGAGTATAATACATTGTTGGCATTATGATGGTTCTGTAATATGATCTCTCTCTTGAGATCCTTTTGGTATTGGTCATAATAGGTCATATTTGTAATTTGATGAAAAGGTCATGTTTAAGACCTATGATGTAAAATTGTAATATTCAGTCATGTAAGGACTTGATCAAATGTGTAAGCTCACTTGGTTGGGGATTTGAGTCTCATATGTAAATCCACTTGGTTGGATCTTTGATGTAAGTATGAGTCCTTGGTCATAGAGTCATGTACTTCATTGAAAAATATGTTTGAACTTTCTACATGAACTCAGGGGGAGCATGGTAACTTCAGTGTCCATCAGATCTACAGTGCTCTTCTTTCTACATGAAGAGAAAAACCTTGTGTTGGTTTTGATCCGCCCTTTTCCCTTGATGTCAAAGGGGGAGAATGACATAGTGACATGGTGTTTTAATAAGGGGAGAGTAACATGGTTATTGTGTAATGATTATAATCAATGTATCTATCTATTGTGGTGATCAAACACCATCATGGTTGCCATCAAGTCCAAAGGGGGAGATTGTTGGCAATATGATGCAGAGTGTTGTCCTTGATGGCAACCCACTTGATGAAGATGATGGCAACCTACTTGATGAAGTTGTTCTTGACTTGATGAGCTTGTTAATAATGAAGGTAAAGAAGAAAGAATTTCCAGAAGGGGCCAGAACGATGATGAAAAGTGTATGCCACAAGGCATACGTGAGTTTAGTAAAGGGAAGTCATGTATGTATGCGGAAAAGTATGTGACAAGTAGCGTATGGTCAATTGCACTCTAAATGTGTAAAACCAGGGGTTACTACCATGGTATTGACCCATTGTATTGAGCGCTGGGTTGTCTATTTGATCCCGTCCATGAATACCATCAGAAGTGATGTGGTTTTGGCTCATGGTATTGAAAAAGGATAAACCTATATAAGGAGAAGAAAATCATTGTGCAAGGGTGTGCAAGTGTCTGGGCTTTAAAATGAATACTTCACTCTGAAGTTTATCTGTATGGTTGAACTCTGTTCTTAATCGATAGATCTGAATCTATGATGCACCCATGAATATGATGAAGGTTCAAAATCTCTAGATCTGGAAATGATGAATCTCTAGGATGATCTGAAAAGAAATATTGAAGACCTAGCGCAAATCTATTGAAGATATTGAAGAAATCTGGGTAAGTCCATAGATCTGATCTGTTCTGCAAAGTTTATCTTTTATAGATCTATACGCAAGTTTGTTTCTTGAAAAGCGCGTATATACACGGATCTGTTTAAACAAAGGAGCGTATGGACTGTTAGGATTTTTCTGAAAAGTACACAGATGTATACGTGGGTTGCATTTATTAAAAGCGCGTATATACACGAGTCTGTTTGAAGAAAAGCGCGTATGTAATTTGAACTGATGGTTGCTAAAAGTTGATTGAGATTCTTCATATCTATTCTGAAGTCTGGGTTATCTCTGATATTCTGGTTACAGTGGTTTGACTGTTCTGTGATGCAATGGGCAAAGGATGTTTGCTGATAAGTGAAGGATTGTGTTGAAGTTGTTTGATCCAGTTTGAAAATTGATGAAACGTGGGGTGCAGTGGATCTGAGGGTTGAAGCCTTCAGTCTGAAAGTAGAAGCTTTCTGCCAGGAGAGGCTGGTAAACGAGATTAGGGGGTTGTTGCTCCCTTCCAGGAAAGGCTGGTAAACGAGAGAAGGTTGTAGCCTTCTGCAGGTGGGTGCCTGCGTGCTGGTATGAGTCTGTGCCAGTACATGTTGTAAGACGTTTTCTTAATAATAAAGTTTGAATACTGAGACGACAGCAGCGGTGGTTTTCTCCCGAATTGGGTTTCCACCTAAAAATCCTAGTGTTCATGTGTGATTACTTGTGTGTGATGATTACTATGTTCTTTCTGCACCTATTTACTGTTTTCTAAACATCTGATAAATGAGTAATGCAATGATCTAAGTCATGAATTAAATGCATAATTAATTCACTGGATATACCTTATGATGACCAGCAACTTTGCATCATATGTACCATACCTTTGCACACACCTCCTTTCCATTATCTTTATGCGGATTATGAATTTTCAAATGCATTGCATCTAACTGACTTTGAATCTGTTAAGTTCCAATCACAGTGGGCACTGGTGCAGCTTATAATTTAATTGCAATTTTTACGGCCTTAGCCTATGTGGAAATATTCTATTGACTCAAGGGTTAGCACAGATGCAAGAGAACCATAGAAATAAACCATTCCTTATGTTGGGTAACGTTGATAGTGAATCTGTTAGCCACCTGTAAAAATTTGATTATACTAAAGGTGGCTAAATATGTTTTGAGCCTTCAAGGAACAATTTTTCCCTATTAAAAACTGTTGGCTCTTGAAAACTCTTAAAGGCCTCATGCCTCTGTCCAGTTTCCCACACTGCTATTTTACATCCTAAAAACCTCTGAAATCCTACAAAAATCCAAAGTCAAATACTGCTGCAAAAATCCCTTTCCCCTTCCTTCTCCTCAAAACTAACCTCCTCTTCTATCCCTCCATTCCCCATGAAAATCCCTCATTTCCATGTTTCTACTATTTCCCCTCATCAAAATCCATTTTATAAGGTCTAAGACCCCTTCTTAGCCTTATCAGAACCTTCATTTCCTTCGAAAAAAAATTAAAAAACCATAGAAAATATATATTTTCTATGATTTGGGCTTAAGCCCCCTCGGGCTAAGCCTCTAACCCTTTTTCGTCCATGCGCCCAAGCGCCAGAACCAACTGCTAAACCTCACAGGTGCTTATCCTTTCCAATAATATTTCTCCACCCAAAACATTGAAAACCTTTGTTATTTCGTGCTTTTGGGTTTAAAATCTATTTCCAAAGTTTTCTCCCCATATGAATTACGGAGCGAGATCTCGACCATCGATCTGCCCCGCAGATCGGATGGTGCGGAGTGCGACATTCCTATGCCCCCCCCCCAAATCCGTGTGCTGTTTTCCAAACCCGCCTGGTATCTTTCGCACCACCTTCGGGCTTAAAGTTGTTTTCTTCCATTGGCCAGCGATTCCATACGCTGTGTGGCGCGTGTCCCTTGTACGATTTGAAAACTACCGTGCAACCATCGTCCATCGCACGTTATAGTTCATACCAGGATGTCTAGTGAAATTCATCTCTGCCATCCGATCTGAGCTCACTCATCCAACGGCTATCGCTCTTCGAAAGCGTCCGATGGTTAACAAAAGTGCCCGCGTGATAAACAGGCACTCGCACAACAGCAAATCATTCCCTGCCGTGAATCTGATCTGCAGATCGACGACCCATATTGCATCGCCCGATTATGTTGTCCAGTCAACAATTCCCCGCCGCTGACTTTTCATTGCCCGCTCCCGACCATCGATCATGCGCGATCAACGGCTCAGATTTGATCCTCTTCCACCTATTATATAATCTCCCCCGATCAATCCGACGGCCACACTCCTCCACACACTCTCCGATGCAGTTAAGCCTATAAAAGCAGGATTTATTAACGTGTTTTCACATTTTGCGGGGTTTAAATCATTCGTTCGTGGTTTTCAAATAAGATTCGGGGAAGGAGGGTGACGACCCTCCCGTCTTCGATTCATCCGAGGAAATCACCCGTAGGGTTGAAATGCACATTTCATCCATGTTTTCTCAGGCATTGATGCCTTATAGACCTCTGCGTAGCCCAGCACGATAGCAAGAAAACCATGAAACAGGCACAGTCAAAGATTATCAGTGTCGAAGACCAGGATGAACTAGAGCAGAGAATTGATGGAAAAATTAGCGGGGATTATGGCTAAGACAATTATCAAAATCCTAATCCCCAATCTAAAACACATTTTAAAGAAAAACCTAAAGTGTTTTATCAGGAAAACCCTCCACCGCCACAAATGAAGGCGAATTTATTCCTCCCAACGACTAAAGTGCCACCTATGCCTCAAAGTATTCAATCAGGAACATAATTTATTAATCGGGATCAGATATTTTACCTCGACGCAGCCAAAGAGTTACTTCTGCCAGGGATTTAATGAAAGAATATCTGCAGAGTAACCCTAGCATCACACAGAGTCTCAAAGGTCAACAAAAGCTCCCACCAAGCTTAATTCTTAAGTTTAAACCAATTAATACAGTGAAACACCTGTATAGTTTCTTCATTGAGCCTCCCAAGGGCCAAGAAACATTAACTCTATATTAATTTTATTTGAGATCTTTTATCAGATCTCACCTCCTCATCCTTATATAAATACTTCAGTAGAAGATGAGTGAGGGGTTGGTTGTTGATGTAATTGCTGAAGCATTGTAATGTAATTGAGCTGAAGATCCCTGATTGTAAATAGTGATTCACTGGCTCTTGGAGCTCTGCTTATAACAGATAAGTTAGGTTATCAAAGAAATATGAATTAAAACACTGGACTTGAAGATTGTAACTGGTTTGGAGCATCAATACATGTTGATTTATGGGATCCTGGTCTATGTTGACGGTGATGTTATTCTCATTGTAACTTGTTATTTATTCCTGTTTTCATTTTTTTTCATTTTCTTCTGTAAAGAATAGTTTAAACAGTGTTAGGGCCTACTGTATACCAGTAACCTTCTCTGGCTGAAAAATATTTATTTAAATGTTTTCTTCCCACTACGTTATTTGAAAATGATTTAATTTAGTTCAAGCATAGGAATGTTGGCGTTCCCTCGTCTTATTATCTTAGCTGAATATTATTTTTGAATGTTACTTTCAGTATATGTTGTGCGAAGATGAACTGAGGAAGATATGGCAAGCCCTGGTCCCAGTCTTGTTTGCATAACTATTTGATTGTTTCCCTTAGAATGTGTTAAAATATGGATAGTTTCAAAGTACTTACCAGATCTCAGGCCATTCTATGTTATCTCTGTGATTGTCTTTGAAGTAGCCATGTAAAGAAGAGCTAGGAGAGGATTTGTGGTGAGCCCGACCCGCTAGTCTCTACTTCAAAGGTTGCCTTCAAGTTTCCCTTAGTGTTTGTATGTTTTCTATTGGAAGTGCATCAAAGGTTGGATAGTTTCAAAGCACTTACCAGATCCTAGTTTGCTTTCATGTCTTTCTTAAGTGCCTGGTCAAAGGCTAGCTAGTTTCAAAGTACTTACTAGATCCTGGGTTGCTCTTTGTTCTGCATCTGTTTATTTTCCCTTTTTAATGTATCAATTCATTCCATAACTCAAATCTTAAAAATATCCTTAGACATAGATGACTTGCCCCATGAACCATTCTTGCCTCTTGCTGTTCCAATTAAATCCTCTTATGACTCCATAGCCCAATGGACTGAAAACCTGTCATCATTTTTCCTCTTGATCAAAACTTACTCTTTTTCTTGCAACTTCTAACCTTTGAACCTCTTTACCTTTATGACTTCTCACCTCTAACAACAATCATGTTCAACCATACAAAAACAAAACAAAACCCTTGGTCTTCATAACTAGCCTAATACCATTACCCCAAACTTCTAAGACAAATCCATCTTTGCACTCATTAGAGAGATCCCTCTCCGGATTCAGGAGGGCTAGATCGTAGAATCCCAAAGTTGGTTGAAATGATGTTGTTTCTGTAATTGGAATCTGCCAATATTTCTAATAAATTACAGATTCCCAACAGAATCCATTGTCTCTAATAGTGCACTTCAATCTCTGATCTGCATCCCATACGGATTCGTTCACCTCCTGGTGAATCTCTTTCAATTCCATAATACACTGTGCATATGACTTTGGCTTCTTGAATTTTTCTTTTAAGGCATCCTTTAGATCATTCATAGTTGCATTAGGGTTCTCCAATACATATCTTATATACCAATCTAGCGCGCGGTCTTGAAAATCAGTGGCTAACTGCGCTTTCTTGACATCGTCACTAGTAACCTATTGTGCCCTCCATACAACATCATTGAAAAACTATAATTTCTTTGTATCTTCATTCCCAATATGGCTGAAAGTAGGAAAATTCATAGATGAGGCCATATTTGTGCCTGGTGGAGGTGCAGGTGGAGGTGGAGTGGATGATATGTGTGATGAGTGTGGAAGTGGAGTGGATGGGATCTGAACTATAGTCAACACTCCCTAATTATTCTGATCTTGCGACACTTCTTCTTCTTTAGAGTGCAAAGATTCACTAGAATGGGTTCAAAAATTATATTTACACAGAAGTGCAAAGATTCACTAGAGCTCAATCTAAAAGGAAGCGAATAATATCTCGTGAATCTTTGCACTCTAAAGTATATCCAGTGTCTACTGAAGAGTGGGTTCAAAAGTATATTTACACAGAAGTTCACAAGATATTATTCACTTCCTTTTATATTGATCTGCACGAGTGGTTGTCTCGAGCAAACAATTTAGAGCTTTTATTCTCTTGGATCGCAAATTCAACGATATTTCTATCCAACCAATCTTATAATTCATTCTTCGTAGGATGCCAATACATCAATTCTCCCTCAAAATGATATTTTCCTGTCAAAAAAACCATTTTTTGGCTCCAGAGGTCCTGACCCAAGTTCAGATTGATTGTGCAACCAACAAACCCTCCAACTACTGGCCCTTTCGGCAACGAACTCCTTGGGCAGATCAAAGTATCACTCGAAGCAGTATGGGGGGGTGTTGGAACCAAGTTTGTGCACCGTAAGGAATAATTTTATGTGGTGGCCCTAAACAGAATTATAACATAACTTATCATAGATAATAGGCAGATGTGTGCATAAACAGATCAATAAGCTAACATATCAACCTTGTCACAGATTATCTCAGAGTAATTTAGTATATATTCCCACAGTAACATATGTACTTAACCAGAGCTATTCATTAGAAATGAAATTCATACATAACGGACTTTAATAAATTACACAGATGCATTTAAACATAAACAAAAGTATATATAACACATCACAGAATAGATTCCAATATTAGAGAAACTAATAGAATAGATTCGTAGTTAATCAGACATCAAGCACATACCAAATTCAACTTCGCCAAAGCAGACTGTTATATTAATAGATCTAATAGTTCCAGTACATTCAGAATTCCCTTACAAATTACCCTTTTGTGCACACAACCATGACTAGGTCTCCGCGCACACAGCTAGTAGGATCCATTCTACCCAAAACCCAAAATTACCTTACGCAAAAACCATAACAAAATAATAACCAAAATATGTCTCTTCATGACTTGACCTTTGCATATTTATATCAACATAGCGCATAGATACCATGGTCTCAAACCATGGTTTGAGACTCATAGTTTTCCCTTAAAACATGTTTACATTGATTAGGGACTTTGACCCACCCCAAATCCCCCTTGACTCTTCTGTGCAATGTGCACAAAAAAATATATACAAAAATTTAACCAAAATTGGCCCTAGGGGACCCCACTCCAACAGTTACAAGATCAAATATTACAGGCAGGACAACATGATGACAAGCATAGGGCACTTATGCATAGGTTACATCAGGGCATAGGTGATAAGAATGTGGACAATAATCTCACAATAGATGGATTGGTCAGTTTTAAGGACATGATGTATGTGCTAAATAATAGTGAGCTCAATAATATTATCTTAAGGGAATTTCATGCTTAGTTTTATTTAGGTTACCCAGGATCTCAGAAGACATTGACAGTACTGAAGAAGATTTATTATTGGTTGAATCTGAAGAATGAAGTGGTAGAGTTTATGGCTATATGCTTGGCCCTTGTCAACAAGTAAAGGCAAAGTGTGAGAGTCTAGGTGGTTTAATACAGCCAATTCTGGTTCCAAAGTGGAATTGGGAGGTCAGTTATATGGATTTTATGACAAGTTTAACAAGGACATCTAGATAGCATGATTTTAGCATGGTTGTAGTGAAAATTTTGACAAAGGTAACACACTTCATTCCAGTGAAGTCTACGTATTCAGCTAGTGATATGTCATAGGTATTCATCAAATATGTGGTGAGGTTGCATGGTGTTCTAAAGAATATTGTGTCATACAGGGATGCCAAGCTCACTTCTAGGCTCTAGAATGAGTTATTTTCAGGTTTGGGTATAAAGATGGAATTCAAAAAACCTTATCATTCGCAGACAGATGGAAAAACAAATAGGGTCAACAGGATATTGGAGAACATGTTGAGAATGTGTGTGATGCATCGACTTGGGAGGAGTACCTTTCCATTGCTTGAGTTGCTTACAAAAATTGTCACCAAGAGTCATTGAGGATAAGTCTGTTTGAGGCACTCTATAGGCAGAGTTGAAATACTCGCATTAGTTGGAGTGATCCAGCTAGCAGGGTGTTGATAGGACCAGACATGTTGGTAGAGATGGAACAAGAAATGTAGGTATTCAAGAAGAATTTGAAAGTATAACAACACTGACAGAAAATTTATGCATATCAGAACAGGTTGTTTAAGGAGTTTCAGGCTGGGGAATAGGTGTACTTACACATCAAGCCCAAGAAGAGATCCTTGAGGATTGGCTCATGTGCGAAGTTGGAAACTTGGTATTGTGGACATTTCAAGATTCTTGAAAGTGTTGGACCACTAGCCTATCAACTTGAACTACCTTCGACTGTGAAGTAAATGATGTTTTCCATGTGTAATTACTTAAGAAGTATGTTAAATATGTTGATCATGTGATTGAATGGTATGTATTGTAGGTGGAGTCAAAAGGACAATTCCATCTGAAACCTCACTACATCTTTCAAACAAATATGCTCATTCTTCGAAACCAAGAAATCGATCAGGTTAAAGTTAGTGGAATCACTATGGGCTCGATGAAGCTACATGGGAGGTGGCTGATCAAATGTGGGCTTTGTATCCTTCTATATATGTTGGTTGACCGAATATTTTTGGCATATGTTTTGTTGTGATGTTTTCGTATATGTACACATGCATGTGGATGTAAATACTGCCATAATTTATGTTATAAATCTCCAATAAGTGGTATGGATGTCATATCGTTATGGTTGTTATGTTTTTAAGGTTTCTATCTTGGTTTTATTCTCAACAGGTTGATCATTGTAAATAATCAAACTAGTTAATTTATAAATCTCCATGGGTAGTATGTTATTCTTACAGTAATCTTGTTGGTTTTAGGTGTCATTGAACACCGAGGATGATGTGAAGGGGGGGTGTTGTAACAACCCTAATTAAAAATATATGTAATAAAGTTAATAAAGGTAAAATAAGACCTTGGCCATTGGACATGTATACCAAGTTGAATGTTGGGAAAAATCATAGTGATGAGGATCACTTGGGACTTATTAATGGCTAAGAAATTGGAAAAGAAAATAGAAATAGATTTGGAAAGGCATGAAACATTTATTGGCATTTGTTTTATGAAAATAATTGAAAATAGGAGAATAGGAAGGTTTAAAGTCATAGGTTGCATGTGAGGAGGAAAATGAAGGAAAATAATGGAAAAATGAAGAAAATAGGGGCCTCAATAATAAAATGGATATTGAGTATCAGTTCATGTATTTTTTTAGCTCAGTTTTTGGAGCTCGCATTCTATTCTCTCTCTCTCATACTCTTAGACACTTAAGAGTTTTCTTGGATTAATCCTGTAATCCATGGTTGGGAAAACAATCTGGAATCCCAACAAGTGTTGTGGGTTGAGTTACTAGTACTGGAGGCCCAGGTTAGAACAAACTTTGTAGATCCATGGACAGCTTGGGTAGAGACCGATCTGGTGATGGTTAGTGATTTCTAACTGTGAGGGGGAATCAATGGTTGAGGGTTGAGGTGGTTGGCCTATGGAAGCCATGGTTTGGTTTTGTTTGGATTATTCCATGATATCCCACATTCATGCTTCTAATATGGCACGAGGATGATTGGATGAAAGAAATATTTGGTTCAGCCTAGTCTATGCTCAGGTGGTATGTGGAATTCTGAGACCTGGTTGCATTTTACACATGTTAATAAGAGCTCTTTCTCTCTTGTATTTGATGGGTAAATATACTTGCCCGTATGTGGTATTTATGGTTGTTATATCCTTTTTTATTAATGTTTATTATATGCTAGTTATGCGTATTTTTTTATGATAGACTTGATGTATGGGTCGTCATGTTTTTCTTAGTAAATGAATGAGCAATGAATATATGATCTAATAGATGATAATGAAAATATTTTGATAAGGAATCAATGCTTCTTATCGATTCTCAGATAATTATGAGATCCATATGCTCAGATATGTTCTTATGACCTATAGATTACATATTTGTGACATGTTTGATGAAATGCATGTCATGGCTAGTAGGGGTCCAGTCAAGTCCTTGATAAAATGTTTGAATTAGTAACCTTGTTTCAATGGTATTTGTTATAACATTTTTTGTTCATCTAACCTTTTATCATTAGATGAAACCAAGTACACCATGTAATACCAATTTTACCCTAAGTAAAATTGCTTTCACTATGTGAAATAACTTAGTAAAACACCTTTATTAAGTTGTTTATGGTCTAAACAGGAAACCCCAAAAGGAAATAATAAACAAATCTACATTGTTTATATTTCTTTAGTCATATTTAACTTAAAACTAGAAATTAATTAAATAAATCATTATTTATTTGATTGTTGCTAGGAATAAGTTATTTAAATCATTATTTAAATATTCTCGTTAAATTCAGCTAAATCATTTTTAAATAATTAAATAAATCATTATTTATCAATTCCTGTTCCCATAATTTCCCTAAAAATAATAAAAATGATATTTATTTATTTATTGTTATAAATAGAATTGACTGATCAAAAATCCTTTTCCTCCATGAAATATAATAAAATCTTCCTAAAGGGTGGTTCTAGAATTCGATTAATAATATTTTATTCATGCACCGAGTTCTAGACCGCCCTAATATTTTGTTATAAATAGAAGGGTTTTTCCCATTCATTAGTCACCTCCATTGCATTAGATCACTTTGGATCTATACTAGGTCACATTCTCCATTTTTGCCTTGTGAGCTCCCATTGAATTCTATGTTTGTCTGGGTTTTCTACAACAACAAGAGAGAGGAATTTTAGATCTGAAATGCTGAGGACTTTCAAGAACCCATCCCGTTGAGGAGAACTGGAAAACACCTTTCTTGTTTTCCTCTCAGGTGCCCCCTTTTTAATATAATATAAAAATTCTTTCAAATACATTGTTCTTGTCTTGTCTATTGGATGCATGGAGCCACATTTTACTTTATCTGCTTAATGTCTTTCATGCTTAGATCTGGATTTGTGCAGCATTATTTGGATCACCTAATTGCAGATTCAAAGATATTTGGTAGCCATAATCGATGTTAGGGCTATTTTTTATGCGTAGCTAAAGTGGTCTTTTACGACGAAAGATTCATACTAACAATTGGTGACTCCACACGGGTTTTCTTTTGCGACCGTTGTCGTTTTATATATTCTTGCATATCCAGTTGTTTCAGACCCTAGGGTTTCTCTTCAGTTTTTTGTTTTTCCTATTTTTATGCTGCTTTTTACCTATAAAACCCTCAAACATTAAATTTTTTAACTTCCGTGTCTTTCTAGCCTTATTTCACAGGAGACAAACATCAGCCGCAGCTGAGACGACAACTTTTTCTGAAATCTTCCACCGAGAGACCCTGATCTGCAGGTCGCACTTATCGGCCCAAAAACTGTGACCTAGCCTTGAGGTCACACTTTTCTGCCCCAAAACTGTGACCTGGACTGAAAACAGGTCAGATCCTACGACCTGCACTTTTTTTTGCAATTTTTCAGCACTTTTTCTGAGTTTGTCTGAAGCTTCTGTTAGGGTTTTCCAGCGTCTGTCTCCACCCGTTTAGACCTATTTATGATCTGTTTCACTCAAATAAGTTAGAATATTTCCCCTTAGGACTCTATTACCCTCCACTTTTTGTGGGAGAGTTTTCGCTGTTTCAGAAGTCTGAATTTCCAGAGTTTCAGGATTATTTCTTTCAGATATGATACCTCATTTTCAGATCCCTACAGATCAAATCTTCTCCCTTTCAAATCACCTCATATAGTTTTGTTTGGGTTTATCTCTAGGGTCACCTCCCTGTCCCTCCTATCTTTAGCTGATTCCCTCTTTCCTAGCAGCAACCTTGCCTCTGCCTCTTTTATGTTCTCTGCACCTCTTTTTAGCAGATTTCTCCTGTAGATCCCCGTCCCTCCCGACCTTAGATCTATTGGCCTCTTTATAAGCGTGCTTTGATTAGATTTTTTCCCTCTTATAGACTATTTTTGAGAGACTCGCCTTCTTGGGTTAGATTTATGCATTGTTAGTTATTAATTTTCTATTCTTTCAATCTTATTTACTACATATTTATTTTCAGTTACGCAGCAAACTTTTTCTTTTACTCTCAAAACGTCTGGGTTTAAACAATTAAAATTAATGCACACCACACACTGACCCTAAGTGAAGAAGAGCCTGGTTAACGCCGCCTGGCAAAGACTTTAAAATCAATTGAAACTGCACCTCTCTGCCCTTGTTTCGACATTGACCTCACTTGATTTTGCACCTCGCTGCCCTTGTCAGTTTTTCTTCTTCCCGTCATCATTGCACCTCCAAGGCTTTTGTCCTAGAGACTTCTTGGCCTTCACCCTTATTTTCCAGTTGGTCGAATTCCTCTTTCCCGCCGTCATCGAGTAAGTCCCCCCCCCAAGTCCACACTCTGACTCTTCTTCTGATTGTTCGGGTTCTCCCCCTACTCCTGGTTCTTCCCCTGTTACCTTCACCATGTCTATTTCAGGACCTACTACCAGCAGCAATCCCAGTTCTATTGTTGGGTCCGTTTCCAGTGGAACCACTACGAGACCTACCTAGACTCCCCCTTTGCTCCCTTATACAGCTAGTCTCAGTCTCCCCGACTTCAATCAGCTGATTAATGATCCTATCTGCCACGATGTCAGTTGGCCTGCTATGCCAACCAAGCTCCCCTCCGACATTCCAAAGTTTGAAGGCCCTGCTAGTGAAGATCCCTCCAACCATATCCGATCTTTCCACATGTGGTGTTCCTCCAATTCCATCACTGATGACTCCATCCATCTTAGATTTTTCCAACGCACGCTTACCGGTGAAGCTTCTAAATGGTATGTTGATCAAGCCACCTCTTCCCATACCACCTTTGTGACCATCGCCTAAGATTTTTTATCTTATTTCCAACTCCCTCTTTGATACGACACTGGTACATAACTCTTGACTTCTTTTCTCCAATCCTCTTCGACCCGCCTTTCCACTCATGTCCAGGAATGGTGGAGAAGACGGAGCTTATGTTGCGCCCCCACCTTTGAAGATCGTGTTTATATGGACTGGTTCCTTTTCTCTCTCTTACCTCCCATTAGCAAAGATGTCGCATCCCACTTTCCCCAAACCAAAGAAGCCGCCCTCCAAATGGCCTTGAAATATGACCTTATCTATGCTCAATCTGGTTATGTTTATACTATCCTTCCTGACCTCCCCAAACCCAGTGTCCCTAATGCCCCAGGGTCATCTCACTTTGTCGACGATATAATTGGAGCTCTTTCACATACCTCTACTAAACCTCTTATGGGCTATGGTTTACCTCCATGAGGGGCCAGCACCTCCAACCCTTTTCCCCATCCCAGTAGCATCTATCCAATATATGACATGCCTCCTCATTTTTCCCACACTCGTGTTTACCTCAATGTTGCCCATCCTAACCCTTATCCTTACCCACAGCCTGGTGTCCCAGCTTCTCCAACATTTGGACCTCTCGCTCCCTTGCCTCCTCCACCCCAACCACACTTAATACCCCCTCCAGGGCAAGTATTTGGGCAGCAAGGCACGACTAATTCTCCCCATTCTCAAAGAAAGAGGAGAGAAAATCCATATGCCCCTGGTAATCGTGGATTCAATCCTTCTAGTATTGATTCTAACAATGCCAACCAGCCACAGGGTTCTCAGCCCAAGCCAGACAGACTGCTTTGCACCAATAAGCCTTGTTTGTGTTGTAGTGTTTATGGTCATTACACTCAAGATTTTCCCCTATTACCCCAGATGAGGCAGATGTGGGATTCTTAGGCCACCGTGTGGGGACAAAACTCCTCCCCTCCTATCCCTCCCAATACGGCTACTTCTCAACCCGTTGTGTTTACTGATCCTTTCCCTTAACAATGATTCGTGGCTACTCAACCACCTCATGCCCCGATAACCACTCCACCTTCCCCTTCTAGTTCCTCTGATTACCAGATCCTCATGATGGCCTCTGACCAACCTCTCACCGTCGACCTTAATCTTCAAACTCGGTCTCGTCAGTACTCCACACCCCCCGCTCCATCTGTCACTGAGTCCCCATCTTCAGGTTCTACAGAGCCTCTGTCGATAACCAATGGTCCCTTACAAATTCCTCTGCCCAAAGCTGAGGTTCACACCAAGATTCCCAAGGGCCCATTACGCTGAAATGTTGCCCCTGGTCGGGCTGCCCATTCATATAGCATAGTAGATGATCTGGCACAATCTCCTGCTACCATTTCGACACTGGAACTCCTCCAGTCGTGTCCTTCTCAAAATAAGGCTCTACTATCTGCCATGGGTGCTGTAGATCCTGCTGATTACCAATTGATTGTTTTCGATGCCCGTCAGTCAGACAATCCCCCACTTCCTGCTTCTGTTTCTTTCCAAATCCTAGTCAAAATCCGAAATGCCAACGTCGCTCAGTGTATTATTGATGAGGGGGCATCTACCTGTGTGATGTCTGCTTCGGTTTGGAAACAAATCGGATCTCCTGAGCTGGCCCCTTCCACAATCACCCTTTGTGCATGGGATGGCCATGCCTCCCAACCCATTGGCCTATTCCATAACTGTCCTATCACCCTTGCGGGTAAGACTGTTTGTGTCGACGTTGAAGTTATCGACGCCCCTCTTGACTATAACATTCTTTTAGGGCATATTTACACCTATGCCATGTCTACCATCCCATTCGTAGTCCACCGCAAGATTTTTTTCCCACATAATGGAAAGATTGTCACTATTGACCAATTGACATATCATGAACCAAAATCTTAGACCTCCCTTGAGTCCACTATATTTGTTGTCACCAATAAGAAAACTGTTGATTCTTTGACCAGTGTTTCCCCTGGCATCTACAAAGACTCCTCCTTGCTTTGCACCTTCCTAGGTCCTCCCCCACCTCCTGTCTCTAATCCCAGCTTAGCGAATGTTTGCATGATGCAATCGTCTCAGGCTAACCTTTCACAGCCTACTTCGGCTAGTCAGCAACATCAATCTCGCCCACCGCAACCCGCTCCTAGCCCTTCACCTCTGCTGACCGAACCTCTTCCACCTGGACCTTCCCACCTATCTAGCACTCAAGAACCTCCCTTCCCTCCTGATTCGGTTCCCCTAGGTCTACACCATATGGGAACCGCCCCTCCTGGAAATTACCCCGCCGGTCAGATACCTTTCCTTGCTCCCCCTCCTGGAGTCTATTCAGTTCCCATCATGACCACCCTGTCCCTCCATAATTTGACCTTGGGAATTATTGTATGGTATCTTACTCCTCCAGCTGAGACCCCACCCGGCCACCCCAAACCATACCTTGTTGTGACACCAGTTCAACCGATTCCCTTCGCTCCTACAGTGCCCCTAGCTCCTCCGCCAGACCATCCTCATACTGTGTCAACTACGAACAAGAAACGAAAAGCTCAGAAGGGGACACCCAAAGACAAGGCCACCACACTCGACCCTACCCCTCCCCCACCCCCAAACCTTGTGCCTTGTGTGATGGTGTCGGTCATGCCACCCATACTTGTCCTGAGTTGCCCCATATCCAACCCATGGTTAAGGTTGCGTTCCCTGAATTTACAGTCCCTGAACCCTCTACTTCTTCCTCATCGACTACCAAGAACCCAAAGACTCTTCACACCAACAAACCTTGTGCTCTATGTGGTGTCCATGGACATTACTCTCACCATTTCCCTCACCTCATGCATTACCAAGCCTCTTTAGAGGTCATTCGCTAATACGAAGTTGAAAAAAATCAATCTGCCTCTCCCATCCTTGCTCAATATGCGTCTGGCTTACTCGAGGATTCCCCTGCTACCATTGAAATTCCTCCCCCTGATGTTGAGATTTCAAAACCCGTTGCCCCCCTTGTCTACCTTTCATCATCTGCACGACCCTCGGAGTACATTCCCTCTGAATCCACTCCATCTGTTTTTCTTGATCCTCCTTCACCAACATCCTTGGACTTTACATGCTTTGACCATCTTTTTACTTGTTCTTCTGTCATCTCCCGCGACGATCTGTATGTACGCCTTTCTTTCCCATTTGATGATTTCGGTAACTTTGCAGCGTCGTGTGGTTTCCTTGACCTTTCCCTTTCCTCCCATAACCCAGATAATACCATCCATATCTATTATGTCCTTCGCAGTATGAGTTCTCTCTCTTCCTCCCATATTTCTCATTCATCTCCCCCTAGCTGATCTATGATTCCTAGCCTTCCTACCCAGACTACTCCCTCCCATAGTCGTCATTGGATGTCTACCCTATACTCACACTGCCATCATTATTCTTCTTCCTCCCATTTCTTGTCTTGTGACACTATTCCACCGGCCCTCTCGTCCACACATTATATTGGCTATGCTGATGGGGCAAGTCTCTATTCCCGGAATCTCACCTCAGCCGCATGGGCCATCTTTACCCCCTTGCATACCCTCATTCTTGCAAATGGGGTCTACATTGGTAATGGCACCAATAATCAGGCCGAATATGATGTAGTATGTGGTCTCTTAGCTGATGCCCTCTCTCATCACATCCTCCATCTGCACGTTTGTTTAGATTCTCTGCTCCTTGTCTTACAACTTAATGGTGTCTATCATGTGCATAACCCTATCCTGTTTAGACAATATTTATGAGTGAAACTTTTGACACATGAATTTAGATGCATTAGTTTCAACCATATACCTAGAAGTCAAAATCACTACGTAGATCAAATTGCAAATCATGTTCTAGAATGGAATTTATCACACCCAAGACAATAACATTTCACACCATCAACACAATGCATATACATAATATCTATCATATAACATGTTTTTAGAGTCCATCTGCTCTGAAACATATGACATGCCCATAGCATGTTACAAAAACAGAATTACAAAATTGGGGGGCACCACTTGCCCCTACATACACACTAGGGGGCACCACCTGCCCTACATCTAATCAGTCTCCGGAGGATCCTGAGCCAATGGTGCTGCTCCCACAGCTCGTAGATCATGCACAGTCTGACCGGCCATCGCCATGCAACGCATGATACCTCGCCACTCCGAGGGTAGCCCAATACATAGCTCTATGTACTGGTCATCTAAATCCTTCCAACCATGCTCTGACACACCAATCAATAGCCCCTCACATATACGACGAATGTCCTCCAACAGAGCAGCCATATCCTTGTTCTGTGCCATCCTTGATCCACTTGCACCTGTAGCTCCAGCTGTTGCAGGTCGTCCCATATATCCAGGCAGTTTTACCGGAGCTATATCTGCATTCCAAAAAGTATAAATATCGGTACCATGAATACTATTCACAAACTTTAAAATTTACATAACATATTAGTTACTTGTCACTTGCCATCGGGCCCCCATACTCGACCAGGCGGAAGCGGCAAGTTCAAATCTCCCCAATAACTCATCCCACTATAGGGATAGTCATCTATGTACAATGGCATCTGATCCCAATGGGAAAAGAACTCTCGTCGGAACACCCATCCGACCGCTCCTCCTTCTCCTCTACACAGTAGTCGTCCCCACTGACGCATCCAGGGCTCTCTCGGACCCCCATCAGGTAGTTTTACATGAGGTCGTAAGGTCGGGATCTTCTCAAAAAATAAGGAGCACAATAACGTCCCATAAGCACAATCATGATTCACTTTCCGCTTAAATAGTGACAGCTGTCGTTTCACCGACACCAACATCATCTGGGCCCACCCATAGTAGGTCCCACTCAACACACTCTCTACAATCATCATTTTCCCTCCAGTGATGTGATGGAACGCCTGGATACCAAAGATCCGCAACACTATTGCTGACACTGCCTGGGTCTCCAACCTCTCTAGATCCCCAATCGATATCCAAGTCCCTTTGACTCAGACACCTGGTCGACAATTTTTCTCAACAAACTCCATGATGTTATGCCCCCACGGTAACACTGGCTATGTAGTTCCCACCATCCCTAATGGTGGGAGACCAGTCAGGAAATACAGATCCTGGAGTTTCAGCTCAATCCTGTGCCCTTGCACTATAAACACCTCATGATCTAGATCCCAATAACTGATAATTCGGGCAACCAAGGGCTCCCCAACCGTCATCAAAAGGTTCTCCACAAATTTCAGAGCCTCAAACCTAGCCAATGCACGACGAACACCCTGATCTACTTGGATTTTTGTCGATAATGTACCTAGGTCTCTCTCTCTCCCCTTGATCCGTATATCTAAAATATCTGCACAAAACCATCATCTTTGTCAGTCTACAGATAAGCAAAACTGCATTCACTCACAGCAAAACTGAATCTCAGCCCATAATAGCACTGAAACCACCTCCATCTAACATGTCACACTTTTTGGCCAAATCCTAGGCCAGGTCGCACTTTTCAGGCCCAAACCTGCGTCCCAGGTCACAGTTTTTTCCCCAAAAAGTACGACTCAGCTGTAATGATGAAGTAGGAGCAGTTATTGAGATTTAAGACCCTAATCTGAACTTTAAATCCATCAAAATCAAAGAGTAGGATTAGGCCTCTTACCTGCAACTAACGGATCGCGATTCCAATGGTCAGTTTGTCCACTACGATCGCTGCAAGATTTAGGGCCTTCTCTCCTCTCCACATTCACCACAGCTACACAAGAAAATGAATGATTTTGGAGGGAAAATGCCTTATTAGAAGAAAAACCCCTATTTTTTTTTCGCCTGCTGCGACCAAACCGTAGCCTTGTTTTGCACACCATCTACACCATTGTAAATCTCTCACCGAGCACTCAAATGGGTATCGGTTAGTTTTTCATGTTTTGATACTTCACCAGGACACATTTTTTCCATGAAGGGTCTCTTCATCTCTCCTTCCCATCGGAATTCTTCACTTACAACGGTTGTACTTGGGGCACCACTTTACCCCTTTACTTGTATTTGTTTGTGTTTATTTTCATCATGAGATACCCTTTTGTACTCATGTTTTTTATGGTCCCCCGTTGGACCTTTATTGTGTGGCAGCACCATCGATTCGCCCTTGTTTAGAGCATCTGAGTTGAGTCATCATTCGTCATGGAGTTTATCTCAAGTCCCTTTGTATCCCGCTATATTCCTCCATCCTTAATCGCTTGATACCTCTCTCATGTTTCACATTATGGCCTTCAGTAGCATCATCACCTATCCTCCTTGATATTGTGTCAGTTTCCACCAAGCCATTCATGCCCCTTATGCTCTAATAAGGGAAGTCGTCCATCCACTACTCAGTCTCCCTCATTTCATTATCATCATTAGTGTCCGTCTGTTAGTCGCTCTACTATTTTCTCTTGTGCCTTAGTTGGGGATCCCTTATTACCTCACCTATGGCAGATATCCTTCTGTTGACATCAACTAATTTACTCCAAAAGCTAGGTCTACAGGGCGATATACCTTGGTTCGAGATCCTTTCAGCATGATCATGATCTATATACTTGATGGTCCAGTGATGCAGCAACTTCTTTTGGTGATTTCTGGGTGTGTGTGAGATGCCTCAACCCTCATGAGGGGGTGGCCCTGCAGGTAGCCCCCCACATGCCTGGATGACTTCTTCATTTCATCCCTTGATGCAGCTCCTTCTATTTGATGATATCAGCCTCAGCCGCTTGCAGAACCTCTTCGATTTGCATGTATTAGTTAAATTTTGCGAGCCCTTCCCCATGTGTAGGGGGAATTTGGGCTGTATTTGTATTTCATGTACTAAAATATTATTGTATAAGTACTGACTGTTATTCCAGGCACAACATGTATGTGGGATTCATCATTCTAATTTTCTGGCACGTATTTATGCCAGCATGTACTTTATGGTTTGGTTCCTTGTTTACTGGACATCCTATTCTTTTGTACTTTGTCTCGGCGGGCATAGGTATGCCTCCCCTACCACCTTTAGCACAGGTACCACTTCATAAACTAGAGACTTCTTGCACCTATAAGTCTCGTCTCCTCAGGGTCTAGTCCTTTAGCACATTAGACTACCTTCTATTTCTCTCTCTGACTTCCCTCTTGATGTCTAGTGATTGAGTTCTTACAACATACTTCGGTCATACGATTTGCTCATAACACTCGTACGTTGGGGGGAAATCTGCTACAACATTTTTTGGTCATCTAACCTTTTATCATTAGATGAAACCAAGTACACCATGTAAGACCAATTTTACCCTAAGTAAAATTTCTTTCACTATGTGAAATAACTTAGTAAAACACCTTTATTAAGTTTTTTGTGGTCTAAACAGGAAACCCCAAAAGGAAGTAATAAAAAAATTTACATTTTTTTATATTTCCTAGTTGTATTTAACTCAAAACAAGAAAATTAATTAAATAAATCATTATTTATTTGATTATTTCCTAGGAATAAGTTATTTAAATCATTATTTAAATAATATTCCTAGTTAAATTTGACTAAATCATTTTTAAATAATTAAATAAATTATTATTTATTCAATTATATTCCCACCATTTCCCTAAAATAATAAATAAATCATTTATTTATTTATTGTTTATAAATAAAGGAATTGACCCAAGACAAAAATCCTTTTCCCTCCAACAAATATAATAAAATATTCCTAAAGGGTGGTTCTAGAATTTGATTAATAATATTTTATTCATGCACCAAGTTCTAGATAACCCTAATATTTTGTTATGAATAGAAGGGTTTTCCCCATTTATTAGTCACCTTCCATTGCATTAGATCACTCTGGATCTATACTTGGTCAGATTCTCCATTTTTTCCTGGTGAGCTCCTTTTGAGTTCTATGTTTGTCTGGGTTTTCTACACCAACAAGAGAGAGAAATTTTAGATCTGAAATGCTGAGGACTTTCAAGAACCCATCCCATTGAGGAGAACTGGAAAACACCTTTCTTGTTTTCCTCTCAGGTGCCCCTTTTTAATATAATATAAAAATTATTTCAAATACATTGTTCTTGTCTTGTCTATTGGATGCATGGAGCCACATTTTACTTTATCTTCTTAATGTCTTTTATGCTTAGATCTGGATTTATGCAGCATTATTTGGATCACCTAATTGCAGATTCAAAGATATTTGGCATCCATAATCTATGTTAGGGCTATTTTTTATGCGTAGCTAAAGTGGTATTTTATGACGAAAGATTCATACTAACAGTATTTATCATTTATGGGAGTTTCATGAAGTTCTCGGTAGTGGCCTGAGGCCTAGCCCTAAAAAAGTGGCTCATAATCTAGGGTTGTTGTCTTAGAAATTCCTAGAAAAGTCCACAGTCGTTTGCATGTTGTTCTGGGAGCAACTGGAAGGCCATAGGCATATGCATGGATTGTCATGTGGGTGGTTGAGGGTCAAAATCAATAAAGTGTCAATTTGTCTCAAGGATTGGTCACTTGGAAGGATTGGTTGGCTCTTGAAGGTTTTGTATCATGTGTGGAAATTTAGATTTGTTTCTTTATGTTGGTCCCACTTTCTTAATTGTAGTTGTTGATTTGAATCATATCATTCTAACTCTTCGTCACATGTTTTCCCTAGTGGACCGATTAGCTTGGGTAAATGTGGGAGGAAGGTGGTTACATTATAGATTATTGTTTATTTTGTATGCATGAAAATTAAAATTTATGCAAAAATTAGAGAATGGTTAAATAGAAAATAACAATCCACATTTGACACAAAATATATCCTGGGAAACCCTTTCACGATAAAACTGAGTAGGAAGTTGAGGTCACTTTTCTCTCTTCCTATGAATGGAAAAATAGTTGTGAGTGTAAAGAAGTAAGTCTTGTGGCCCATGGGAAACTATAGTTCACAAATAGACTTAACTTTTCACAAATTCCTTTGAATGTTTCACATCAATTGCAGCAATATATTACATAGGAAGTGTAGTTCCCCACACATGATAGCTCGAAAAAGGTGGTTTATTTCACCAACGAGCATGAGGCTTTGCAAGTTATACAAGTGAAATTTATGGAAGCATGACAACAAGACGAAGAGAGAGAGGAGACACTAAAATGAGTAATGGAGGAAGTATACAACAAACTTCTGGGTGTCCTAATGGAAATCAACACTCTTAAAGAGGAGAAGTTGTCGAAGATCAAGGAAATAATATAGGGTCTTAATACACAAGTTGAGTTAAAACTACATATAAAGCCTGCTATCCGGTCAAAGGATATACAAATATTAAAAATGGTATAAGAAACCTTTGATTCATAAGAGTGCACATGATCTAAAGCACAAATGCACCAAATTTTATGAAGTTGGCATAGATTTTTGGAACATTCCACAAGGTAATGTCAATCTTATGGACGTCAGTGCCAGAATTAGAACTATAGAGTAGCAAAGTGATTCTATATGCAAAAATTTGATCTCCCTACCATCTCAAGCTACAATGGTATAAAGTGTTATTTTGGAAAAATAAATCAACCAGTGGAGAGAAGAACATTGGAAACTTTCCCAAAAGGTTGTACATTTGAAGGATGAAGCAATGGAACTCACTGATGACATTGTTGCAGCATATAAAATAACACATCAGGTAGTTGTTGATAAAGAAATATTATTCCATGACTCTTCCTATGCTTATTTAGGTGGCAAGGGATATTATCAGTTTGGTAGAGGAAGAAAAAACTATAGTGTTGGTAACCAAAAAAAAAAAATCAAAAATTTTTGAAGAAAATCATAGTGGTGCTCCCTTCTCTTGATACACAAAAAAACTAGAGTGACTCAAGGGTGAGCCACGAATAGTGTTGGGGGCCTCTAGGGGCCAAGGTGGAAAGGGGGGAATTTTCGAAATTTTGGCTATGTATAGGGAAACCACGTTGTAAGGAGGAAAAAAGCGATATTGTGTGCAACAAAGGTTGGTTGACATTACATGCAATGTAGAAGCAGATAGGCATATTTTGTAGATATGTGCTAGAAACAACAAAGACTGTGACATAACAAAAATATGTGGTTGTCGACATCACACCCTCTAGCAGTATGGGTCAGTTAGTTGTGGGTGAAAATTTGGTTGCAATTCAGCCCATTATAGTCAAGTAGTTGGCTATGATTTCTCACAAGAACAGACAACTCGTCCAGGTGAGTTAGCTAGGTGAGTTGGCCAAAGATTCCTAGGAGTGCATTGTTGGAGATAAAATTATATAAAGAGTTGTTGTTGCTTCTATTCCATTAGTTTGATTATTGTTCTCTAGATACATTTAGTTGGCTTGATGTTCTTCTTCTCAATGCTTTTTTTCCTTGATACCTTTTTGAAAAATCACTCTGGTAATTGCACTGGGTTTGGGCTTGTTAATATGAAATGAACTATGATGGTTTGATTTCTCCCATTTAGGTGTATGATACCCCTTTGTAATTTTTAAATCATATTTGTTGTTAATATGAAGCATTAAGAGGTTTTGTGTCAGTTTTTCATGGTTCTACCATATATGCATTTTGTACAAATAATTGGATAAATGAATGAATTGTGGAGTATCTGCAGAGATTTTAGTGAGTGGTTTGTGTTGATATTTTGTAGTTGAGGTAGAATCTCAATTATATTATTATTGTATGAATGAAGCTATATTCCCCTATTATGTGTCATAGTTATCTTTGCGCTTGTATATTGAACTCACATTGAATGATTACTTTGCTCATTATGTGATATGTTTACACTTGACCGATGTGCATCGTAGTTCAATGGGAATGTTCCAACACACACTGTGAAGTTTTTTGAATGTAATTCATTTTCAATGATTATATCTACAATGGATGGAAAATACCATAGCCTGAGGTGGGTTGTTTGGACCTGAAGTCATTTATGTTTCCTGTTTTCCGTTACAAAATCTTCAAAGGTTCTCACAAATCCATCATCATATCTTAGGTGAGACCTCACCTTCTTGCAGATGTTGAAATATTTCTGTGTCTAAGGGTTTTTTTTTGGCTTAAATCTTAACCATGGGTCAATCTCGTGCACCAACACATGTTTCACCCTCCTAATCCATTAATGGTTGACTTTGTTGTTGAATCTTTGAGTGAGATTAACTGAATGTGTTTGCAATAAACTTATTGTAGTAAAGCCTATTGATTTTTCCATGATTAATGTGATAATTTCACCCACATTGTTCAAGGGTGAAAATGTGAAGTTGGGTTACACTTTTTGCCCTTTTTTGAAAAAAAAAATCATTTTTTTCTGTTCTTCAACTTTCTGCAAGCCAATTTTTTTTTTCTGTTTGGAAATTTATTTTGCAATAAAAATAAAAGTTGTTAGAAATTTTATTAGCTTTCTATTACTTATTTTTTGGAATTTTTTTATACACATTTGATATGTCAACTTAGTGTTGCTTTGAGTGTGTGTTTTTTAACAATCAAAGGATTCATAAGAAGTCATGTTAATACACACTGTTGTATTCTTTGAAAATTTGTGTTTTTTAGAAACAAAATGTGTTACAACAATCTAGACAGAGTCTACTTCGGTTTCATTATATTTACAAAGCCAACTGATGCATATCATAATTACTAGAATTTTTTGAACTGGTCCTATATGAAAAAACTACATATTTTGAGTATGTTTTGGGACGCACGAAATTTCTTAACATATAAGTTATAAACTAAAAATCTAAAAACTACCTATTATAGATGACGGACCAATGTAATGCACCATAATTTTTTCAATTTTTTTACATTGTATTTTGAAAGATACAAAATTATGATTTCACTGAATCATAATGACCTTCAGAAATTGTTTGCACCTATTTTATTACAAAATTAATTAAAAATAGTAAATATTTATGAAATTCCATAAAAGTTATATTTTTTGAAAGTAGATTGAATTCTAAAAAAGTTTTTCCTAGTTCTCACAATTAATTCAAAATGTTTCATGGACTTCAATCAGTCCAAATTTGAAGATATGTACATAGAGCTTGGCTCAGTGTAATTGCAGAAGTGTTGGTTCGGCCGAACTCTTAAAAAAATTTCGGCCGAATTATTTTTCGCGCCAACGACCTGTCAAGTCTAACGACATAAAAGTTTAGCTGAATTTTTTATAAAATTTCGGCCGAAATTTTACCTGACTTTCCGTCAGCCCGAAAATATCATGAAGCACCTCCAAAAAAACATTTCGCACCAATATAAATTTCCACGAAAGCATTCATTATTTTCGCATATTTTTGCACATTTGGTCTGATTTTGCAAAGAATTTTTTTGGGTTTAAGGAATTTTCTTGGAGGTACATTCAAAGGAAATTTTTTCAAAGGATTTTTTTGGGTTTAAGGAATTTTCTTGGAGGTACATTCAAAGGACATTTTTGCAAAGGATTGTTTTGGGTTTAAGAACTTTTCTTGGAGGTACATTCAAAGAAAATTACATTCAAAGGACATTTATTGAAGGTATGTGATACATTTTTTGGATGTTTTTGGGGCTTCATTTTTTTTAAGGTATGGATTTGGGCTTAATTTTCAAAGGAATATTTTTAGGCTTGATTTCGAAAGGACTCTTTTTAGGCTTAGTATTCAAAGGACATTTTTTGGAGGTATTTTTTAAAGAGATATTTTTCAGAGACTTGGAATTAATTTTCAATGGACATTTTTTAGAGGTATTTTTTGAAGTGAAATTTTTTTAGAGTACGTGTTTTGGGTTGAAGTAAATCTTTTATAATGATTTTTTAAAATGAACTTTTGTCTAACTTTTTATATGAAATTTTTTTGCACGACTTGGAAGGAAATATTTTGAGCTTCATTTCATTTTTATAAGACATTTTTTTCTTGGATTTTTTAAAGTAAGTGTTTTGGATTGAAATATGTATCTTTTGCAAAAAATTTAAAATGATTTTTTTTTTAAATTAAATCTTTTGTGATGTTATTTTTAATTGAGTTTTTGTCTAAATTTTTGAAGGAAATTTTTTGAAATTCATACTATATTATAATGGGAAATCAAAGGAATTTCATGAGAAAATGTGATCGAAAAAGAGACCCTAAGGAATGTAGAGAAGAGACGAGAGAATCTCGCAAAAGAAAGAGAGAAGAACTCTCAAATATTGAAAGGGAAAATCAACCTCAACTAGAAGTTGAAAGAGGTATGTAAATGTAAATATTATGAATTTGATATCTAAAATTTTCCTAGTTTAAAATGTGAAGCTTAATTTTTATTTGATGAAGTAATTTGAAAAATATTTTGCTATGTAAACAGAGAGAGATATTCCTCAAAAAATTGATGATGAGATACACAATTTTGAAAGATAAAGTGAAAGAGATATTAAACCAATGATTGAAGATGGTGAAAATGTTGAAAGAAATTCAAGTGAAGAAATTGAATCACAAGGTGTGTGTGTGTGTGTATATATATATATATATTTGTTGAACACATGCATGTATTATTGAAATTATACATATTTATTAATTTAGTTATTTATTGAATATGTAAACTTATTATGTACTATTCATTTGAACATGTACAGATGAAATCAATGTCGATGATGAGATGTTAGAAAATGTTGACACTCACACATATGGAGATAAAAGAGCTGACCATGTTATAAGATATTGTGTTTAACACATTTTTGATACGTACTTCATAAAGGAAGATGTGACAGTTCAAGCCCAAATGTTGAAAGGTATCCTATCATTAAGGAAATTAAAAGAAGCTATGACTTTATTGGGTATTTGAAAATCATTAAAAGATAAAAAAATAAAGAAAAATGTGATACAAAATATAAATAGTGCTATAAATTCAATTAGAAGATCTAGACAAAAAAATGTTTTAGTTGTACGTAGAGAAATACATATGGCCATGGTTTCATCAAGTACTAAAGAGAATCACTTGGTAAAATATATGGCACGAGCATTAGGAGCCTCATGAAAAACTTTGCACAAACATCAGAAATTTTGGTTGCAAATAGATGTAAATTATGAACTCGCTTGTTAGAGACCTATTTGTAGTCAACCATACAAAGATAGACTTGGAGAAAATGTTAAAAAAACAATATATGAATATTGGAAGAAAAATTCACGTGTTTCGCCAAATGCAAGGGATGTGATGTGCAGAAGAATAGTATGAAATCAGTATGAACAACATGAAAAAAATTTGTTGGAAACCACTCAGATAGATTGTTCGACAAGTGCAAAGAAGAGAATCATGAAATTGATGTCTCAATCAGTGTTTTTGTTCAACAAAAACCATGGTATGTAAAACCTATCACCATACATGACACTTGTTGTCATCGTTATCATGTGGCATTTGAGTTATAATATGACACATTCCTTAATTTTGGTAGAAAATTTTGGAAAGATTCACCTCCTGCTTCCACTATCCGTGATTTCATATCTCAAATTCTATGTGAAAGAGAAAGCGATGAATTATTTTACAAAAAGAAATGTGTTTATGGTAAAAAATGCGATGATTATGAAAATTTGACTAAATTTCAAAAAAAATATCATATTGATATATATGATCAATCATTGTCCAACATGAAAGTGAAATGGAAGAGATATGAATATATCCATACATCGATTCAAGGTTTAAATAGTGCTAAAAGAATTGAATTACAAGAGGAAGAAATTTGTGTGATAGATTTTTTTGAGAAAGTTCGAGGAAGAAATTTATAAATACACCAAGCATTCCCATAGAGCTCGATGGAAAGACTTGCAATTCAAAAAATCCTGTGAAGTTTTTCCACCAGGGACCATTTTGTCAGTAATTGATTTTGCAGAAAACTACACATTTGTTCCGCAAAAATAAATTCAGAGTGACTACTATCATTCTAACTAAGTCTCCATGCTCATTCATATTATATATAGACATGCTGAACAAAACATCGATCATATAGAAAGCACCAGTGAAAATCAACATGTTATTAAAGAATATCACTTTTATATCAATGACGATCATACACATGATACATAATTTGTACAACACTGTTTTGGAAAGATTTATGACTCCTTGAAAAGACATGGAATAAAATTCAATGAACATTGGATATGGTTAGATGGATGTGCGGGTCAATTCAAATATTCACAATCATTCTTTTGGTTGTGTTGTCTTCATAAGAAAACCTGCATTAAACATTGTTGGAATTTCTTTGAGACTGGCCATGGAAAAGGAAAACATGACGGTGTAGGGGCATGCATAAAACGAGCACTTCGAAGATATCAAAGGAACCCCTCTACAAACTGACTTGTGGATGCTAAAGAAGTTGTTCAATGGTGCATCGCTACTCTAAACCATGAGAGTAACTGATCAAGGGAAGTGCGAAGGTACATTCAATTTAATTTTTATTTGATATCTAATTTTAAATACTGTACATTTATTTGATATCTAATTTTAAATTTTGATGGTATTTTGATATCATATTTACATTCTTCTTTGAATTTTCCATATATAGCTTTTTTGGCATATTGGGATCGAATATGTAGATAGATCAATTGGAAATGACGTTGAACTAATAAAAGGGACTCGAAAATTGCATTCAATTAAAAAAAAGTTGTCCACAAATGTGTTTTCATTGGATAAAAGAAAATATTCTTGTTTTTGTCATGTTCGCATAGACAACACAAAATCCAATGACATTTGTGAAAACAAAATGTATGTAAAATATTGGAAACATACAAAACCAAATACAAAAGGGAAAATGTTCATTGCAATGTTTGAAGAAATGCAATCAAAGGAGACTACAATATCATCTTCTGGTAATCGAGTTTCTGATCTTGTTAGAGAAGGTAACATTTGAATTTCTTTCAAATGATAGAGATCTAGAAACAAATTTAAATACATAAGTTTTTTAAGTTTGTTTTATTGTGAAGGAGATGTTTTTGTTGTAATTGCACCAACTGACAACGATGAAAATGTGAAGTATTATTTGATGTGTTTTTTTTTCCACAGAAAAAATCGGTAACCTTTTATTAATAAAAATGAAAAGTTACACATAGCATATGCATTGAAGCATTTTCAGAAATTTCCCATTGGGCTCATGTGCTCTCACACACAATGCGTTGTAGCAAGGCTACCTTGCATTCAGAGAAAAGAAAAGAAAAAAGAATGAGAAAGGAGAAAAGAAGGAGGGGCAGAAACACTGGAAGCTGCTAGATTGTGGGAAAAATGTCCCACAAGTCAGGTTTTTCTCCCTTTCTTCTTCTCAACCTTGCGCCATTCGCCCTGAGATGGCTCGCAAGTGACAAGGACAATCTGATTTTCTGCACTTTTGGTTCCTGTATCCTTGTCCGAATCTGAAGTTTCTGATGTATGGTGTCTTTTGATCCCTCCGCTGCTCATGTCCACTGCATTCCTGTCTGATTGTTTCGTCTGAAAATGTGGATCCACTAGTACGGTTGTGTCCTTTTTTTGTGCCTCTGGTTCCTGTGTACTCTGCTGATTTCCTGGTGGGACTAGTTCCTCTTCTTCTTCTGACTCGTCCTCCTCTAAATCAGGAGGGGGATATTGCCAGCCTTTTCTCTGCTTCCTGTTCGGTTTCTTTTTGTTATTGGCTTTCTTAATTTCTGGGCATGTATTTTGTAAGTGTCCTGTCATCCTGCAATTACTGCATCTAAATGCAGTATTCTCATAATCTAATGATTGCAGCCAATTTTGTTGCTTATAAATCAGCATAATATTCTCCGGTAGTCCTTTGCTTAAATCTACCTCCACGCAGATCCGGGCAAAGGTGAAGATTCGTTGTTCTAGTCTTTCCATATCTGTTTTAATATAACGCCCAAGACTGTTCCCAATGCTCTCAAGAACCTGATCATTCTAGAAATGAAGGGGCAGGTTGTAAAGTCTCACCCATACTGGCAGTCTGAAGACTGCCATAGTGTTGGGGTCAAAATCTGGAAACCATGGAGTGATAAACAACCCCGTGGACCCCCAGAACCAAGGCCCCTCTCTGATTATGATATCCCTTTCCTCCGAGGTTTGAAATTTAACAATAAAAAATCCCTTCGAACAGAGATGTATTTCGCATTCCAGGGACCAGTGGGTGAAGATCCAGTGAAAAAGGTCCATGGGTTTAGGCCAAAAACCATTGAAGCGGCATATTAATGCTTGAGCTTCATATGTCTTGATATGCTCCTCTGTTGCTGAACTATTGATTTTTAGAGCAGGGGTTTGTTCCTGCTGTTCAACTATGTAAGGCCTCAGAGTATTTCCAGCTTGTTCTGGAGCTGGGCCAACTCCTTTTTTCCCCTGTAGGATATTTTTGAAGGAGGGGCCACCATTTGTTTGCCTGGGCGTGCTCTGGTTCACCGCGCCCCCTCTCAGGCGCAGATTTAAGGTGATGGTACTCTCTGCTCTTATGGCGTAATCCTGTAAGAGCCTGCAGTCCTGAAGAGACCTGTGCCCGTTTACCAGATGTTGTATCGGTACTGGGTAGCCCGTCATAACCCAGATCTGCTGCTTGAGTTGCAGGATTGAGGTGTCATCATTTGCCCAAGCTATACGTGATTTACCCACCGGCAGTTTGATAAAGATTTGGAAAGAAGGAGAGTTCAGAGGGGACCAGCTCTTACCTAAAGAGTGAGATTCAAAGAACGAATTTGCTGAGGCCTGCTCCTGCTGATACCAATCCCTTTTCTTCTCTGCCTCTCCTGTCTTCTGAATCAGTAGAGAGTTGTGCAAATCGGGCTTAGGCACCTTTTCGCCCAGAGGAGAAGAAGAGAAATCGTTGAACTCTGTAGCTGCATGGCTGCCAGATTCCTTGAAAACTGTCAATCGCGCCTTTTCAACCTCTTCATCCTGTAGAAAACCCCCCCTAGCCTGATCCAAAACTGATTGGAGACAGATCAGATTCTGGGAGGTCCGATCTGCCTTGTCGCTGCATGATTTGCCTGGGGCAAGGTCCACATGCATTTTATCAGATTTGAGTAGCCCCGATCCGTCAGCGTGAGAGCCGCACCACCGATCCGATCTTGAAATCTTTGCTCTCCCTTGATGCAGATCCCATGGTGTAGTGGGCGCAGCGGCGGATCCAACAAGGGCATTATTCACAGAGTCTTTTGAGCTGAGCTCCTTTGCAGAGCTTTGAAACCCGAGCACGCAGGAGCCGATGTGGGACGCGGCCAGATCCAGGCCAAAAGCCACGAGTTCAGGAGAAATGTTGTTGAGTGCAGGATCCGCATAGACCTTGACGGCGGCGGCATAGCTCAATGTAACCCTAGCGCTGTCCATCCTCTCTTCCTGCCTTCAAATTCAATTCTTAGGAATAAGGAAACTTCAAATAAAATAAATTTACCTTAGAGTTTCTCCCTACCATAATTTAAGCAAGTCTTTCCACCAAAATAGGTAGCATTCATGTGTAATTCAGTATTATTTGATGTGTTGCACTGAATGAAAAATGAAATTATTAGAAAACATAATGATCACAAGTTTCCTTATGAAAGAGGATCTATTATACTGAAAGTTCATTTTTTCAGAAAAATTAATCAATGTGGGGATTTTGTTTACTTTGAAGACTATGAACCCGATGTCATAAGTTTTCAATATAGTCACTTGGTCTATGCAACACACATAAATTTGATAGAGGTTCAACAAAGAAAAAAATGAAAATTAAGAAATGGAAAATGTCAAATTCCGATCATGAACAGATCATTGAAGATGGCACTCCATTGAAATTTTTTGATTGAACTACCCAACAATTTCTTCTCTTTGGATTCATGTTTTAGAACTTCCAGAACTCAACTAAAAATTGAGCTGCCTTGTTATGTTATTTGTGCAAGTGTTTGCACATGTACATTGTTTTGGTACATGCACACTAGTATCAATTGAAAGTAGCTTTTCTATACATGCATTGATGAAAAATGTTGCACGTACTGGATATATATACATTATAGAATGCATTTTTAAAATTTTCTGATTATTTTCGACACATCTAACAAGACCTAGAATCTTATGATTGTTTATATATATATATTACTTCAATCATTTTAACATATATATTCAAACATGTGTAAAATCATTTCTACATGTACATATATTCATGTGAATTTTTTTTTGTTTGGAAAATGACAACTTGAATTTTAAAAACAAAACATAATATCATAATCACATGCCAAATTTAGTTCAACCATCCAAACCTTGAGTTTTAAAAACTTTTTTATTATATCACAAGTTTACTTCACATGCCATGCTAATTGTAGTTCAACTATCCAATAAAAACATTTAGCATTATATCACATGCCAAATGTAGTTCAACCATCCAAAACTTAAGTTTTAATTTTACAAAAAATTATAGATCACAACATTACTTCACAAGCCAAATGTAGTTCAAAAGCAAAACATTAATATAGATCACAACATTACTTCACATGCCAAATGTAGTTCAACCATCCAAAACTTAAGTTTTAAAAACAAAACAAATTATAACACAACATTACTTCACATGCCAAATGTAGTTCAAAAGAAAAACATTAATATATATCACAAAATTACATCACATGCCAAATGTAGATAAACCATCCAAAACTTATTTTTTAAAAACAAAACAAATTATAACATAACATTACTTCACATGCCAAATGTAGTTCAACCATCCAAAACTTGAGTTTTTCAAAAGAAAAACATTAATATAGCTCACAACATTACATCACATGCCAAATGTAGTTCTTGACCATCCAAAACTTAAGTTTTAAAAACAAAACAAATTATAACACAACATTACTTCACATGCCAAATGTAGTTCAACCATCCAAAACTTGAGTTATAAAAACAAAACATTATAGATCACAAGTATCAAAACTTTTTAAAAACAAAACATTATAGATCACAAGTATCAAAACTTGAGTTTTAAAAACAAAACATTATAGATCACAAGTATCAAGTATCAAGTAACATTACTTCACATGCCAATTGTAGTTCAACCATAACACTTTAAAAACAAAACAAATTATTTAACACAACGTTACTTCACATCACATGCCAAATGTAGTTCAACCATCCAAAAATTGAGTTTTAAAAACAAAACAAATTATATATAACACTGTACAACATTACTTCACATGCCAAATGTAGTTCAACCATCCAAAACTTAAGTTTTAAAAACATTATATATCACATTCACATGTACCAAATGTAGTTCACATAAAATATGTCCAAAATTTGTAGATCTCGCAAGTATCAAGAATCAAGTTATATATCACTGCATCTAGATAATATATAAAAAGTAAATTTAAGACTAGAAATCTATTGAAAATATAATGTTGCACGTGTGCATGTGCATGATCCATAAAATACAGATGGATGTAGTGTCTTTCCCAGCAAAGTCTCAATCCACGAGCTATCATGTGAAGCATGGGGAACCTGTACACAATGTGTACAAACATCAAAATTTGATGTTTTAAAATTGAGTGAGAATATATAGAATTTCATGTAAAAAACAAAATATTAAAAAAAATCATGCAATACCTCATGAGGTTCCCTCTCCATTTGTTGCTCGTCTGCTACAACTTCCCTGATGGTAACATCTCCAACAGTAAACTGTACAATATATACATGTACAATTATATATATATTAAAAATTTTCAAATGAAAATGCATATATATAAACTTATTTTCAGTAATATTAAAAAAAATTTAAACAACTTGTTCAAATGGTTGAAATGGTGTGGATGTTCCTATCTCCATTGCTAGAGTCCGTGGAGAAAAGAAATCCTCTATAGAAACCTAAAATTCAAAAAATTTAAAAGTATAAAATAACTCAAGATCAAGATCTCAATTTATAATAAAACTTTTAAACTTCAATTTATAAATTATAACTTAAAAACATATATATTTAAGTGAAAAATTAAATACTTCTACTGGTGGATTTGGCACATCTCCTAAGAGAGGCTCCAAAAGAAAATCTCCAAAAACTTAAAATTAAAAAAATTTAAAATAACTCAAAATCTCTAGATCTCAATTTATAATAAAAATTTTAAACTTCAATATATATATATATATATATATATATATATATATATATATATAAGTGAAAAATTTAATACTTGTGCTGTCTGATTTGGCACATCTCCTAAGAGTGGTTCAGAAAGAAAATCTCCAAAAACCTAAAATTCAAAAAATTTAAAATAACTCAAGATATAGATATATCTCATTTTTTAATGGAACTTTTTGAGGTGGAATATATAACTTAAAAACATAAATTTTAAAAGTGAAAAATTTTCCATACTTGTTGTTGTGGATCTAGCACATCTCCTAAGGAAGTAGAAGGTACATCTCCCAAGGAATAAGAAGGTACCGCCATCCCAAAAACATCGGACAGAATCAGAATCTGTTAAAAAAATTATTATATATGTGTACATGTACATGCATGCACAATTATTTATTTTAAAAATATCGCTTAAAAAAAACTAACATTTTCCAACATCTCTTGATGGTGAGACCCATCTTGATTGTTTGAACCAGAGGCTCCAAAACGTGATATTAACATTTTCTTCATTAATCAAGCGTGACAACTACAAATGGTGTTAACATATAATGATACCTTTTTGTTAGATTAATGTATACAAATAAATGTATGTATATATGTATTTATTACAAATTGTACATGTGTTAAAATAATTGAACCCTAACCATTAACGCATATCGTTCCCATGCCCTCTTCCTCATGAAAAATTAGGTCATGCCAACCATTGTGATAATTATTTGCATATGTTTTGAGATCTTCAACACTCATGTTGTCAATCTCTTCATCTGTATAATACAAAAAATTAGCGTGTGCATTCTCACGTGCTTTTTGTCGATTCAGACAAACATCGACTCCACCCAATCCACTGTGAAAATTATCGATGATGGCATCCCTTGCTTCTCGAATAATTTTAGAAGTGGCTTCCATCTCTGACTGCAAAGTTTCGACATGAAAAGGTCGACTAACCAATGGTGGCTCAGGGCGAGGCAAATCAACATCACACCTAGTGCCCCTATGGTCACACAATCGACATTTCCTAGGACCAAAAAATTCAGAGGGAAGGTCATTGTAATTGGGTTTCATTTGCAAAAAGAATTCTGCATAAAATAAATTTGCAAAATAAAGAGGAACCTCGTCATTCCATGGGAGTCTTCCATAGGCCACAAGGTGTCTATCATACAAATAGTGAGTTATATTAGGGTGCTTGAAATATTGCACCTTCATCATCTTTCTTTGGCCTCTGGGGGAGTAAATATCACCACCTTCATGCAACTTGCTAGCACTTATTAATGGCCCTATAAGGGGATTTGAACCACCACCAACCTCTTGAGATGAGAGAGAATATTCATAAACAAATATCAATTGATAATCAATTAAAAAATACATTCATACATATAAATACATGTACATATTCATTGATTAAATTGCGTGAACCATATCATGACTCGGTGAACCATGGGCATGCTCCATTGATGGAGTAGAGACCCTTCTCCTCTTAGCTCCTAAAAAATAAAAAATTGAACTTATTAACAACTAATTTAACTCACAAAGTTGATAAAAGATCAAATACATATATACACACATGTATGTATATGTATGGAGATTTAAGATTATATTTAAATACCATGAGCATCCCTCGATCCCTGATCCCCCTCCCCCGTAGAGATATGGGATTATTTTGATCTTCGTCGTTCATCCTCCGTGATATATATATCTATGGTGGAAATTTACAATTATTTTTTAAAATTACTATCTAAAATAAATTTCATAAAATTAATGTAATTTAGTGTACACAAATTGTAATATTCCCAGATAGGGAAATCAAAAATACAATGTAGAAACACAGGAAAATAACACAGATCATCATAGAAAAATTAGGAGGCCAATGTGGAGACATTTCTTTGTATTTACAACAACAAAATAGATGTAAAATATGGCCCATAAGATGCAAACAGGAAATACAAGTCTCCAATGAAAGAAAACCCTCAAAATGAGGTGTTGCAACCATATATATAGACTGGAAAAAGCCTTACAGCATTATTTTATTATTCTACAACACCTGTAGATTACACATTAGATATAGAGCAGATAAGTGCATAAAAATTCATATCTATAACAGATCCATACACTATATAGGCTCCTCTAAAGAATCCCCTTATGGTTTTCAGCAAAACACCATGTACAAGTTGTGGAGATGAAATTAAAGACCGTAGATCTATTGAAATGTTCAGATTTGGAAAGTGGATGTGATCTGATATAAACAAGAAAATTATCCCTTCCAGGAGAACTCCAAAGTGAAGGGCAGATCCCCAAAACTTGAAAACAAACTCTCCAAATGGTGTGCCAAAACAGCCTGCAACTACACCTACAGGAATAACACAGATCTGGAAATAAAACTGCATTGTAGGGATCAAAGTGTGGTTGGCCACATGCACAAGATCTAAAAATGATGCTCAAGTCCTCCAATACTTTCCTCCCAAAGAAGTAGAAGTCTCCTCCATTGAAAAGGAGCACTAAAATTGTCTAGATCTGAAAGATCTAGTCTCCACTTACTACAGCTTGCAAATACAAAAAAACCCTCAATATGATCTATGTTGAAGTTAAAAGAAGAAGCTTGGCCTTCAGCCAGATAGTGGACAATACAATGCAAACTCTTCCAAGAGCTACTCAATTGGAAGAGGTGGGATTGCCGACCATGAACACCCAAAGCTAAACAACATTCATTCTCAACTAAACAACAAGAGAATGATATATGTCTAAACAGAAAATTTATTCAAAAATGTAATAATCATCAACAACCTTATAATGCTGCCATCCTCTTCCTTTTATAAGTTAGGAGCTTACAAACCCTAAACCACTTCCAATGAGATCACTTCTTTCACACAAGGCATTTCCATCTAAAACTGCATTGTGCCTCATTGATGACCACTCCTCCATGACAACATTGTAGATTTGGTCAAGGTTTACCCGGTCAAAATGTCCAACCCCTTTCACACCTAAGGGTAGTTGATTTAACAGCCAATATTTATCCTTTTCACATTTGGCATTGATTTATTCATTATTAAGGAGTATTATTGACCTCCTCTACTCTTTTATTATTTAAACAAATTAATAAAAAAAAAATGAATATTCCAATTAGCTCATGACTAATTGGGAATATTACAGTCCTCCCCTCCCAAATGTTGCTTGTCCTCAAGCAACTGACAAGGTGAGTGTTGCAACTCTTCTCCTCCTCCATTGGTGACACCAACATGTGATAAGCTTCCTCCATAAGGCAAGTGTTCACTAATCCATCCCTCCATGAATTTCTCCTCCAAAGTTATCATGAGATGTAAATAATCCATCCCATAAGGAGACAATAGCTCAAATGAAACAAGCATGGCTTGCCCAATGTTATCCCTGAAACATGTAGCATAAGATACATGGAGAGTATCCATCCCATAGGTCACATGCATACCTCCCATCCTCCCTCCATACATTTCCATAAAAAGTACAAGCACATCATCAATGTATGGGATCAAAACTACATACATACAAATAGAAATATGTGCATATGGAGGTGGGTCATAGTCCCACATGTGGAACCCGCGTAGTGCATCTGCTGACTGCATCAGATCATGATGTGGTAAGTGGTTTCCCCACCACTTACTTACTTCCCATGTCATATCACTATGGCTGAAAGTGTGAGATATATTTGGTGCCTTAGAAATGCACCCATCATGAAACAAAATCTCCCTTTGTTGTCCAAGGGAGTGGCCATGTTCAGAAAATTTTGTGGCCCAAAGTTTGCCATGAAGTTTATAAGGTACAATACACCTCCTTGGAGACATAGCATGCATATACATGGTGAAAGAATACAAACAATAATCAAATGAAACATTATTTACATGAGCATATTCTTCACCAAAATTCCTCCTTAAACAAATGGATTGGTGCATAGATCTATCCCCTTCCTAAAAAAGAGAAAGAGATGGATGGATTAACTCCTTTATAGAGTTATGTTGCTACCCCATCTCCACATGGTACATGCATCTCTGAAAATTCTGATATAGTTCTCCTTCAAATTCCTTCCAAGTGTAGCTCCTCATGATGATGTTGTAGAATCTCATGAAGTATGTATGGCTAAAACATAACTTTTCATAGGCCCTTTGTAATAACTTCTCCTTGAGTTTGGATGCTCTAGAAAAGAAGATACTATCATGATAATAGATGACTCCTTCTTGGACTAAGTAGCCCTCTTCATGTAGTTGGTCATCAAGTATCATGCATGTGTGAAGATCCTTGGAGTAATCCACCAACAATTGGGATTTCCAATATGGATCAACCTTCCATAGTGACAGTGTTGAGTAGCTATCAACATAAATTTCTATCATATGGCTACTCTCCTCCTTGAAATCTCCCATGCCAAAGGTATATGTTGGAAGGCCATCCCTTCCATGCATCTCCTCCCACAATGCAGAATCTGAAATGAGAGTGGCTAATGATGATGTTGGGAAGATCTTCCTCCTCCTTGAGCCTACCCAAGACTTCCAAAATCGTATCATTGTCTTCCAATGCTCCCATCCCTCCTGGATCTATGCTTGGAGCATCATGTTGTGAGACATCTCCCGCAAAATTTGTATCAGGTGGCCTCCCAGGTGGTTTGCCACTAGATAATAGTGTCACATGCACCAATCTCATGAGCATGATAGATGGGACTGTAAGGTCCTTGCTTCCATTGCACAAATCCATCTCTATTTTCTATGTGGAAGTTGTATGTGAAGGATATGTATGCATGCCTTTTATCATTTGATTCTCACCACTCTTCTTATCCACCCATTCCGTTTGCAAAGCGTCCCAATCAGTGGTGACTTTTCCCAATGTAATCAACCATTGAACACCCAAAATCACATTGGTGTCAGGTATGTGAACCATAAAGAAGTGAATAATCATTGTATATGTCCCCATAGTGGCTGATAAGGATGGTACATAGTGCATGCATTGCATTTTTCTATCTCCTGGGACCAAAACAGAAAATCTCTCAAAAGCATCAGTGGGTATTTCCCTCCTTTGGACTAGTTGGGCATCAATAACATTTTGGGTAGCCCCACTATCAATAAAAATAGACACCCTCTGATTCAAGATCAAACCTTAAAATCTTAAGGTAAATTACTTAGGTACTCCTCTCAAAGATCCAAGAGCCCCTCCAATAGGAGAAAATGCTCCATTCCCATCTCCCGATGGTGTTGGTTCTCCTCCTGCAGTGTCAGTGTTGTGACCTCTTCTTGGTTCATATTCTTCTTCCTCATCATCTAAGAATACGTCTATGTAATGTGCTTTTCCAGCTGCACATCTATGTCCAGGTGCCCATGATTCTTGGTAATTGAATCAAAGCTTCCTTCTTATTAGACCTCTCTGGACATCATCATCAAGATATTTCTTATATGAGCTCTCCTTTGAAGGAGCAACTTTTTCTTCCTTTCCCTTTGAAGGAAAAGAGGGGTCATGTTGAAAAGTTGCCTTTGCTTTTGGCAAGGCATCTTGAAGGTCTCTAGCCCTTTCAATAGCATCATGTAGGGTATTGGGCTTGGTATATTTAACCAAACCTTTAAGAGGTTCATCTAAACCATCAATGAACATGTAAACCCTTCTTGTTTCACATGAATTAGGAACCATAATATAAAGCCTTAAAAATTCAAAGATATAGGTTTCTATATTACTTGATTGTTTCAACTTTGCAAGGCTCATGAATGGTGCTTCTGTATCTCTTCTATCAAATCTTTCCACTAGTCTTCTAGTGAAATTTTAATAAGCAGTCACATTAGCATGACCCAATGTAGACAAACCATGGAACCACCAGTCATGTGTTTCACCTTCAAGGTGCAGCGCTGCAATATTGATAGCCTCCATCTCTGGAACCTTGTTCAAATGAAAGTAGATTTCAAAATTTTCTACCCAATATTTTGTAGAACACTTGGATAACCCATTAAAATTGGGTAAAAAGAATATTCCCATAGTGTGGTGTCGATCATGATTATGAATGAATCCACCACCTCTATGATGATGCCTTGGTCTTCTATTGTCCTTGATGTGACAAAACTCCTGAAAACTCAAGTGATCTTTGAATCTTTGATTTTGAGACTCATATTATTCAAAATAGTCTTCAAGGGATTCATGCTCTTGAACCCTTCATTTCCCATAGCAAAGAATGTAGGCATGGTAGAGCGTTGGGAAACTTGTGGCTGATGCGCCGGTTGATCATTCCAGTGATGAGACATGCCAGAGCCTTCTCCAAGATGAAATAATTTAGCGGATTCCTTGATTCTATCCATTCTCATCTCTTTGATCTCTCTACGAAGGTCTTGCATGGCTCTAAGAAGGATCTTAGGAAAATCCTTATCTTCATCTTCACCTCCAAATAAAGGGGCTTTACCCTTGTCTTCATTATCATTTGTGTAATCAAAATTTTTATGTCTTCTCTTTAGATACCTATTCTCTCTGTCAGTAAGAGGCTCTTCTTCTTCAGAAGACATATTGGCTTCTTAGAAAGCACAGGTTGTGCCAAGATGATGCTCTGATACCACTGTAATATTTCCAAATAGGGAAATCATCAATACAATGTAAAAATACAAGAAAATAATGCAAATCATCATAGAAAAATAAAGTGGCCAATGTGGGGGCATTTAATTTGTATTTACAATAGTAAAATAGATGTAAAATATGGCCCATAAGATGCATAACAGGAAATACAAGTCTCCAATGAAAGAAAACCCTCAAAATGAGGTGCTGCAACCATATATATAGACTGGAAAAAGCCTTACAACATTATTTTATTGGTCTACAATAGCTATTTATTACACATTATATCTATAGTATATAAGTGCATAAAAATTCATATCTATAACAGATTCATACACTATATAGGCTCCTCTAAAGAATCCCCTTGGGGTTTTCAGCAAAACACCATGTACAAGTTGTAGATCTGAGATCTGAGACTGCAGATTTACTAAAATGTTTAGATCTAGAAAGTGGATCTGACTTGATATAAACAAGAAAATGATCCCCTCCAAGAGAACTCCAAAGTGAAAGGAAAATCCCCAACACTTGAAAACCAACTCTCCAAATGGTGTGCCAAAACACCCTGTAACCACACCTACAGGAATAATGTAGATCTAGAATTAAAATTGCATTGTAGGGATCAAAATGTGGTTGGACACATGCAGAAGATTTGAAAATTAAGCTCAAGTCCTCCAATAATCTCTTCCTAATGAATTAGAAGTCTTTGCCACTAAAAATAAGCACTAAAATGACCTATATCTGAAAGATCTAGTCTCCACTTGCTACAGCTTGCAAAGAAAACAAAACCCTCAGTAGGATCTGCGTTGTAGTTGAAAGAAGAAGCTTGGCATTTGGCCAGATAGTGGACAATACAATGCAAACTCTCCCAAGAGCTACTCAATGGGAAGAGGTGGGATTCTTGACTAGCAACACCTAATGCTAAACAACATTTGTCCTCAGCTAGACAATAAGAGAAAGATATATATCTAAACAGAAAATATATTAAGAAATACAATAATCATCAACAACCTTCTAATGTTGCCATCCTCTTACTTTTATAAGTTAAGAGCTTGCAAACTCTAAACCACTTCCAATGAGATCACTTCTTTCACACAAGGCATCTCCATCTAAAACTATGTTGTGCCTCATTGATGGCCAATCCTCCATGACAACATTGTAGATTTGGTCAAGGTTGACCCAGTCAAAATTTCCAGCCCCTTTTACACCTAAGGGTGCTTGATTTAATAGCCAAGATTTAGCCTTTTCACATTTGGCATTGATTTAATCATTATTAAGGAGTATTATTGACCTCCTTTGCTCTTTTATTCTTTAAACAAAGTCATAAAACAAAATTGAATATTCCAATTAGTTCATGACTAATTGGTAATATTACACAAATTATGTAAGACACAACTTTCAAAGCAATAATTGATGTGTGAAACTCAACTTAAGAATTTTTTTTTATAAAAATCTCATGTTCACCAAATTGCGCTTTACATGGTGGGAGCACACTTGGTATAAAATTGAAAATAACACATGGTAATTAGAAAAGAAGCGTGAAAATCCATTTAAAAAAAAAAAAAAATTGAAGTCCTCGCATTTTAATTTTATAAATATGTGAAGTTGACCACTTGTTGTAAATTTTAAGTTCACCAAGTTATGGTTTACATGGTGTGGTGGGAGCACACTTGGTATATAATTGAAAAAACACATGGTCATTAAAAAAGACGCATTTATAAGTACAAAACACACACATATCCAATATATGTTACAATGTTCGTCAATAAATTTTGAAGGAGAGTGTCTCAACACTAATTCATCTTTGAGAGATGAATCTCGAATTTTTGAAGAAGAGCGTCTCAAAACTAATTCATGTTTGAGAGATGAATCTTGAATTTTTGAAGAAGAGCGTATCAAAACTAATTCATCTTTGAGAGATGAATCTCACATTGGCATTTCCCCTTATAATTCTAATTCATCTATTAATTCATCTTTGATAGATGAATCCTGAATTGGCGTTGCCCCATGCAATAGATCAGCAGTCATCTTATTCACATTTGTACAATGTCTTATAGTGAAAAATTGAAATTGGCTAACAATATTGTTTGCTATTCCATGCAGTTCTTTTAGCCTCTCCTTAACTTTGTACATGCCATTCATCTAGTTTCACACAAGTTCAAAATTGGTAAAAACTACAAATCCATTTGATCCATACTCCATAGTTGTTCCCAAGCCTTCTATCAATGCAATATAATATGCCTAATTGTTTGTTGTTATTCCCGGTATATTCATTTTCCTTTGGATGAATTTACTAGTCGCAATATTGGAAAGCACATATGTAATCACTGCTTTCACTGGATTGGGATAACAAGAAACATCTATGCATAATTTTCATTTTTCAACCATATTTAGTGGTTTTTTATCCCTGAAAAAAAACAAATTGAATAAAAATATATATTAAATTGACATTTATTGCAAATGCATGTGAGAAATGACACATGTGCTTGAGATAAATGACAGGTGCATGGTTTATCTTAAAATTTCTCTTAAAGTTTATGGTATAATTCACATCTAGAAATGAGATGCATTAAAGATTGCATTTCCTAGAGTTTAAGGGAGATTTATGACACATATACATCATTCATGCATGGTTTTCATGAAATTTTGCCTTAAAATTTATGGCATAAATCACATATAGTTCAATAACATGCCCTAAGAAAGGATGAGATCGAGATTTTAGAACTTGTATAAGTTAAGACTCACCCAACAAACTAAAATCCTATGGAAGTTCAACCACTTTAGGTTTAGTTTCTAGGCCTTAAATTTTTCCTTGAATTAATGGGTCAAAGCCTTGAGTTTGGGGATTCTATCCTATGAGAGTTCAGCCACCTTAGGTTCATTTTTTAGGCCTTAAATTTTTCCTTGAATTAATGGAGGAAATCCTTGAGTTTGGGGATACTATCCTATGAGAGTTCACCACTTTAGGTTCAGTTTTTAGGCCTTAAATTTTTCCTTGAATTAATGGGAGGAAGCCTTTAGTTTGTGGGAGAAATGACATTTACATGGTTTGCAAATTATTTTATGCACTTACTAAAACAACGTTCAGTTTTTAAGCCTTAAAGTTTTCCTTGAATTAATGGGGGAAAGCCTTGAGTTCGGGGGACAATATCCTATGAGAGTTCAGCCACTTTAGGTTCAATTTGTAGGCCTTAAATTTTGCCTTGAATTAATGGGAGGGAGCCTTTAGTTTGTGGTAGAAATGACATTTACATGGTTTGCAAAATTATTTTATGCACTTTCTATAACAACTAGTTATGTCAAAAGTCACACCTTTATGAGCTTGTGGGAGAAATGAAACAGAAATGACACATGCCTTAAATTTTGCCTAAAAGTTTATGGGAGAAGGGAGAAATGACACATGTACAAGGTTTTCCTTACAGTGGTAGTGGTTTATGGATATTAAAGTGAAGAACTTCTATTTAGATCTGTTACAGAGATTGACTGTAGGGGCATTTACTAGATATGTCACCTTTGAGAAAAGATGAGATCCAGAGGCTACCTGGCCCTTTACAAACTCTGCCTTTAGAACTTGTAGAAGTTAACACTCAACAGGCAGACTAAAATCCTATGGAAGTTAAAAATCCTATGAGAGTTCAGGCACTTTAGGTTCAATTTTTAGGCCTTAAAGTTTGCCTTGAATTAATGAGAGAAAGCCTTTAGTTTGTGGAAAAAATGACATTTACATGGTCTGCAAAACTATTTTATGCACTTACAAAAAACATGCTTTAAATTTAATGGGAGAAAGCCAACATGACATGTATGCTTTAAAAACTTTTCCTAAGAATTATGGGAGAATTGAAACATGTACACAGTTTTCCTTAAAGTGGTTTTGGTTTATGGATATTAAAATGGAGAACTTCTATTTAGATCTATTCCAAAGATTGACTGTAGGGGAATTTACTGGATATGTCACCTTTCATAAAAGATGAGATCCAGAGGCTACTTGGCCCTTTACAGACTCTGCCTATAGAACTTGTAGAAGTTAACACTACCTGTCCCAATTATACCCTATGAAGTGTGTAGAGAAATCGTTGAATGACTCACAATACTTTAAGTAGACATAAGCGTGTATAAGAGTGTACTAAGTTCAAAAATATGGTCATATTATTAGATATCTTTCCCAAGAGCCCAAATGTAATCCTTAAGTATATGTGGGGTCTATATAACCATCTACAAATATTCTTTCCAAGCTAAGGATAATGTATGAGCCATGTGTATACGCACATTATCTAGAAACCATAGGCCAAAATAAATGGTACTTCAATGGTTTGAAGAAAAAATAGCACCAAGAATCTTTGAAGGAGGGGAATAAGAACTGGAAATAGGAGGATAATAATAAAATAGCCACTACACATCCATGCAAGGGTAGTAGAAATAATTCTAACCGTTGCAACATGGATGTTCACATTAATGAGAATTATTGGATGTTTGGTATGTGTTATATTATTTATGTGAATACCCCCATGCACTATATATTTTTCTAAGCATAGGGGTGGGAATAAAATGGGCAGAAAGGACCCTCACTTTAGGCATTCATATAGATGAGAATTCCCCACACACAGGTGTTCAGGGGTACTGCCCCAAAAAACGTTTTTGGTAAAAAATGAGCATAGTTTTGAGATATATAAGTCCAAAATGGAATAGTTGTTGGTGAAAAAATATCAGAAGATCACTATGGATATATCTACTTCGTTAAAAGGGATTTTTCTAGAAGGATTTACACTAAGTTGGAAAGAAGGGAAAATATCACAATTATATGTTAATGTGCATATGTTTTACATTGAATATTTTTCATTTTATTAAGAATCTATTTGAAACAATTAACTATATAATTGGTTAAAACCTATGTTTTGTATCAAATTACTTTTGGTTTCAATGAGAAACTTTTATGGCTAATGTGTTTTTATCGAAATGTGATAGACCCCATTAAAATGGGAGATATATCAGTATGATTCCTATGGTGTAATAAAATAGTTTCAAGTAGTTTGAAGATATAGATGCATAAATTCAATGAGTATAGTTTTGAGATATATAAGTAAAAAATGGAATAGTAGTTGGTGAACAAATATCAGTGGATCACTATGGATATATCTGCTTCATTAAAAGGGATTTTTCTAGAAGGATGTCCACTAAGTTGGAAAGAAGGGAAAATATCATAATTATATGTTATTGCATGTGTTTTACATTGAATATTTTTCATTTTATTAAGAATCTATTTGAAACAATTAAATATATACGGTTAAAACCTATGTTTTGTATCAAAACACTTTTGGTTTCAATGGGAAAATTTTATCGCTAATGAGTTTTTCTTGAAATGTGATAGCCCCCTTTAAAATGGGAGATATATTAAAATGATTCCTATGGTGAAATAAAATAGTTGATTAGTTTAATGATATCGATGCATAAATTCAATGAGAATAGTTTTGACATATATAAGTCCAAAATGAAATAGTTGTTGGTGAACAAATATCAATGGATCACTATGGATATATCTACTTCATTAAATGGGATTTTTCTAGAAGGATGTCCACTAAGTTGGAAAGAAGGGAAAATATCACAATTATATGTTAATGTACATGTGTTTTACATCGAATATTTTCCATTTTATTAAGAATATATTTGAAACAATTAACTATATAATTGGTGAAAACCTATGTTTTGTATCAAATTACTTTTGGTTTCAATGAGAAACTTTTATGGCTAATGTGTTGTTCTCGAAATGTGATAGACCCCATTAAAATAGGAGATAAAACAAAATGATTCCTATGGTGTAATAAAATAGTTTCAAGTAGTTTAAAGATATATATGCATAAATTCAATCAGCATAGCTTTGAGATATACAAGTCCAAAATGCAATATTTGTTGGTTAACAAATATCAGTGGATCACTATGGATATATCTGCTTCATTAAAAGGGATATTTATAGAAGAATGTCCACTAGGTTGGAAAGAAGGGAAAATATCACAATTATATGTTAATTCATGTGTTTTATATTGAATATTTTTCATTTTATTAAGAATCTATTTGAAACAATTAACTCTATAAGGTTAAAACCTATTTTTTGTATCAAATCACTTTTGGTTTCAATGGGAAAATTTTATGGCTAATTTTTTTTTCTCGAAATGTGATAGACCCCATTAAAATGGGAGATACATCGAAATGATTCCTATGGTGTAATAAAATAGTTGAGTAGTTTAAAAATATAGATGCATAAATTCAATGAGCATAGTTTTGAGATATATAAGTCCAAAATGGAATAGTTGTTGTTGAAAAAATATCAGTGGATCGCTATGGATATCTCTGCTTCATTAAAAGGGATTTTTCTAGAAGGATGGACTAAGTTGGAAAGGAGGGAAAATATCACAATTATATGTTAATGTGCACGTGTTTTACATCGAATATTTTTATTTTATTAAGAATCTATTTGAAACAATTAACTATATAAAGTTAAAACCCATGTTTTGTGTCAAATTACTTTTGGTTTCAATGGGAAACTTTTATGGCTAATGTGTTTTTTCTCGAAATGTGATAAACCCCATTAAAATGGGAGATGTATCAAAATGATTCCTATGGTGTAATAAAATAGTTGAATAGCTTAAAGATATGGATACATAAATTCAATGAGCATAGTTTTGAGATATATAAGTCCAAAATGGAATAGTTGTTAGTGAACAAATATCAGTGGATCACTATGATATATCTGCTTCATTAAAAGGGATTTTTCTAGAAGGATGGACTAAGTTGGAAAGAAGGGAGAATATCACAATTATAAGTTAATGCATGTGTTTTACATTTAATATAAAATTTTTTTTCTCTCTCTCATTGTTTGAGTCCTGATCTTATAAAAGTTTTCCACTAAATCCATTCCAAATTACTTTTCATGTGAACCACATTCCCAAACCCACCCATCTATGTACCTAGGAGCCAATTTGTAGAACTAAGAATCGTTATGTTTTTAATTGTAATATCACAAGTACAAATGATGACAACTACTGGAACTATATGATAGATGATAGAATATTCTTAAAGGAATGTTAGGTTTTTATCAAACAAACTTATCAATGAATATTTATGTATGACAGTTTCAAGTTAGTAATATGATGTGGCACATTATGTAAGCTAGAGTTTTTTTGTCTAAGAGAGAAAAAAAAATACTAGTTATTGGTTTTCCAATTTTTATTATTATTTTCCTTCCCAAATAGTATGCATGATTTATGGGTTTCATCTGAAAATGGTATGATTAACTGATAATCAGACGTAATTTATAGAGGACGTTGTTGAGATAACCCATGATAATGAGATAGAAATGTTCCAGAAGAATCAGTGGAACATGAGACAAACAATGATGATGATGATGACGATACAAACAGTTATGTTGATGATGAATCTATCGAATGGAGATTGCGGCAATCTAAATTAGCAGGAAACGTACTTTGAGAGGCTGAAGAACTAAGAAGCATCATGTTCTTAACTGTAATATCACAAGTACAAATGATAACGACTACTGGAACTATATGACAGATGATAGAATAGTTAAGGAATGTTAAGTTTTTATCAAATAGACTTATCTATGAAGATTTATGTATAACAGTTTCAAGTTAGTAATATGAACTGGCACATTATATAAGCCAAAGATTTTTCTGTCTAACAAAAAAAAAAAAAGCAGAAATACTAGCTATTGATTTTCCAATTTTTATTATTATTTTCTTTCCCAAATAGTATGCACGATTTATGGGTTTCATCTAAAAAATGTACGATTTATCAATAATCAGACACAAGAATCTGTTATAGAGGATGATGTTGAGATAACCCATGATAATGAGATAGAAGATGTTCCAGAAGAATCAATGGAACATGAGACAAACAATGATGACGATGATGATGATACAGACAGTTATGTTGATGATGACTCTATCGAATGGAGATTTGGGTAATCTAAATTAGCAGGCAGCGTACTTTGTTGTGTTTGAATCAACCAAGCTCATGTATGTGCCTTATTTGCATGATATCACAACCTCTAAGCTCATATTGATGAGTAATAGGCCAATGTATTTCATAGCTCAATGGGTATAGGTATGTCTAACACTCACTATGCTTATCTCCATAATGAAGCTGAATACCAACCTTATCAAGATCTAAGCCAATATGGAAACATAGAAGATCGAAGGTTAACAGCTCTGTATTCACTGTTATAGCTTACCTATCACAAGTATCAATACAGCAAGATATAGGATAGATGGATATTCTTTCATTACAGTTACTGCTTAGTTCTACTCGTGTAATGACCCCTGACATTACACTTAGAGTATAGTATAGGTGAAATTACAGAGAATACATAACACTTTATACGAATGAGTACAACTTACTGATCTCACTAGAGCTGATGTTCTATTAGTATTATTACCAATAAAGGTTGTGTTGCAATTACAGAATATAGGAAACACGGTATATGATTACATTGAGTTATAAGCATACATATGAGTAATTAAGGTTGTTAATTACTTATGGTAAGTTAAAGGACCATACTTTATTAGTAATTACTAGCATACAACTCTTACAAAGGTCGATATGAATTACAACTAGTATCTATTATGGAAATATAGAGGATCTAGCTTATTATGAGCTTCAATAGTTATTACTAGTTACTCAATAGGAGCAACGTACTTTGAGAGGCTACGGAACTAAGAATCATCATGTTTTTAACTATAATATCACAAGTAAAAATGATGACAACTACTGGAACTAACTTCACGCAACCTTACTTTCAATTTCAACAAAATAATTTCTTGCATTACAGGTCCTGGTGTATGGTGTACAGGAATCGAGTTTCATACCTGGAAATTCACAACAAAATTCGCAACAAAGACGAAGCCAGGCGATCCATGAAGACGTCGTGGAAGACGCAGACCAAATTCCCTGTGAACAAAAAAAATTAAATTAAAATCAAACCAAAAAAAATCAACAAAACAAAATTACAAAAAAAAGAGCAACTGCAACTGCAAAATCAACTACAAATCAACAAAAATTACCTCGTCGTTGCGCTGCAACTGCAAATAAAAAAAAATCAACTTGTCATCGCAGCGCAATTGCCAATCAACCAAAATCACAGAGTGCAATAGAGCAACAACAACACCTAGATAGATAGACGATCGAGACAGATGTGAACAAGAAACCTATAAAATTTTGTGGGCTGATATATTTATAAAATATGAGTCCGACCGAACTATTTTAAAAGTTCAGCCAAACTAGTATTCCGACTTAACTTTTAGTTCGATTTCGGCCGAAATTTTGTTGCCAGCTTTCCCATCTCCAGCCAAAAAATTGTTTGCCCACACCGTCAGTACATCATCAATGTAAACGACAGAACAAGTTCTGCCGAATTCATTTCAAAAGTTCGGCCGAACTCTCGAGTAGTTCGGTTGAAATTTTACAAAATTTTAGCCGAATTATTGAGAAAAAAAATATCTTGCCCCCGATTCTCACAAAAGTGTAACACAACTTCGGATTTTTATCTTGAACCTAAATTTATATTTGAAATTTTGAATTACTTTCACATCTTTAAAACATGAATTTTTATAACAAAAATACTAAAAATGAGAATTTTGAATGCAAAACTGATTCCATCATCTCAGTTATTCTTGTGCCATTAATGAGGAAGGAAACTAGACAGCTTGTTGTGACATAGGGTGGCTAGGCTTTCATTGCAAAGTATGAGGGTTTGATGACAATTCATGGAGTCTAGTAAAAGTTTGCAAGTGTAGATGAATTTTGGTCCATGTATTCGGCATTTGGATTTCTCCCATGTTGCTCATGGATGCCATAAACAAAACCATTATAGGGGCAAGTTGCGGCATCCCCGTCATGTCGCCAAGTGGGATGGCAATAACATGCAACCCACCCTTTCTCAGTTCTAATAACCCATACAAGACGAAAGTTTTCTATTCTTTAAGGAAAGTGTTTTTTTAGTAATTATATAATAATAATTAAAAATTAATATTTATAGTATGTTTTCAAATTTATTATAAATAATAATTTTAAAAATAAATTATTTAAAATAAAATAATGTATTTAATTTTATTAATAATAAAAATGAAAACATATATATATATTGGTAAGTTTAAGAGTGTCTTTCCATTTTTCTATTTATCAAAAAATAAGCAGGTTTACATATCAAAATGCGATAACCTCAACCTGCCCGAAGGAAACTAGGTCTGTTGGCCATCATAACGAGTTAAAAGCCATCCAGTGTTGAACTTGTTTTTTCCTCCTATATACTATTGACTCCATACTATTATATCAACCAAAGTCTGACAACTACCTGTAAATATAAATGCTATGCGCCAAAAACATGAAACATCAAAAGAGAGAACCAATGAATCAGTCATCCGAGGACTCAACCGGTGTAGGGTCTTTAACACCGGACCTCGGCATGTACACTTGGTACATCGTTTGAAGTTGCCTCTCGATTCTTCCAAGTTGCGTGGTTGCTTGATGCTGATATACCCGAATGTCTTGTAGTTCCTTTTTAATATGTTGCAGTATTGAAATCACTTAAGAAACCACATGTGGGTCTCCTCCCACTTCTTGAAGGCTCGTAACAGTGTTTGACAGAACACATTTAAAAGTCCGAATAGATTGGTTGAAAAGGGATAATCATTCTCTAATATTCCCTGGATCAACTATGAAGTCCATTTCCTCTTCCTGCATTTCTATCTCTTCTTCTTTATGTCCACTTTCTCTCTCCCATCCATGAATGAGATTGCGGACTTGGGGAGGATTTCCTGTGGTGTAGGCTTCGAAAAGGTTTTCTATAACCGCTTTCTTGGATTTCTTGCCTCGCTTGTTGGAGCTTGCAATGGGTTTGACTTGCTTTTTCTTTCCTTTTTCCCTACCCTACTTCTTTGTGGTCTATCTTTTTGCCATTGTTGTGTGTCCTCGTACAATCAGGATTCGATTTTGCTCTGGATTAACAAATAGAGAGTTGGGGAAACATGTTTTTACTTTTGCAGGGCCTGTGTAAGGAAAAATAAAGTGAAAATAATATTGATGTTACTGTAGGTAGGGCCCACATCCTTGTTGTTCCTTTGGAATATGTCAGAGTAGGTATTCCCATAATGACGTAAGTCTATGAACAAAGGGAGACTCAAATGCAGACTCAAATGTGGTGTATTCCAACTCAATCGTAGCATAAACCTACTAAAATGCAGAGTAAAATGCATGAAAAAGAACCCCAGATAGATGGTTGCGCTACCCCTAGAATAACCAACAACTAGACTTCACCTTACAAACCCTACAATGCTGAATTGGGAAATGGTAAAATGAATCTCAAGTTTATATATATATATATATATATAACTAAAGTAACATATTATTTAAATGCATAAAACTCATTATCATAATTTATGAAATAATTTATTTATTTTAAAACACAATTTTTAAATTGTAAAATTTTAAATTTCAAATATTTTAATCATAATAATAACATTAAACATAAATAGATCCAACATCATTTAAAAATAACATTAAACATAGATATAAATTTCTACGATTTGCCCGTGAATGTGATATAACTGCTTTATAGATATAAATTTCCACGATTTTCCCATGAATGTGATACAAACCATGGCGCTGAACTTTCCCATAACAATCAATCGGGGGATTGAGATCAACCAAACAATGAAGAATTCGAATTATGAGATGGAAAAAGAGCGGAGGTCAGTATCTATCATTATCAGCATAAGGGAAGAGAAAGTATCTATCATTATCAGCATAACGGAAGATCTCTGGGAGGCGACTGGAGACTCAAAAGAGCGCCAGGTCCATTATTAACCACAAACACCATGGCCAATCCCCATGTAATGTGGACGTCCAAGTGGCAGTGCATCACCCAAGCTCCTGCAATAAGTAATCAATCACCATTACCACTATGCACAAAGTATGCAGAACAAGATATGACGACAGAGATTGAGGAAACTAAAGTGGAATGGTGGGAAACATTAAATTATGCTCACCAGGATTGTCATCCATGAATCTTATTGCAGCCCAGCCGTTGACTGGAATGTTGACAGTGTTGCGCATTGGAGGATCAACAAGGTTGAACTTCTGAGGATCTGTTTGTGGATTATAATTGCCAAAGCCTTCTCCCACGATGTAAAATTCATAACCATAGAGATGGATAGGATGGCTTTCACCCGCAAATATATTGGTTCCTTGAAGAATTACTTGTACCGTGGCGTTATATTTAAGAACTTTCACTCTTGTCACCTTCACAGGGGACCAGAGCCCTCTGCTTATGTTCTGTGCGGTATAATCAAATGGCGCGGAAGGGTTATCGGGGAAGTCTGCTGTGAATACTCCTTCTTCCAAAATGCTAATTTGGAAGGTCTGAAGAAGTGGTTGGCAAGACAAATAGTATGTTATTCATATACACAAATCTTCCCCGATCCGTTGGGATTCAGAAGGCGCACTGAGCTGATCAACCCCAAACCGATAGTGTAGAAGATCTCCTACACACTCGAGGGAGATAGAAAGGCGGAGGTGGTGGCGTGAGGCCAAGCTTCTAAGACCATTAGCGAGGGTAGTGCGGTGTTGGATAATGATTATCTCAATAGTCATTTGATTGGCGGGTGATTTGGGCTCCCTCGTATTCTAAAATGGCGGTGGTAGTAGTGTTGAAGAGAACTCCTTGCCTTTGGAATAAGCTCGAGCATCCATGTAGTATCTATCTACGGCACATGCTGATTGGCGGTGACAAGTATGTCGGTGGTTTGGCAGGGCAAAACATCACAACATTAGTACGAAAGGTTTCTGTCAGAAACGCTCACAATACTATTTGTCATTGTATGGCTAGCGATGGAGAAGAATAGGTCAGTATTGAGTGCAGCATTGATAACACGTAGAAGATTAGTTTCCCCAGCTTTCATCGACACGCTGAAGGTATCTACAAGTTAACCAATATCGTTTGCCAATCATTATTGCGAGCTTACTAAATTCGGAAATAGCTTCAGTCTAGTATTCGGAAATACCTGAAGTGGAACATTTGTATAGGTCGCCTGGTTGTCCATTTATAGTAAATGCATCTGAAACATTGGGGGAAGCTTCTATTCGGGTTGCTTGATTCACAACATCCATAGGATTCCTATTCCACCATTATCCTGTCAATGCAAACAAGTCAAATATTTACGCCGATAGGCGTAACCCCCTATCGGAAGGAGCATGTTTTGTGATTAGGCTAATTAATTTTTTTGATCTGATGGTCAGGATTGGAAGATGCCAGTATATTCTGGTCGTTTCCACTAAATCGATGGATGAAATCTATCCCACTAACTTCTTTGCATATCTAAATCACGTGTTTAAACTGTACTTAAATTAATTTTTTACAAATTTGGATTAAAAATTTACTGTGCCATTTGCTGACCGCCACCTATCAAATTAAGAAATCCTCCCATCCCATAACCACCACGTTGATGGGCACGTTGCTGATTACAAGTTGTGCTTGTCTCCGACGTGTGGGGATCTCCCAACCATGTTGATGGGCACGTTGCTCATTACAAGATTGCTTGTCTCTTCGTAGACATGTGGCGATTGAAGGGAATTTAACAGTCACATGAAGTGGGGAGTGGGAGGAGAAGCGCAATGCTCATGCATTGTCGTTCCATTGTAGCCGTTTTGCCGCTTGGAGGTGATCCGCCATGGTATGGTGGTGGGCGAGTCGGAGCACAATGCTCATGCAATAAGCATTGTGCCGAGGGCTTCTTTTCGCTTCCAGTAGAAGAGAAGATGCAGTACGCCATACATGCAGGGCAGTTCGTAGGATATGGAAATGGGAATTTTATCAACGATGACCCCTTGATGGACTGGAGAGAACGAATAACGTAATCCTAATTTTGTTTGAAATGATGGCCGGCTGAATGAAAATCGCTATCGGTTGTGTGTTTATTAAAAAAAATATTCAAGGGACGTGGTCCTAAGCTTGATCGAAATGATTGTTGTTGAATAAGAATCGTTCTCGGTTACGTCTTTAGAATCGTAAGGATTATGTTGAATAATGACTGAACTCTAAAGATTGCGTTCAACAACCCCAAATTTTGAAACCCTAAAGATAGACTTCAACAAATCCAAATTTCTGAAACCCTTGTACGCAACATATGAATCCAACGCTGCCATAGCAAATGTATATATACAGATATGTATACATACATGTAACAAAGCAGGCAGGGTGTACAAAAAAAAGGAGACAAACGTTACAGCGAAAGGTAGAACAGAAAGTGATAATGGGACGCACACCTTGCTGTGTTGGTGACAGCGTGCAGAAAAGAGGTCCCTGGATGGCCGAAGAGGACCAGAAGCTCATCAATTATCTTCAACACCATGGCTGCACCAAGTGGCGCACCCTTCGAAAGCTTGCAGGTATTGATCTCTTGTATTGTAATTCATTATCATTTCTCTTCGACTTTTCTGAATACTTGGGATTGTGGAGTTTTGTAGGTGGTACAGGCGAACTCACGGGAGATTTTTCTCTGCGTTGTGAGTACTGCAGGTTTATCGAGATGTGGAAAAAACTGTAGGCTGAGATGGAACAACTACCTGCAACCTGACATCAAGCGTGGAACCTTCTCCATTCATGAGGATCTCGCTATAATTCACCTTCATGCAATTCTTGGAAACAGGTAATACCTTTATCTTCAATTTTATGTTGTTTAGACCTTCATTAGTCACTATTAGAGGCTGCGTTTCATTGCTATTAATGAAACATTTCAGTTATACTGTTTAAGGCTTCTTTTCATTGCCAACGATGAAGGAAACGTGTAAATATTATTCAAAATGACATTGAGTCTGGATGATGGCAAGACACATTTTATAATAGTGGATGAAGGTAAGTGGTGGGTAAAAACTGTGAAGTGTAAATGTATTAAAATGCCATTCATTTAGAAAATGGCCCAGAGTTGTTGGGCTGCATAAATGGAATTAATTTGGGGCTGTCATTCATTTTATAAATGTACACTTCACTTTTAATAGCGGTTTAATGGTGGCTAGATGGGGTGTGAATATCAAGTTCCACCTTTAACTCCCACCGGTTTTGAGGGATTGGATTAAAGGTGAAGGTGCTCCTATGCATAGCATATGCAATGTGGGTCCAAATGAAGATCACTTTGCTGCACTACACTGTTCCTTTAAATGCATCTTCACCTTTTGTAAGGATGGTTATTGAGTGATTTAATAATGTAATTTTTTAACCATTCAAAACAAAGTAGAGATGGATGGTAAATGCTAAACTTTAAATGCATCTTCCCTTTTTGTAAAAATGGGTATTGGGTGATTGGATAATCTAATTTTTTAACGATTCATACATTTCATAAATTTTATAAAATGGGTGGTAAATGCCTAAACAAAGTATAGATGGGTGGTAAATGTTAAAACAAAATATAGATGAAGTTAAAGACTTTATTTGTATTGAAATGATTTTAAATGAGAAAGGGAAGCAGAGATGAAGTTAAATTACTAGGTTGATAAATGAGTTTATTGAAATGATTTTAAATGAGAAAAGGAAACAAAGATGAAGTTAAATTACTAGGTTGATAAATGAGTTTATATTAAAAAGAAAAGTTAGATTTTAAAGTTTTTTTTAATATATATTAGGTGATGTTTAAGGTTTAAAAAAATATTTTTTTTTTTTAATTATATTTTAATGAATAATAAATGATTATGATTTAGTTTATTAAGTTAATAACATTTTATAAATATATTTTTTAATTATTTTAGTGATCAAAATCTTGAAATTGTAACAATGAGTTTTTATTTTTTTCCTTATATTATTAACAATTTAATTTACATAAAACATTTAACTTACATAACAATATTAGTTTTTATATATATGTCCATAGTATTACATTTTTACTTGCAATGCAGTATAATGATTTAATAAAATATTTTTTTTAATTTTTTTAATTTTTTATTAAATATGAATAATTATAAAAAATTATAATTACATATTAATTTAGGAAACCTACTAAGAAAATACTCATATCAATTTAGAAAATATAATGGAAATAGACTCATAATTCAAAGTGACACCAGTTTAGAAAACATAATAGAAACAAACTTCCCTAAGTAAAAAGAATCACAACTCAAACAAGTAAGAACTACTTTTTCTAGCACCAAGCCAGAATCTCTTGGTGAATGTCAAGGAATTTTGAAGTTTACCGGATCCATGAAAACCGTGTCCGGCGCTTCAATTTTGTGGCTCTCAAAATGTATTTTTTTATTTATTAGACAGACCGTTTTTTGATTCCACATACCACAGTGAATGATTTGAACGACTTTTCTCAATATCAACAACGAATAAAAATATTTCATTCTGGTTATAATTTGGGAGCATAAAATTTGTTAGGGTTGTTGATCCCGGTGCATTATACGTCAAAGGTCTAAACTGCTGTCGTTTTCAACAATATTTAGTTTATTTTTATATGTTAAAATACAAATCAGAAATTCAAAAATTATAAAACGCAAAATAAAAAAATTAAAAATATATTACAACTTTAAAAGTCACGGGAAAATTTAAAGCTTGTTAAATCTTTTTAAATTACTAAATAAAAAAGTTAAATAATTTAAATTTTAAAAGAAAATAAAAAACTTGTTAAATTTTTTAAAAAATAAATAAATAATATTATATTAAAATTAAAAGCACAAAAGCAAATTATTTAATTTATTTTTATTTGTTAAAATAAAAATCACAAATTCAAAATTTATAAAACACAAAATTAAAAAATTAAAAATATATAAAAACTTTAAAAGTTATAACTTTAAAAATGACAAAAAAAAATTAGCACAAATTCAAAAATTATAAAACACAAAATTAAAAAATTGTAAAATATTATAACTTTAAAAGTTATAACTTTAGTTATAACTTTAAAAAGAGAAAAAATTAGTAAAATAAAAAAGTTAAAATAATTTAAATTTTAAAAGTCACGGGAAAATTTAAAACTTGTTAAACCTTTTTAAATTACTAAAATAAAAAATTTCAAATAATTTTAAAAGTCATCGAAAATAAATAAACTATATTATATTAAAATTTAAAAACAATAAAAAAAATAAAATGTATTAAAATTTAAAGTAAAAAACAAATTATTTAATTTAATTTTTATTTGTTAAAATGAAAATCACAAATTCAAAAATTATAAAACACAAAATTTATAAAACTCAAAATTAAAAAATTAAGAATATATTAAAACTTTAAAAGTTATAACTTTAAAAATGACAAAAAAAATTAGCACAAATTCAAAGATTAAAAAACACAAAATTTAAAAATTAAAAATATATTATAACTTTGGTTATAACTTTAAAAATGACAAAAATATCTATTAAAATAAAAAAGTTAAAATAATTTAAATTTTAAGTTAGTTGGTCCAATGTCGCATTGTGACAGCAATTGTGTCAATTTTTAAATCAATTCCTTTGGGTTCACCAATTACTTTGGTTTTTAATTTTTTGGGTAATGGTTGTCCCTTGGGTTCACCAATTCCTTTGGTTTATAATATTAAAGCCTTGGGTTTATTTGTTTCTTTTATTTATAATATCAATAATCGATCAATTTCATCCATGATCAAATGGCACATTCTCACAAACATTGTATCAATATGAAAATCACCTTAGCCCTTGGTCCTGCACTTGGTCGTAGGGTCAGTGAGCATTTAATTATCTCAATAAATCAATTATTGGAGGTTCTTTCATTTATTTTGGTTTTATAATATTAAACCCTTGGTTTGTGGTTTTGGTTTATAATATGAATAATCAATCCAATGTCGTCAAGTCAAATGACACGTGCGACAATTGTCTTCAAATGAAAAATATTTGTATTAGTAACAAGTGCATGCGTTGATCTGTTGTAATTTGTGACAGCAATTGTCTCAATATTTAGAAATCAATTCCTTGGGTTCACCAATTCCTTTGGTTTATAATTTATTGGGTAATGATTTTCCCTTGGGTTCACCACTTGCTTTGGTTTATAATATTAAACCCTCGGGTTTATTAGTTTTTTCGGTTTATAATATGTATAATCGATCAATGTCATCCATGATCAATTGACACATTATGAGAGACATTGTCTCAATATGAAAATCACCCATGGCCAACCATGGTCTTACTTGGCCCAACGTCGCATTGGGACAACCATTGTCTCAATGTTTAAATCAATTCCCTTGGGTTCACCAATTCCTTTTGGTTTATAATTTGTTGGGCAATGGTTGTCCCTTGGGTTCACCAATTCCTTTGGTTTATAATATTAAACCCTTGGGTTTATTAGTTTTTTTGGTTTATAATATGAATAATCGATCAATGTCATCCATGATCAAATGTCGCATTCTAACAAAAATTGTATCAATATGAAAATCACCCATGGCCAACCATGGTCATACTTGGCCCAACGTCGCATTGCAACAACAATTGTCTCAATGTTTAAATCAATTCCCTTGGGTTCACAAATTCCTTTGATTTCATAATTTTTGGTATTGATTTTCACCAGTTCACCACTTTCTTTAGTTTATATTAAACATGGTTATTATTAGTTTCGTATCAATAAGAGTGTTTTAAATGTCACATCAGTAAGCTAAGTCTCATCGAAATCACCCACATGGTCAATTCCCTTGGGTTCACCAATTCATTTGGTTTGTAATTTGTTGGTAATGGTTTTTCTCCAGGTTTCATATTCGCTTTGGTTTATAATATTAAAGCCTTGGGTTTATTAGTTCTTTTAGTTTACAATAGATAATACGATCACTGTCATCCCGTAAATCCAAATTGTCAAAGGTGTAAATCGCTTCATGGCCAACCATGGTCATACTTTGTCCAACGTCGCATTCTGACAACAATTGTCTCAATGTTTAAATGAATTCCCTTGGGTTCACCAATTCCTTTGGTTTATAGTTTGTTGGGTAATGGTTTTCCCTTGGGTTCACCAATTCCTTTGGTTTATAATATTAAAGCCTTGGGTTTATCAGTTCTTTTGGTTTATAATATGAATAATCGATCAATGTCAGCCATGATCAAATGTCACATTCTGACAAACATTGTCTCAATATGAATATCACCCATGGCCAACCATGGTCATAGTTGGTCGAACGTCGTATTGTGACAACAATTGTCTGAATATTTAAATCAATTCCCTTGGGTACACCAATTCCTTTGGTTTATAATATTAAACCCTTGGGGTTATTAGCTCTTTTGGTTTATAATATGAATAATTAATCAATGTCATCCATGATCAAATGTCTCATTGTGAGAACAATTATCTCAATGTTTAAATCAATCTCCTTGGGTTCACCAATTCCTTTGGTTTATAATATTAAACCCTTGGGTTTATTAGTTCTTTTGGTTTATAATATGAGTAATCGATCAATGTTATCCATGATCAAATGTCGCATTGTAAGAACAATTGTCTCAATGTTTAAATCATCCCACATGAAGGATTTCTTAATTCCTTTGGTTTATATCCATTAAGCCTTGGTTGTCTAGTTCTTTTTGAACAAACTATGAATAAATAAGTCAGTATACTCATGTCAGGAATATGAATGTAAGTGTGCTTATTGTGCTTAACTTAGTCTACTTCTTTGGTCAACGTCATGATACCAAGCAACAGTAGTACATCTATCAATGTTTAAATCAATTCCATTGGTTTCACCAATTCCTTTGGTTTATAATTTTTTGGGTAATGATTTTCCCTTGGGTTCACCACTTGCTTTGGTTTATAATATTAAACCCTTGGGTTTATTAGTTTTTTTAGTTTATAATATGAATAATCGATCAATGTCATCCATGATCAAATGACACATTGTTTATAGTATTGTCTCAATGTTTAAATCAATTCCCTTGGGTTCATAAATTCCTTTGGTTTATAATATTAAACCCTTGGGTTTATTAGTTCTTTTGGTTTATAATATGAATAATCGATCAATGTCATCCATCATCAAATTGTCTGAATATGAAATCAGCCATGGCCAACCATGGTCATACTTGGTCCAACGTCGCATTCTGACAACAATTGTCTCAATGTTTAAATGAATTCCCTTGGGTTCACCAATTCCTTTGGTTTATAATTTGTTGGCTAATGGCTTTCCCTTGGGTTCACCAATTCCTTTGGTTTATAATATTAAACCCTTGGGTTTATCAATTCTTTTGGTTTATAATATGAATAATCGATCAATGTCATCCACGATCAAATGTCACATTCTGACAAACATTGTCTCAATATGAATATCACCCATGGCCAACCATGGTCATAGTTGGTCGAACATCGCATTGTGACAACAATTGTCTGAATATTTAAATCAATTCTCTTGGGTTCACCAATTCCTTTGGTTTATAATATTAAACTCTTGGGGTTATTAGTTCTTTTGGTTTATAATATGAATAATCGATCAATGTCATCCATGATCAAATGTCGCATTGTGAGAACAATTGTCTCAATGTTTAAATCAATCCCCTTGGGTTCACCAATTCCTTTGGTTTATAATATTAAACCCTTGGGTTGATTAGTTCTTTTGTTTTATAATATGAATAATCGATCAATGTCATCCATGATCAAATGTCACATTCTGACAAATATTGTCTCAATATGAAAATCACTCATGGCCAACCATGGTCATAGTTCGTCGAACGTCGCATTGTGACAACAATTGTCTCAATGTTTAAATCAATTCCCCTGGTTTCACCAATTCCTTTAGTTTATAATATTAAACCCTTGGGTTTATTAGTTCTTTTGGTTTATAATATGAATAATCGATCAATGTCATCCATCATCAAATTGTTAGATTATGAAATCAGCCATGGCCAACCATGGTCATACTTGGTCCAACGTCACATTGTGACAAAAATTGTCTCAATGTTTAAATGAATTCCCTTGGGTTCACCAATTCCTTTGGTTTATAATTTTTTGGGTAATGGTTTTCCCTTGGGTTCACCAATTCCTTTGGTTTATAATATTAAACCCTTGGGTTTATTAGTTTTTTTGGCTTATAATATGAATAATTGATCAATGTCATCCATGATCAAATGTCACATTCTGACAAACATTGTATCAATATGAAAACCACCCATGGCCAACCATGGTCATACTTGGCCCAACGTCGCATTGCGACAACAATTGTCTCAATGTTTAAATCAATTCCCTTGGGTTCACCAATTCCTTTTGGTTTATAATTTGTTGGGTAATGGTTGTCCCTTGGGTTCACAAATTCCTTTGGTTTATAATATTAAACCCTTTGATTTATTAGTTTTTTTGGTTTATAATATGAATAATCGATCAATGTCATCCATGATCAAATGACACATTATGAGCAACATTGTCTCAATATGAAAATCAACCATGGTCAACCATGGTCATAGTTGGTCCAACGTCGCATTCTGACAACAATTGTCTCAATGTTTAAATCAATTCCCTTGGGTTCACTAATTCCTTTTGGTTTATAATTTGTTGGGTAATGGTTGTCCCTTGGGTTCACCAATTCCTTTGGTTTATAATATTAAACCCTTGGGTTTATTAGTTCTTTTGGTTTATAATATGAATAATTGATCAATGTCATCCATGATCAAATGTGGCATTCTGACAAATATTGTCTCAATATGAAAATCTCCCATGGCCAACCCTGCTCATAGTTGGTCCAACGTCGCATTGTGACAACAATTCTCTCAATGTTTAAATCAATTCCCTTGGGTTCACCAATTTCTTTTGGTTTATAATTTTTTGGGTGATGGTTGTCCCTTGGGTTCACCAATTCCTTTGGTTTATAATATTAAACCCTTGGGTTTATTAGTTCTTTTGGTTTATAATATGAATAATCGATCAATGTCATCCATGATCAAATGTCACGTTCTGACAAAGATTGTCTCAATATGAAAATCACTCATGGCCAACCTTGGTCATAGATGGTCCAACGTCGCATTGTGACAACAATTGTCTCAATGTTTAAATCAATTCCCTTGGGTTCACCAATTCCTTTGGTTTATAATTTTTTGGGTAATGGTTTTCCCTTGGGTTCACCAATTGATTTGGTTTATAGTATTAAACTGTTGGGTTTATAATGTTAATCACACATTCGGTTTATTACTCTCTTGAGTTTAAAATACTATTTCTCAGGGTTTGTTAATTTCTTAGATTTTTCAGTTTAAAATATTAAATATTAGCGTTTATTAATCTTTATTGTTTATAATATTCATCCGTTAGGTTTATGATATTTATCCCTTGGGTTCGCTGATTCCTTTTCTTTATAATATTAAACCCTTGGGTCGATTAGTTCTTTTGGTTTATAATGTTAATAATCTCGTTTGTTTATTAATATCTTATGTTTAAAATATTGATTCTTATGGATTATTAATTTATTAGGTTTTTTAGTTTAAAATATCAATTCTTATGGTTTATTAATCTCTTGTGTTTTTAATACTCATCCTTTATGTTTATAATATTTATCCCTCGGGTTCACCAATTCCTATGGTTTATAATATTTAAACCTTTGGTTTATGATGACATTGGGTTTGTATTATTAATTATCCCTTGGGTTTATTAATATCTTCACTTTAAAATATTAATTGTTAGAGTTTATTTTATTTTTTTCTAAATTGCGCTATTTCTATTATGAACATAATATTACAAAACTGCCACGGCTCATCTGAGGAAGCCTGAAACCGGGCTTGATATCCACGTTCTGTCTAACTATGGAACTGCCCATTATCGGGAAACCAGTTCTTTTGAAAGTGATTACACCGCCCATGAACTGGGAAACCGGCGAAGAGTCATTTACATTCAACAAAATGAAGCTAGAAAAAAAAAAAATATGCATGCAGCTGTGTCTGCTATGAGTGATCATTAGAAACAGAAACTTTGCAAAAAATCTAGAGCAGAGTTCATACTGAAAACTGGTCTTGGAAGAGGGAGAGCACTTAGTCTGAAGCAGGCTGCTCTTCCACAATTCTCAGCCATACTGTTCTTCCGGTTCTGCTTCAGCAATCTTGTCTTCTTCTTCGCTTGACAGTCCTGCATCCATCTGCAAGTGAGAAGGTCACGAAGAAGCAGGGACGGGGGCATAGGGAACTCCGAGAGAGTGCATGAACGGAGCAGGTTCAGGACCGGAAGGAGGGTCGAAGGCGGGCACAGAAGGAGTCTGCAAGGGGTCAAGAGGCGGGGCAGGAGGGAGGGTGGTTTCTTCGCGAAGGGTAATCGTGATAAGGGCAGTGATGGAAGGGCGATTAAAGGCGCAATCGAAGCACAACTCAGCTCGTTGCGTGGATTGCCTGAGATAATGACTGCCAGGGCGAGGAGGGGAAGCTGAAGCATGAAGCGGAGGCGAAGACAGAGATGTCATAGCAGGAGCGCGAGGCAGCGGCATGGAATGAGGAGGCGCAGAGGCATAGCGGTCATGGAGACGACCAGAAGGGTCAATAAAGAACTGAGCGGGACGCCTTTCAGAAGGCTCCATGGAAAAGTCGACACTGGAGCTAGGGGGACATTCACTCATGGATCTGCCTCGAGAGGCACCTCTCCTGCAAGTCATTCTCTGCCTGAGCCTAGGCATGGTGGAATTCTGAGGAGAATCCGACCAGACACCAGATGGAGCTGCAAGAGTAGGATTAAATTGACTAACAAAAACAGGAGAAGTTTGAAAATTGAACATAACAGGGCAGAAATTACTATTCGAGTAATGGTAGCCGGGAATTGTTTCCAAGCAGCAATGAAGAGAGCACCGGCGTCCTGTTGCAGTTCGTTCCCCACCTGTAGCACAGCCACCCGGGCAGTGAGAGCTCAGAGGCGATAGAGGGCGGTGGGCAGCATCAAAACAATCGGGAAAGTTCGAGCTGTAATGCTCCATTTGATATCTGATGCGCTGAGCAGGGCAGAGCAAGTGACGGCGAGGAGGATTAAATGCCCAACGCCGAGGTTTATTGATGGCAGCATTAAAGGCACCATGGGGGGCCATGTGGCCACCCCAGGTGACCCGCCTTGGGACCCGAACCAGGCCTTGAGGCCCCTTAACCCAAATAATCATCCGCATCCAGAAAATTGTTAGAGTTTATTAATCTCTTAGGTTTTTTGTTTTTAAATATTGTTTCATATGGTTTATTACTCTCTTGAGTTTAATATTATTAATATATTAATATATATTATAAATAAATATTCAAATATTTATTAATAATAATTATTAGTAATATTATAATACTATTAATATATAATATATATTATTATAATATTATTAATATATTATTAGTTTTTTGGTTTATTAATAATATAACCATCTATGATATTAATATATAAATAAATATTAAAATATTAAATATTATTTTTATTATTTTATATTAATAAATATTATTAATATATATTATATATATTTCAAGTTGATTTATAGTATGTATATAGTAAATATTATTAATATATTAATAAATATTTAATATATATTATTAATACTTATTACAATATTAAAAATATATATAAAATACTTTTGTATATATTAATAATATTATAATATTACTAATATTCATTATAAATAAATATTCAAATATTTATTAATAATGATTATTTGTAATATTTTAATATTAATAATATATATTAATAATATTTTAATATTTTAATATTTATTTAGTAATATTAATAATATTATAATATTACTAATAATCATTATAAATAAATATTCAAATATTTATCAATAATGATTATTAGTAATATTATAATATTATTAATATATATTATTAATAAATATTCAAATATTTATTAATAATGATTATTACTAATATTAATAATTATTATTAATAATATTCTAATATTCTAATATTTATTTAGTAATATGATCTCTGGAGGCAACTGGAGACTCGAAAGAGGGCTCAACAAATTCCCATAAGTCTTGGGAGACAAATAATGCTCTCATAGTTATTGACCAGTAGTCATAATTGTTCCCATTAAACATTGGGAGATGGATATTTCCCATACCCATACCAGTGCTGGCTCCAGCCATTCTGCACTCTTAACTATGATTAAAAAAACTTGACTGTGTATGTAAAACAGCTCACTGTTCTGCAACAGTGACTCAAAAAATGTATAGAGAAATACCTTTGGATTCTTTGGCTGAGTCTTCACACTGCTGGAGAAGCTGCTGCAACAAAGAACTCCTTTCCTTCAGCTTCTTTGATCTTCAAAGAGCCTGGACTAGCTCCGATACCATGTTGAAATATTTAAAATTCCAGAACAACAATGGAGAATAAAATTCCCCCTCTTCAACACAGAAAAAATATTAAAAAAATTTCTTCACTGGAGACAGAGTTTTCACTGTAAAAACTATTTCATTAAACTTCAAAAACTTGGTTACAAAATCACCTTTGACTGAGGGAATACAAAAGGCTTTGACTGCTTCAAAACACAGTTCAAAACACAACTCACACTCTCTAAAATTTCACTCTGGAAAAATACTCTGTCTCTTCAAAAAATGAATGCACTACTGTGCCATTCAAAGTTCTGTTACACTGCTGTGTGTAAAAAAAACTTACAATTCTGAACAATGCACTGCTGTGCTGTATATTTCCTTTACACTGTTGTGTAAAATTAAAAACTTACAATACATATATTCTCGCGGGCCCTTTTTAACTCTATATGCC